>OY998163.1:155358232-155740732 GCA_963921995.1 Oxystoma pomonae
GATCTTGTCTAGGTCCTTCTGTATGCTGTTACCGGCGCTGAGTGGATTTTCAAAAAGTTTTTTGTCGTCTGCATAAGCACTTGTATGGCACTCTAGTGACATAAGCAAGTCCGCAGTGTAAATTAAAAACAGTACTGGGCCGAGTACTGAGCCTTGGGGCACCGATGATCGTACCGCTGTCGGATTTGATAGGGACTCCGCTACACGAACTCGGAAAACTCTATCCGTTAAAAATGCTTTTATCCACAAGAGTAGCTTACCACGAACTCCCACTTGTTCTAGCTTAAAAAGTAATCTCTTGTGCGGCACTTTATCGAACGCTTTACTAAAGTCGAGATAAACTACGTCTAGGGGATCGCCACTGTCTAAAGTTAGTGTCCACAGGTTAATTGTCGATAAGAGATTGGTAATAACCGATCTGCAAGAAAGGAAGCCGTGCTGTGTTTGTGGAGTTATATTGTTTTGTAGTAAAAACGGCAATATTTTGTTAACAATTAACCTTTCCAAGACCTTAGATATAATACACACGAGGCTTATAGGTCGATAATTCGAACAGTCTAGTTTGTCGCCTTTTTTGAATATGGGGGTTATATTTGCGGATAGCCATTCATCTGGAATACATGCTGTATCTAGGGATTTTCTTAAAATTGTATGTATTGGCAAGCTTAATTCGGCGGAACATTCTTTTAAGATTTTTGAAGCGATCTTATCTGGACTAGGAGCAGAGTTACTTTTTAGGCTTACAAGTATACTTTGGACCTCGTGTTCTGTGAATGTGACGTCGTTCAGAGAGGCGGGATTTTGTGTGCCCGTGTAGATTTGACTTTGGAACCTTAACAAATAATTTTATGTAGGTATCCAAATTACAGTTATCCACAAAATTATATTATTATCTGAAATAACATTTTTTTTAAATAACTATTGCCACAACAACTAATAACTGTTAAGTAGTTTTACTTTGCTGTTTTATTTTTATTGTTAATTTAAGTTAAGCATGGTTTTTTCTATAATTTATTAATTTTTGACAATAATTTTAAAGCTACTTTTGAACTTGAACTTGAGCTTTCTTGAAAAATAACAATATTGTAGCTTTAAGCAATTTTTGTACATACCTATCAATTTATAAAATAAAAGAATTTAAATCTGAAATCTGAAAATCTGGGTAAATTTGGCATATGTAAGTTATTATCTATCTATCATATAACAATGTTTGTGAAAACCTCTTTCAACCGCTCCAATACAGGAGTTTAGGCAACAGTTAATATAAAAAAACAAGAGTTTTTTTGTTAGATTTGCAGCCATCTTATGTTTGTGTTTTAAGATTTAATATGTTATTGGTATGTTTTTAATTAGGAAAAAGAAGAAGAAATAAATGACATTCCAGAGGATGAGAGATTTATTGATAACATCAAAATCAATCAGGAAACACTATTAAGTGGGTGAGTGAAACTTTTTTTTTAACTCGGAATATAATTGAATTTATTTGCATTCTTACACTGTCTTTTTAACATTGCATTGAATAACCTAAAAGGGTGTAAATCTTGTCATGAGTCTTGACATAGGATTTTCATAAACCTGTTCTTAGTCTACTTTTAACCTATACCTGGCCTTTTTTTCTTTTTTAAAAGACTAGCTACGAAAGTTATCTAAAAAAAATTTTAGAGCCCTTATAACTAAGGACACTAATCCTAGAGCAAGCTCTAAAGGAAGCAAAGCGTGACATTACTTTGCCTCGCTTTTGTCATGGGTGGCTCATTCTTATTTTAAATATTTCAATAAATGATAAATACTATAAGAAAGTATTTCTCAAAAGCACTACTAGTCCATTATTCATTATCACAGTCGCGAGTTACTAAAGTAAAAAATATACGCAAAAATTATAAATCTAACAGATTTTACTCTTAGTCTGGGTTCTCTGTTTTTTGATAAAGAAGTAAATGGAGAGGCATTCAGAATTACTAAAGTTATGAATAAATTATCAATATGAAAAGTTGGGTAAACCCTCTGTAAAACCCGACAACAAAATTTTCAGGTAAGTACTTGGGTAAGTACTATTCACACGAACTAAAATCTGGAAACGTATATTGATATATGCTTCTTTGCTTCAAAAATTATGCTTTTAAAAAATATATTTTAACACCTCTTTTAAACATTTCAAAAACTAAAGCTCTTAGTAATTTGAACCAAACTGCAAAAAAATGTTTATTTCAAAGTTACAATTTTTTCAACTATTTCACACTTTTCTCTTCCTAAACCCCCAACATTCTATCCAACATTTACTTGGTGGGTGGCCAGAAAAACGCTTTGGTACCAAATTTTGGTTAAAATCATAATACATAATGCCTTCTCTATCATGTGTGCAGACCGACAGAAAATCCTTTTTTTTTGTAGATGTGTTTTATGACCCAAATAGCAACTTAATTTTTGATGAACTACTGTACCATACGTTGGTATGATGATGGTGTACTAATAACACATTTTGTGTCACTGTGTTTCAAAAGAATTAAAACAGTTTTTTTCTTTCTTTTGACTATTATATTTGTAATGTTTAAAATCTTTTATCAATACAATGCATTCTTATCACAGTACCTATATGCTACCGTAAAAACCCGGTTTTTCCTAGTAAAAATTAGTTATAAATGTTAACTCTATATTGGATTAGACTAAATTATATAAAAAACAAACGGAAGAAGGCTGTGGCACCGTAAATCTAACGAAAAAACAAGAGTTTTTTGTGCTTCAGTGCAAAATGAACTTCTTGGATTTCGATTGCTCACACAGAATGTGTGTTGTGGTAGACCTAGCTGACGAGTCCATAATAAGGACGAAACGTCGTTGTCCTAGGTACCACCCTCTGTGTAAGCAATCGAAATCCAAGAAGTTCATTTTGCACTGAAGTACAAAAAACTCTTGTTTTTTCGTTAAATTATATAAGTTTAGATTAGATTTTAATCTGACCTAATCCAACTGACCTAATCTAAACTAGTTTTTCTTAGGAAAACCAGGTTGTAACTAAAATCGGGGTTTTACGGTAACATATATACAGGCGAATACTTGCCCCAAAAGAATTACTTAAATTCTTACCATAAACTAAATAACTATATGATTTTTTACCAAGAATAGCTAAAATCGACTAAAGATCAACTTTCACAACGCCGTAATAATTTTTTTACTAATTTCGGATATAAAATGGGACACATAAGTTCACACACCAGGCACGCAAATACTCAAGGAATCAAATTTATACTTACACTTTATTAAGCACTATCGTCGGGGCAAAAATAGGTACTGTTATAAAACTTGCCTCACAAATCCTTAAATTTTCGTGCTGCTTAAAGTCTTGTCCGAAGGCTTCCAGACAAGCTCTCCTTCTATTGCTGTTTGATTTTCCTAATAAAAATACTTATTCACTCATTATAACTTACCTTTAATAGGTACTTGAAAGAGCTGAACTCCGTCGCAGGACTATTTTTTGCAGCCTGGCACTCAACAGGAATAATTAATAAAATTAAATCGTTTGATAAAAAAACTATTTACAATAATAACGAGCCGCCGATGTCAAAAGCGAGGCAAACAAATCAAAAATGACAACGCAAGTGTCAAAATAAATGTCAGGCTTCGCTTCCTTTAGAGCTTGCTCTAGAATTAGTGTCCTTACTTATAACCGCGCTTTGGAAAGGCTGAGCCAATACCTTCTCCACATAGGCCAATCAACTTCTACCATTTTAGTGGTCTTTTTTCGACCTTCGCCACCATATTGACAGAAAACTAATGGATTTTCTGTCACTTTTAGGTGAAAATGGCGGCGAAGGTGGATTAAAGGACACTAAATCGGTAGGAGTACTGGTACTGGCTGAGCAATCAGGGACATTAAAAATATTTTTAATGACAAGGCAGACCTCAATTTATTTAAGAAAAATGTTTCTCCAAGATTGTAGGGCTCATAGATTCCCAGAAAAATCTGGTGGCCACTTATTGGATCGCCCTGAAATTAGTATTGGTTTACAAAAACAGGTTTTATAATAATTTTACACATTTACTTAGTAAGTAAGATAAGCACTATTTTAAATAAAAATTTGTGATATGGTGCCCTAAATTTTTACATAATAAGTAACTAATTTGTTAACATTTCACTGTTAGTATATAGATGTCTTAAATATTGCACAAGTAACTATATAGCTATAAATAATTGATTAACATTGAACACTAACAAGGTGTCCATAACCTGGAAAAACCTGAAAAGTCAAGGAATTTGAAAATGGTTAGAGAAAGTCAGGGAAGTTTTGATAGGTCAGGGAAAGTCAGGGAATTTTCCCCAATGAGGGGAATTTGAGGGGATTTTTCACAGTGCTTTAGTCAATAAACTATTGTAGCACTGTCTTTTTTATTTCCGGAAAAAACCAAAATGAAAATATATCTTATATATCTTATTAATATATCTTATTTTTATGTTTGCTTCCTACTTATTCAGAAGCAGTGTTCAAAAAGCTCGCAAATGTTTGTCATTTTTAGTTAGGGACGGTAGAGGCTGATTTCTGTCCTCTTTTTTAATAAATACGCATCTAATATGAGTAAAATCACTCTCATTTTATATCCTTTTTTGAGATTGCTAAAAATATCAGTCAGGGAATTTTTTTATCTGGTCAGGGAAAGTTTGATATTAAAACAATACACAAACAATCAATGACAGAAAAACTAATTGATTAAAATTGAACAATGATAGCAATTATTATATAGAAGTTTATACATTTTTATAATAAATAAATTGACATGTAACTCGACAGCTATGATAATAAACAATAAAGTAATTGAATAAAAAAATTTAAGGATGACAATAAAGCATCTAATAATTAAAGAATTGTATAATTGTTTTCAAAGATTTTAAATATATATGAAGCAATAATATTATAATTGCTTAGGTAATTTATAAAAATAGTTTTAAAATTAAAAACAAATATTAAAAATTTTTCAAGAATTTAGAAGGAATTTACATTTATATGATTCAAGATTCAATATGCTTTATTGTCGAAAAATACAAAGATTTTTATAGACAAAGCGACTAACAACTAAGTATAGAAAATTATGAGGTTGATGTAGTAATTTAGATGTACATTATTTATTTATTTCTTTCTTTAGGCTCACAGCAGGAACTCCTCCCACCAGCAACAGTGGGTCTCCCAGTGAAATAAGTGACATTGAGATTATAGATTCCCCAGATTTGGACAATGTTGAATCGGAGGCCACTGAGTCAAAAAGCGACGAAAAGAGAGATAAAGCAAAGGATGAATGGCAAGATATTTTGGGCAGTGGAGTTGTAATGAAGAAAACTATTGTTGAAGGTACCTAATTTTTTCTTTGTGACTGAAAATTGTTAGTCAAAGTTGTTAAATACTTTACCACACAGATAAATCAACTAGTATGCATCTAGAAAAAGTTTTTAAGATATATAGGGTTTAAACTTAGTATTCCTAGGGAGTTCATTGAGTACCCAGTTCTTATGCAATTGCCAAACCTCAAAATTTAAAACTCAAGACATAAAAGAAATGACCAAGTTCTTATATGCAAATTAATAAAAAATGAAATAGTATGTCCTTAACTGCTTTCGTCAATAAATTTTAATGTACCTGTGCACAGCTTTAGGACAGTTAATACATTTAGTTTTCAACAGCATCATACAACATATATGACCTAAATAATTCAATAAATAGGGCAATGGCCTATGTGAATGAGATTTAGACAGATGTATTTTTTAATTCTTTTGAAAGAATTACGTCTGTGATTTATTGTGTGATTTATTTACTGTAATCTAATAACTGCCTTGTTACCAACTATTTTTCTATTTTTTAACTTTAATGTTTTGTATTATTTGTAGTATTTGTATTCTAACCAAGGTTCAGGAGTCCCATGGGCACTATATGATTTCACATTTTTAATTTGTGATAAACTTTTATCCAATTGTTTTTTGGTTAGGTATTTTTATTCTATTATATAGACAAAGTTTTTGGTACCAACACAGTTATTAATCAAGGATGTTACACTATAATGCTTTTATTTTTTTATCAAAATGGAGTTAACTAATGGAGAATGATTAAGAAACTTTTTTTAAATAAATATAATACCTATAAAATAAATACCTATATAATAAGAAAAGAAAAAGACAAGCGTAATAACTAGAGGAAAAAAAACAAAAAATCAAAAAATTAATGTACAAAAACTTTCTTACTCACCTTTAACTCAGCAAATTGTCGAATTATTTTTGAAACTTAATTTTTAATTTATTACTGACCACTTACTCATTGGATAATAAAAAAGCTAGTTTTGTTAATCTCTTTTTTGACTTCATTGTCCTTAAATAATTTTTAATTATTTTTAATTTTGAAAAGCTACATTCCCCTAAGCAACAGTCACAGGAAGCGTTAATTAAATTCCCAAATTTGGAGCGCAATTAACCTGAACTATAAATTGTTGCACTTCCTGAGGAGTGCTCTCGTTCTGCAAAAAAAAACTTACAACATCTGGGGTCTGATTTTTGAATCCATACGAAAATATCCGCATACGTATACTGAATAATCAACAATTTTTATGTCAGTCTCTTTCTATACCGTGTGAAATGAGAGGCGAAAGATAAGCCGGTATGTGTGGACCGCGTTCGAATTCGACTGGTTTAACGCAATATTGCACGAGTGGGTGGAGGCATTCGTGTTGTTTCGCATGAAAAACCGGTTATTCTTGCACGTACTACCCATGAATCAGCATATCGGCATATCTTTTGCCTCCTTTTTTATACGGTATAGGAAGAGACGGAAGTAGTCGCATGCGAATAATTTCGTATGGTTTCGAAAATACGACCCCTGGTTCATCTGCTAGCTTGATTAATAGGATTTCCAGATCCATGCAATATTTTAAAATATCCTTTTGATTTCTGTCTATATTGTACAAAAAACTAAAATATTCATTGTGGTGGTTCAGCTGAGTAAATCGTTGTTCCAAAGAATTTATTGCAGTGATGATTAAGTAATAAAAGAATTCGATTTTGTATCCGAAAGTGGTTCGTCGTTAGCCTCATATTCAATATTTCTTTTTTTTCGCCGAACCCGATGTCTCTCTACTTTTAACCATAATTTGCCGCCTAGCTAGACTAAAGGAAGCGTTTTGCCGCTTCGGCTGCGTTGGGTTTTCTCGATTTTCGCCACTTTTTACTCTTGTTTTATAATAATTTTTTGTTCATTTTGCCGCCCCTGGACCAAAACAGTGTGGACAGTTGCCCACACCGCCACGCCCTGGAAACGGCCCTGCAAGCTTGTTATTTTTTTTTCCTATTTTGTAGTTGTAATTGTTGTCTACTATTTTAAGCAAACTTAATTATCTAAGTGTCATAACTATAATAATTGTTGACTTTTATATGACTATTTATATTTTTAAATGCTTTAATGCATCTATTAAATTAAATTAAATGTGGTGTTATCAGGTGTTCTATATAGTAATTGTGTTCTAATAAGTCTTAACCTCAGTTCTAGCTGTATTTGGATAAATAAATTGTGTTTTCAGTAAGGCGCGATCAGATAAGAGAGTCTAAATCTTCGTCTTCAAGAAAAGCTTTATTGTCTTAAAATAACTTTTGTGTGTGTTATAGGTGATCCAGATAGCAGGCCGGAAAGAAATGCAAAGCTGAAATTTAACTACATACTTAAATTGGAAGATGGCACTATCATCGAAAGTAACACGGACTTTGAAGTACGGTTGGGAGAGTGTGATGTAAGTATGAACTTTGATTACTTTTTTGACGTGTGAAGTGTCGAGCAATATTACTTACAGTTTTAGCGGGATATCCACGAAATGGAGGAGCTCCAACCATTGGGAAACGTGCCAATCGGTAAACCAGGAACAAAGAGGTCGTCCTTGACCTTGACGTATTTCATGCGCACTTCCGCGCAACTGCGCGGGAAATTCAAATATATTACATCCTTCCACACTTAGATGATTTTTTCACTTGAACTTCACTGTAGCCCCTTTTCAATTGCATGTATATTTATATCACTTATTTATGTTTGTCTCACTTTACACAACATATTATACACATATTTGTATATGACACACAATTACAATTTAAAACTATAACTGTATATTTCTTTTTAGTCAAATTCTATTGTGTATTTTTTGGATTTTGATTCCTTGATGTTCTCTTGAAGAAATGGGTAGGAGTCTCTTTACTTGAGTTACCCTTGTGAGTCTCAGTCCTGTCACTAGCCACACCTCAGCCTGAGCTTGACATGATCGCATTAAATCTATGCTTGGTGGAGTTGTTTGTTTTGTGATATTTTTATTGGTCTGTTGACTTGGATTCTCATCAACTGGTGGGCTGTGGATTTCCACCACTGTGTTCTGACGGTACAACAATAAAACGTCCAATTCTTTGAACTTTCCTTTCAGAGATTTTGTGTTTCGCGGTATCTTGTTTCTGCACAGGGATTTCTGTAAATCTCCTGTTAATCTGGTTCAAATGTCTTTTCCACATTTGTCCTGTGGGTAATCCACACAGATACACGCCACAGCCAATTCTTTTTTTATCAATGCTTCTGTCCAATTCTGTTTATTTCTTAGCCTGTAGTCTCTCACCATCACACTCTCTCCCTCCTTAAAAATCTCACTTCTTTTTGTATTTGTTTGCTGTAATTTCTCCATTGCATTTTTTATTTTTTGACATTGGCATTCTTGGGAGGCACGAATAAGGTCCAACCTTGTTGCTTTGGTTGTACAGTGCTCTGTATTTCTCATCGATGGTTGTAGGGTATGCTAAATAAAAAACATTCCTATTCCTTGAATTTATTCGATTAACAGAAAATGGTAGCTGTTCTAAAATATTTGGACAGTCAATATTATTTTTTAGGATTTTATACATTTTGGATAAAAATGTTTTTATTCGCCTTTCCTTTGGTGATAGTCTCTTAAAAATACCTAACAAATATTTATTATCACAACCACGTTGAGGATATACTCCAAGCCTTCTATAATGCATACATTTTAAAAATTCACGCTGTACCCCTTCAACCAACCAACCCAGTTATTGTACTGAGGTGACCATATAATGCTCCCATGTCCTGAGAATGACAAAGTAGAATCAAAAGTTACTCCTAAATCTTTCTGGTCCGATACCTGTTTTTAATTTCTCATTACCTACAAAATAATCATAATTGATAGGGTTTCTATTGCGTGTGAATGACATACATACACATTTACCCAAGTTTAAATTAAAATTATTTTGAGAACATAAAGTAGCAACATCAGAAAGTTCTCTTTGAAGTACCTAACAGTCAGCAATTGATGAAATTTCAAAAAATAATTTAAAATCATCTGCAAAAGATAGTGATTCAACATTTTTTACCTTGGACAAAATTTTGTTAAAAGCTATTAAAAATCAAAGTGGCCCCAGGTTTGACCCTTGCGGAACGCCTGATGTGCTGGTCAAAACTAATGACTTACAGCCCTTAACCTCAAAATACTGATATTGTTTGCTTTTGATATCCCCTAGACAAGAATATATTAAATTAATTATTAATTGCGGTACATCCATATCCTCCAGACTACTCAAAATAATGTCATGCCTAACTTTATTAAAAGCTTTTTCAAGGTCTGTATAAACAACATCAACTTGATATTTTTCATTCAAAGCTTCATGAATAAATTGTGAGAAGGTAGCCAGATTTGTAAAGGTGGATCTCTTTGGTAAAAAACCATGTTGAATTGACATGCAAGAAATTAAAAAAAAAAACAATAAAATCCTTACAAAATAAAGCTGTCGAAAATATCGTCTATCATATAGGTACAGTACCAGGCAGCTGTATGAAGATTACAACATTATGAACATAGATCAAATGTATAAATATCAAATATGCAATTACATTCCCGAGATCTATTAATAAAACCAGACATACCAATATAGTTATAGCAAACATTCCATTATGCATTTTGGAGTATCATTGTATAATAAACTGCCGAATGAGATAAGAAATCTACAGGGTAAAAAATTTAAAACTAGAATAAAACAATATGTAAAACTGATGTAACCTTCCTGTCTCTCACTCTAGTTTATAACACTGGTGTATGTTCCTTATTGTACTTGTGATATTAGTTTGTTTAAGCATGTACTTTAAAATTTTAAACTTAAAATTTTAAAAATAACTACCCATAGGTATCGGTATATTAGTTCAATAAATTTTTTCAAATTCAAAAAACATATTCAGTCCCACGTGAAAACCTAGTATTTGTAACAGGGTGCCCATCAGGTCATTATTTCTAAAAAAATTTGGGTACATTTTGGTTTAATACTTTTTTTCAGGTACTTTTTTAGTCAAAAAATCAGTTTTTCTAAATGTTCCTAGGGGTCATTCCATATCAAATCAACCAAAAAATCACAAAAATTTTACGCGACCAATTCCAATTTTGATGATTTTTGGTATATATCTTCTTCTTACCATAAAAGTTGAAAATGCAAATTTTTAGATTTTTTTGATTCGTAGTTTTTTTTTTTTTAATTTTTCAAAATAAAAAAGTCAGCATTTTGACCTTAACAAGAATGTACAAAACTAGCAATATCTCGAGAACCACTTACACTACGAAAGTAATAAATGGCTCATTTTAAAGTCATTTTGAAGCTCTTTTTTATGAAATATCACAACATAATTTTAACAAAAAAAAAAAATTGGAAATAAAAAATTGAAAAAAAAAAATTGAAAAATTCAAAAAGGCCACTTTTAATTTTTTTGAAAAAAATATATAATTTTGGTCAAAGTGTTACTTAATTATCCACAAAATTTTATGATGGAGAAATGATGGGTTCAATGTCAAAAAAAATATCAAAAATATTAAGTACATTTTATGGGCGATTTTTCATGCATGTGACATTTTTAATAAATTTTTTCACATTGAACCCATGATTTGTCCATCTCAAAATTTTGTGAATAGTTTAATAACACTTTAAAGAAAATAATATAATTTTTTGAAAAAAATTAAAAATGGCCTTTTTGAAATTTTTCAAAAAAAAAATCAAAAATTTTTTTTTTTATTTTTTTTTTCAATATATGTTATGCAATATTCTCATATGAAAGGTCTTTATAAGAGCTTTAAAATGAACCTTCACCTACTTTTCTATTATAAGTGGTTCTTTGGATATCCCTAATTTTGTGCGCACATGTTAAGGACAAATAAGTGACTTTTTCGATTTTCAAAAATTAATTCAAAATAAACAACTGGTCAAAAAAGTCTGAAATTTTGGATTTTCCAGTTTTTTGGTAGGAAAAACATGTATACTAAAAATCATCAACATCGGAGATGGTGTGGTAAAATACCCTGGTTGACTTGATATGGACTGACCCTAGGGTCATTCCATATCAAATCAACCAAAAAATCACAAAAATTTTACGCGACCAATTCCAATTTTGATGATTTTTGGTATATATTTTCTTCTTACCATAAAAGTTGAAAATGCAAATTTTTAGATTTTTTTGATTCGTAGTTTTTTTTTTTATTTTTCAAAATAAAAAAGTCAGCATTTTGAC
The DNA here is from genome assembly GCA_963921995.1 of Oxystoma pomonae. Classification (NCBI taxonomy): domain Eukaryota; kingdom Metazoa; phylum Arthropoda; class Insecta; order Coleoptera; family Brentidae; genus Oxystoma; species Oxystoma pomonae. The sequence continues at coordinate 155,369,788 of OY998163.1, forward strand.
CTTAACAAGAATGTACAAAACTAGCAATATCTCGAGAACCACTTACACTAGGAAAGTAATAAAATGCTCATTTTAAAGTCATTTTGAAGCTCTTTTTTATGAAATATCACAACATAATTTTAACAAAAAAAAAAATTGGAAATAAAAAATTGAAAAAAAAAAATTGAAAAATTCAAAAAGGCCACTTTTAATTTTTTTGAAAAAAATATATAATTTTGGTCAAAGTGTTACTTAATTATCCACAAAATTTTATGATGGAGAAATGATGGGTTCAATGTCAAAAAAAATATCAAAAATATTAAGTACATTTTATAGGCGATTTTTCATGCATGTGACATTTTTAATAAATTTTTTCACATTGAACCCATGATTTGTCCACCTCAAAATTTTGTGAATAGTTTAATAACACTTTAAAGAAAATAATATAATTTTTTGAAAAAAATTAAAAATGGCCTTTTTGAAATTTTTCAAAAAAAAAATCAAAAATTTTTTTTTTTATTTTTTTTTTCAATATATGTTATGCAATATTCTCATATGAAAGGTCTTTATAAGAGCTTTAAAATGAACCTTCACCTACTTTTCTATTATAAGTGGTTCTTTGGATATCCCTAATTTTGTGCGCACATGTTAAGGACAAATAAGTGACTTTTTCGATTTTCAAAAATTAATTCAAAATAAACAAGTGGTCAAAAAAGTCTGAAATTTTGGATTTTCCAGTTTTTTGGTAGGAAAAACATGTATACTAAAAATCATCAACATCGGAGATGTTGTGGTAAAATACCCTGGTTGACTTGATATGGACTGACCCCTAGTAAATTTAAAATATAATTTACCTAATTAATCTTTGACTTCTATTTTAACCAGATTTGCTTATTATATTTAAAAAAGTTAGATTTTCGCTCAAATCCCTGGGCAGAATTCGTTTCCCGTTAAATAGTTTTGCCTAAAAGTTTTTTTGTCAAATAACAAAAAAAAACCTCAGGAATGTCATTATACTAAGGATTGCAGATACATAAGCATTCGAAACGTTTTGAAAAAGTAAAAACAAAGACAATGGAAATTCGAAATTCTAGTTTAGTCTCAAGTGTGATATATGAAAGAACAAGATGCTTGATTTTTGATATATATTGAATATGTTATGAAAACGTACTAAAAGAATCATGAAAAAATACTTTAAAGCAGTGTTGCCAGGAATTCGGAAATTTATTACCAGAAACGACGTTGGGGAAGAATTACTGTATTTTCTCAAATGACTAATTTAAGTTTTAGCATCAACAAGAAACATCAGTTGATTTTGGTTCTGTTTTGATTTTTTTTTTGTATTTTGTTAGTAGGTAATTACCAATGACCAATTTTGGTCAAAAGTTACCGTAGATTCTGGTAATTAAAAAATCGTGAAAAAAAGCTACAAAATTTCACAAAGATTTAAAGAAAATAATCACAAATGCTTCACTATTTTTTCACCTACACTGTGTCTTTCTACAATTTGGCTTTATATTTGTAGGTGGTCCAAGGCTTGGACGTAGCCCTGGGTCTGATGAACCTAAACGAAAAATGCACCCTGAAAATCGAACCTCGCCTGGGCTTTGGAGAGAGGGGTTTGCCCCCAAACATCCCCCCGAACAGCACAGTGGTGTACGAGATCGAACTGACCTCGATTGAGCCGGAGGATGAGATTGAGTTGTTAAGTGTGCAGGAAAGGAGGGAGATTGGGTAAGGAAAATCACACACCATTAAACAAGTAGAATGAAAAAAAAAATCTAAAAACTACCCCCATTTGCTGCGACTAAAGTGATTTTTTTTTTAACTGGTGAAACTGAATATAGCACATAATATTGTAAATGTTTGGACTCTCTACCAATTTTGCTTTGATAACTTAAACTAATTTTTCAGTGACAATTAAAAATTTTTATTACAAAATTTGTGACTGTATAATATTTTATTTTAAGGCCACAAAAACGGCATAGATTTGACAACGCTGCTGTTTTTGGGCCAATCTTTAACGGCAGAATATCGAAAACTAGAAAACGGAATCTGTTGAAATTTGACATGAATGTTTATTTTTGAATTCCTCATAACCGTATCCAGACAATTTTTTGCTGGACTCTCTCATTTTCGAAATAAAATAAACACGGCTAACAATAGTCAAAAATCATACCTGGCTTTTTCTTTAGCCTCGTCGATAATACAGAAATCTGTAACAGCAATTTTTGGATTTTTTTATGTTTTGAAAAAAATTCACCAAATTTTAAAAAATCCTTTGGATACGGTTGTAGATTTTTATAGATCCAATTATCTGATAACAAAAAAGTTATGGTTTTTTTCTTTGTAAGAAATATTCTGCTGGAATTCTGAAACGTCAAGGTCACGTAATTTAGTAGGCCCAATGAAACTGAAGCGAGTTCGATTGGAGTATTGGAATTTAGGTTCCGCATATCCACCGGTCACTTGTTTAATGGAACATTTGTTCAATAAATTGATACATGTCAAGTGATAAAAATAATATGGAAAAGTGTTATTTTTTTGATGTTGAATAATGATTCTTCTTTCGATTCTTTTTAATTTCAAGACATTGCAATCCATGAAGCATGAAGCCGAGCATCAAAACCTTTTAAAGAAGCATTAATAAATGGTTACATTCCTAATAAGTTATAATTTTCTCACATATGGTGTTCATACCGTGTTCTGAACACTGCACGATCTCACTCGAAATGGTATTAGTGATGCCACCTATTGTTGATCTTTCAAAAAAATAGCAAAGCAGTGTTGTCAAATCTATGCCGCTTTTGTGGCCTTAAAAGCTTTTATTAGAAGTTTACATAACAAGCATGTTATGATGGTATTTAAACGCGAAGATGAAATTTGAGACGTGGGCGGCAGGCAAGTCTCTTAATTTGTCTTAGCATGTAATGACCATAACATGCGAGTTGGTGTACTATAATTTATCTACGACCAATGAAAATGTCATCATAAAGGCTATAGTTTCTCCTCAGATTTTAAGTAAAAAAAAGTACAACTGGCAACGCCTTGTTCTTTAATTTTTTAATCTTTTGCCAGAGTGCACAGGGAAAACTAAACATCAGAATTAGCTGAAATTTTTCAGGGGTGATCATTTTTAAATGCTTAACAAAAATATCTGAAGGATTTTTTCAAAATTCTCAATTATTTTTTCTTTAAAATAAAAGTTCTCTCGATTAAATTTTTCCTTTTTATATTTCCTTGCTTTAGCGAAAATAAAAACTAACTTTCCACGCAGTTCAAGTGTTGGCCGATAGATCGCAGAAATCGGGCCGCAGTGGGACAGAAGAGTATTTTTACGTTTTCTGACGGAAAACCATTCGAGGATATGTTTATCTTTAAAAAATGTTTTTTCAAAAACATTGTTCTAAAACAAATATGAAACCACTCCGCGTGTGTGCCGAAAAAGGCCTAGCGCTGCTCGGGCATTACCTTGAGTCTATCAAAGAACCAAGAGAACTTTACTGGCTCGCTGGGATTATTAGGAATTCGCATAGAAACATTCGGCGCCCATAACCCCACATAATTTTGTTTTTATTTTGATTCAACCATTTTTTTTAAAATTTAAATTATTGGGGCCTACTTATGTGCAAGTGTACTAGTGAAATCTTGGAGTACAAAGGATAGATTTTAGAACCTCAGTTTCAAAAACAAAAGGATACTTGAGTACTAACAAAACAGGTCAGTAAAGCTCCATTTAGAGGTTGGAAAGACTTGCTAGTGGTTGACGCTCCTGTTTAAAATAGAATACGATTATTTCGTCTAGCGCCGGTAGCCGATTTTTAAATCTGCATGCTTTTAAGTTAACCTGTTGTCGGTATCAGCTAGCGGGAGTGTTTCCAATTCAATTATAAATACACCTGTAAATGAACCTTAAACATTACACAGTTACTTTAATAAATAGTTGGGTAGGGTTTTTTTAGCAGGTAATTCTGCAATAAATGATTTTCTTTTATTTTAGGCGCAGAACGCGAAAAGTCAAAATAAGTAACCTAACCCCAAATTTTTGATCCGGTGCTAAAAAATCTCTGGTGTCCCACTGTGGATAAAAAGAAATAAAGTCTCCGCGTTGCTATGGAAAACAAATTCAATGACGTAAAATTTTGCAAAAAAATCAGGTCGACATAGTTAAATTCATTGCCCGTACAGTGTTGCTAAAAATAATTCCCCAGATTGTAACTACGACCTTAAACCAAAACAAATATATCTTTTTCAAAACAAGGTTTTTTTTCTTAAAAATGTGTAATATGTCAATTTAACGGGACTTATTTTTGGTTAGGTACTAAAATTATATTGGATTTATTTACGTTTAATAAATATTTATTGTCTTAAAATTATAGTTTCATCGCTTTTTACGCCATCTCGTGGTTTACGTCTAAGCTTTATTATCATCCTAGGACCGTAAATGAGCCATTAAAATCGTGTTGAGATCGTAAAATTAGTACTATTCGTTGGCCGTAGGTAAAATATTTTGATAGTGTGACGTCGAATTGTCCAACAGAAGTTCTTCTAAGGGTACCAAGTTTGAAGCAAAAATAAAGAGTGAAGTTTAAATAAAAATTGTTGTAGAAAAACTTCTTAGTAATTTTTGGTCCGTAACCAGGATGCAAATTTTTCACAAAATTAATTTCGCGCAGTCCACGCTTGTAAAAAAGAACACCAGATGCAAATACTACTAAATTGAAAATAGCTAATCACTCCGGCTCTTGTTTTTTATTATAAACAAAAAAATCCGTCTATAATATCCAGGGAAGTATCACTTACTTTGTTTATACGGGCCTCTTAAAGTGCTTTTATATATGAACGGTTTGAAAATGTTGTCGTATAAACACCACTAAAACCGTTTTAAGAACTAAATCGATTTTATTTTAAAGCGATTTAAGAAAGCCGTTAATCGCTTAAAAATCCATTTTAGGGTCGTTATAAACACTCGGAGGACGTATAAACCCTCCGGAGATTATATAAGCGTTTTTAGGTGCGTATAAACGTAGTAAGTGGTATCGTTTGTTGTAGTAACAAGAAACGGGAGAGAGGCAATTGGTGGTATCAGCGAGGAGAGAACATTCTGGCGGTCCAGTGTTACAGGAGGGCGTTGGACTATTTGGATGAGGTAAATTACACTTTTTCTACAAGTGCCTTTGTTTAAACTGTATATTACACAGGAAATCAGATCGGAAAATTGCATTTTTGCACAGGCTGCGTAAAAAACTTCTTGAACACGCAAATTTTTATTTTGAAAGTTATCAAGACCAATTTTTTAGGTTGAAACTGGCATGTACAGTTCGGTCACAAAAGACGCCCCAAGTTCCTCAAGTCAGCCCACCGATTCCGAGCTTCAGGCTTTGCTGGAGGATAGACTTAAAGTTAGCAATAACATGGCTTCCGCACAGGTAATTAACTGATTCTCTATTATTGTATCAGACTGATCTTTGCTGATACTACAAGCTTAAGGTTAACAGGGTTGCCACATTCCTTGAAAACCGGGAAATCCCGGAAAAAGTTGGGAATTACGTGGAGTCGGGAAATATCCGGGAAAAAGTCTGGAAATTTTCTAAGAATCCTTTAATTTTTTAGATAGTTTTGACCTAGTTGGGATTCCCTTGTACATATATATATACAGACCGCTTCAAGCTACTGCGAACATAGGGGGAATCAAGTCCAATTTACTCTCCGTGCCGTACGACCGAGGTGGATTCGAAGCATGCTGCAGTGTTATCTTTTGGAAATTCATTTTGTTTTTATTATTTTGTTTTATTTCTGCCTTGCTCGAGAAACAGATGGGTAAGGTCTTAATTGAAATAATACATTTTTAAAACCAAAAATGGATGTCTACGAAAAAGTGCAGATGGTCCCAACACACGTTCGATATTGGTCGAGGGAAATTTGCATTTGTATTTTGACATAAGAACACAGTATCCCCAAAAACTAAATTTTGGGGGGGGGGGGTATTATAGGGGAACACGTAATTGGGCCATTTTTTATTAACGGCAATTGTAATTTGAATGGTCATAGATACTTGGATCTACTGCAGCAGCACATTATTCCAACTGCTAGGCAGTTGTTAGGTGTAAGATTTGGTGAAACATGGTTTCAACAAGATGGTTGTTCCGCTCACAATGTTGGCCTTGTTAGGGAATATCTTGATAATGTATTTCCTAATCGGGTTATAAGTACACGGGGAACTATTTTATGGCCAGCTCGATCTCCCGATCTTGCTCCTAATGACTTCTATCTGTTTTTGAAGAAGCTTTTCAAATTATCACCCCTAACATGCTTGGAAACGTTAGAAGGGGTTTTTATAGTAGGCTCGGATATTGTCTAGCCGAGCAAGGAGGACTTTTCGAACATTTGCTTTAATTTTTTTTTGACTGGGAGAATCTTTTTGGTTTTTAGAATGTATTATTTTATTTTGAGAACTTGCTTTTATTTTGTTTCTCCTTATTATTTTCATTGTAACACGTCGTCACTGATAAATCTGAGCAGTTGACAATAAAACGCTCTTATTTATCAGTGACAAAAAAAATAAGAAAATTACGTTATAAAAATTTGCGTATTTATTGACCAAATTCCGGTTTCATTGACTACGCTCCACATAGCACCGTGGTTAGAAGCGTACTAAATACCAAAGGAAAGTCATGCAAGTGGTGATCGCAAGCCTGAGTATTGGTTGCTTCACTGATAGGCGTGCGGTGTCTCTGCATGTACGTACACTGGCAAATTAGACTTCTTCCGCCCTATGTTCGCAGTAGCTTGAAGCGGTCTGTATATATATATAATTTACATATAACTTTTTTTGCCGGCCTCCGTAGCGCAGTGGGTAGCGCAGTTGCCTGCCGCACGGAAAGCCCCGGGTTCGAATCCCGGATAGAATCGATATTTTATTATTGCTTCTTAATATTTTTAAATAAAAACACCATTTTAATTATATTTAGAGAGTTTTATTTTCTTAGTTTTAGTTTTTGTTGCTTACACGTCGAGGCCAATCACAACGTTCTCGTTTTTTTGACAAAGATAGTACAATACAATTTATATTATAATAAGAGAGATGCGAGACAGAAATTTCGTTAATCTAACAAAGACAGCTAAAAATGAATTATACAATAATAAAAGTGATGCGGGGAAAAATCAATAATCTAAAAAGTTTAAATGGAAGAAGTAAGGGATAAAGAGGTGAATATTGAAAACGGACATATTGGATTTTGGCGGCTAATTTAAATTATGTGGTAACAATTTTGTGTTTGTTTTTAACTCTGCAAAAATACTTTGCTACATTGGGCATTGATCCTACTATGGATGAAAAGTCCCAGTATCAAAAAAAAACCTATATAAATTTCAATGAAATTTTCTCCTTCAGGACTACCTTTCGATTTATAAATAATAGAAAATATATTTCTATAAAATATTTAAAATTTTACTGGTTTTTTTTTTAATTATACAATATGTCACACTAGTTTTTGTAAAATTTTGCACTCTGCGGTATTTGTTGCGATCAAAATATCAGACAATTTTTTTCAATGGGCAATCTCTCCCCCCCCTTTGCAGCTCACGAAACCCAAAAGTTTCAACAAAATTTGCCTTTGGCGCTTGCTATAATGTCATTAATTGATACAATTTTAGTTAACAGTTTTTATGCAAAACATTCAAAACGTGTAAAAAATAGCTTTTCCCTACGAGCGTGCGGAAAAGCTACTTTTCCCCACGATTTTTCGTTTTGAAAGTTGAACTTTTTTGCACGATTTCACTTTTCCGCACGATTTCTTTACTTTTCCGCAAATTTTTACTCTTCCGCACGATTTTTAATGTAACGAACGATTTTCACTTCAAAGGACAATACTTTAATTCAAGATATACTTTAAATCAAATTAGTATCTATGGGTACTATTTTTCATTCAAATTCATAGCCTTAACCATTAAATTAAAAAGTCATATGCAAGCACTTTACTAAAAAAAATCGTGCGGAAAAGTAATATCGCGCGGAAAAGCAACTTTTCCGCACTAGTGCTGGAAAGTTAATTTTCTGCACGATTTTTGTATTATTAAAAATGAAGATTTGAGAACAAATCTAGAACTGAGACCGGATCCCACACCTTCCCAGCATTTTCTGCTTAAACTGCAAAAAATTGTCTGCAGTGCTATGACATTGGGATTTTTTTTTAATAATTCTGGAGAAACCGGAAAAAAGTCGGGAATTTGATCTAGGGAATCTTGTCGCAACCCTGGTTAAGCTTAAACCAGCTTTGTACTTGGTGTCCTTATTTTCGGTTTAAGGCGCCGCAAAAAGTCTAAGAATGAAATGCTCCATTTTTTATTTCCATTTTTTACAGATCAAGATGGAGCTGTACGACCAAGCGTTGCTTTCCTTACAAACCGTACTTAGGTGTCAACCGAACAATGTAAAAGCACTCTTCAGAAAGGCCAAGGTAAGATATTGTGATTTTGGCCGCGCTATCATGGTACGCGCTATATTGTCCACAGAGTCTCTAAGCTGGTTTAATTCCAACTCCTACCGTTTCAGAGTCCTTTTATAGACCTAATGGATTTTCTGTCACTTGTGAGTGAAGGTCGACAAAAGAATACTAAAACCCAATGAGCATTTTTGTCTATATAAAAGTTACAGCAAATAATATAAAACCTTCATAAAATAACCAAAAGTTATATTATTTAGTGTAATTTTATAACTCTAATATATCTCTTAAATGAGTAAAAAAGACTTGAAAAACAACTGTTCAACACCATCTTATAAAAATTTATGGTACATAGTAATGGATAGAAAAACAACATATAGATTTTATAAAACTTCCTTATGAGCCCTCAAGTATAGAGATTATTATAAAAAGATTTTACAACTGTTCCAACAACACTACATAACAAATTAAAGGTTTTTATGGATTTAGAAATATAGATTTTCCATCTTTCTTCCCTTTGCTGGTTATGTATTATTCTTTTTCTTTTTACAATAAAAAAATTTATAAAATGGTGTTTAGCAATCTTCTAAAATAAATAAAAATGAAAGTGAGATAAGCTGAAGCAGGAATATGAATATTTATATACTATAGTCAAATAAAAGCTGTTTTTCAAGTCATCCTACCTCCAAAATCAGCTGCGGTCCCGTGTGTACTGTATAGTTTTCGAATACACTCACCTAAATTTCATGGGCTCCAAAAATACTTGAGAAAACGTAAAAAAAAAATATTCATTTAACTATCAGATTTTTTTTTTCATACGCGTTTTCTTTCTGGGACAAATATTGAATTTCGTATGTTGTTCTTAACCCTAACAAGCAATATTTCGATTGAAACACATGTTGAAACCCCATAAATAACGTTTTTATTTAGGCCAAAAACCTATTTTTGTAATCCAAAATGGCGAAAATTTCCGACAATTCTATAAAAAAAACAATACAACTATACCACTGTTTACCTCGTCAACACTATTTTATAACCCTTTTAAAAAATGATGCTACTTGGAACAAAGGGCTACAGATGGCGCAGTGTTGAACACTGATGGTCTGTTTCTGCGAGCTTAACATAGTTATCATTGTTCTCTTTTCCTAAATGCATTCCTCGAGAGATCCAGCATACTACACATACCAGGAAAAATACCCGCCTCCACACACTTCAAGCCCGCATAACTATCAGAGGTAACTATCTCAAGAATATAGTTAGATTGCGGGGTCGAAGGGTGTACAGGCGAGTATTTTCCGGGGTGTTCACATTTGCCGCCGACCAGCAGTATGAGCGTATGCGCTCGACGTTTCACGGTGCGTTTTTGCGACCTTAATACGGTTACTATATTGTTCTCTTTTTCTAAAAAACATGGTTCCCATCTATGCGTTTCTCATTCGTGGGTCCCCCGAATCAAAACACGTATCACGTGGTCTAAGCGAGATTTGCCTATACAAGTTCATGTCGGACCACGTGATGAGTTTTTTGAGTCAGGATGACTGCGCATCGGAAACGCTGGTGGGAATCGGGTGTAAAATGCATTCGATCCCGATATCTGTCATCGGCAACTATCTCAAGAAGATTTGGATCTCTTATCTCTCTCAGATTGATGTAATTAAAACAAGATAATAATGGTATGGTATCTCGCAAAAACGCGCCTTTTGATGTCGCAAAAACGCTCCTTTTGATTTCGCAAAAACGCGCCTTTTGATGTCACAAAATTAACCTTAAAAAATCTTGTTTGTTTTGTTATTATAATTGCCAAAATAAATTAAAATTGTTTTTTTTGTTCTAAAAACAGTTGTATTATAATCACTGTATAAAGAAATTAATAACAACATTATAGAAAAAACCTTATGGGCAAAAAAGGTTTATGAATGAGTTCATAAGAATATTATAGACACCAATTTATATAACTATTGTGTGTGAGTTCCCAAGTTTTTATAAGTGTCTCTCGAAATATTTTCAATCTTATCTTATATAAATTTGTTGTTGGTTAATTAAGTTTTATAAATGGGTTGATAGCAACATTTTAAAAACCAATCTATTATATATATCTTTAATTGATAGTTACTTACGGTTTTATAGGTGGGTTGACAGAAAGATTTCAAACACCAATTTATATAACTTTTGTCACTGATGACTTATATTTTTATAAATATGTTGGTGGAAACATTGTTAACACCAATTTATATAACATTTGAACCGATGACTTTAATTTTTATAAAGATGTCCGTGGAAATATTGTTAACGCCAGTTTTATGTTACTTTAGGGTACCATCAATTTAGAGCCTTTAATAAAACAAATATACAAACTCAATTCTTGTAGGAAACTTCTAAATACCCTGTCACCAGAAGTTTCTGAAAATGCTCATTGGGAACCCACACTATGTAGGAGTTGACCGGCCTTTGTGGAGTCGGTATCGGCTAGCCTTATTTAAGTTCTACTTTTAATTATATAATCCAGTTACAGCATGTACAGGTTCGACTCTTGGGTGCGCTTTCACTGAGGTGCCAATAACCACGCAAAACCTGACAAAGATAGCCTGCATTAGCGAAGAGGTCGTTGTTAAAAATAATTTCTCTATTGTTTATGACTGAAATAAAGCCAAAATATTTCTTGACAAATTTCCTTAGGTCGTAAATAAAAAATAGGACCACAATATTTTAGTGCCATTTATTGCATAGACACGCCATTTGAGAATTTTAGTATGACAATGATTTTAACTAATAATTCGGGTTTACATAAACTACCATATCTCTACATATTATAAGAACTACTATACTTAACTTGTAGCTAATTCAAATAATGACAAATTAAACTAATCACTGTTCTTATGTCTTTTTAAGTTGCTCTTATACACAGCCGCTGGTTCCTCTCGACAAAGCGTCCAACAGTAATTCGCTAACATTGAAACATTCCACAATCATTCCCCATGTTTGTCACTCACATTTCTACAGTTTTCGGGAGAGTAATCTAAGTCGCTATAAAAATGAATCTGTTGAGAATAGTATTCCTAAGTTTACAGATCCAACACTACAAAAATTAATAAAAGAAAAAACAAAATACACAAAAAATGCCGAAAATACCAGAATCCTAATGTCTATAACCAATACAAACAATTAAGATCACAATCCAAAAAACTAATTGAGCTAGATTTGAAATCATATGTTGGATCTGTAGAAAAGGATCTAATTAATAACCATAATCGATTTTGGAGCCATGCTTCAATAAAAACAAAAAACGTTAGTACCTTTATCTGAAAATAATAATTACCTACACAATATCACTTTAACTAAACCTCAAGTGAAACAGGCACTTCTAGCGTTAGACGCTAAAAAGAGGGTGGGTCCAGACGAAGTTCCTGCAATATTTTTGAAAAAAACCGCCAATGTAATATCTGAATCTCTTGTCTTAATTTATAATCATTCCAATATTCAAAAGTGGCTCCAAAAAAGAAGTTGATAATTACAGGCCCATTAGTAAATTATCAGCAGTCGCCAAGTTATTTGAAAAGCTGATATACGAACACCTATTCAACTTGGTAAAAAATATTATTGTTGTGGAACAACATGGTTTTTTTAAAGGGCGTTCAGTTGACACAAATCTTTTCACTTTTACGAACTATCTACATGAAAGCATGGACAAGCAGATCCAGGTCGATGCCATCTACACCGACTTCAGCAAAGCCTTTGATAAAATAAGTCACAATATCTTACTCAGAAAAGTCGCTGAGGTCGGTGTTGGTGGTATATTCCTGAAATGGCTTGCATCCTACATAAAAGATTGGAAATTACATGTTCCTCTTCAGGGCTTTCAGTCTGAACCTTTTACCTCCTCTTCCGGTGTCCAACAAGGGTCCCATCTGGGACCTTTATTATTTATAATATATATCAATAAAATAAAAACTTGTTTTCAATATTGTGATCTTGGTAAATTCGCCGATGATCTGAAATTCTACAAAATGGTCGAAAGTTTAGAGGACTGTCAGAAAATTCAAAGTGATCTTGATCGCCTGAAGCTCTTCTGTGGCGAAAATAGCCTTTTTTTAAACGTCAAAAAATGTCAATCAATATCATTCACTAGAAATAAATAAATAATAAATTTTGACTACAGAATAAATAACATAACTCTTCCTAAAGTCGATCACATAAGAGATTTAGGCATTACTATTGACTCAAGATTAATTTTTGACATCCACATAGACCTGTGGATTAGGTTATGTTTCAGAAAATGTTCTGAAGCTATCTTTCGGTAGCATAATTTGGAATCCACAATACGATGTTTATACAGAACGAATCGAGCATCTACAAAACAAATTTTTAAAGTTTATTTTATTTAAAAGTGGATATATGATCTAGACAGAAAATTTCGAACTGGCTCGAAACCACTTTAATATTTTGTCTCTTTCCAATAGAAGAAAACTGTCAGATATAATGTTCTTGTAAAAAATAATTAATTCTCACTACAACGCCCCTCAAATTCTCGCCTTAATTAAGTTTAATACACCTGAAGTTAACTTGAGGTCGAACGAAGCATTTTTAGTTCCTTTTATGAGAACGAACTGTTCCCAGAACTCGCCTTTATGTAGGCTATCTAAAATCGGTAATAAACTTTACAACTCGGTTGACTTTTTCGACATGTCTCTAACTTCTTTTAAAAACAAATTTTAATTTTATTATGTATTAGGTAATTAGCTCATTAGTTTTATTATCTATTATTTAATATTGTGGATACATTATTGGGTGTAAACCTGTTGTATTTCTGATGGCCATCAAATAAATAAATAAGTGAGGGTGTAGAAAGTGTATTTTTCAGGACATATTACATCCCATATTTTCATATGATCGTAGAAGTTTGTTTACAATCTCTGGATAATTTTCTGCCCTTTTATTCTCTAAGAATTAAATTTGGTCCCTAAGTACAGCGTCAAATCTCGAATCCACTAGAAGCTTTCTTATTTGGGGTCTAACAAAAATTCCCTCTTGAATCTTGGCTTCACTTATTCTGGGAAATTTTTGTTTTATGTGATTGAAGGCAGGAAGATCTCTATTGAAGTTTTTTAATAAGCCAAGTTTGATATTGTTACAGGGTGACCACTTTTCATAAAATCATAATTTGTCATAATTTTTGAAGATGTGTCCTAAAACCATCCTAAAATTGGGTAAATGTCATAAAAATCATAAAATTTGACAATCTGACCTTTGCGGATCATCATTAACATTTTGTACTATTACAGTGATTGAATTCTGCTATACCATGATCTTTGTTTTATGCTTTTAAAAAGAGATGCCGAATACTTTGGTTTTAATTTTATAATATGAATTCTTTATTTTTGGCACCTAACCTAAAAAACTGTGTGTAATAAGGGCTGTGTTTTAACAAAATGTAAAATAAAAACATGTGTGGAAGAAAAACAACATATAATCCTGACTGGCGGGAAAAATATTCCTGACTAATACAGGATAAAGATGATTCTTATTCTGCTCATTGCAAGTTAAGTTGCAAAAATTTTAAAATTGATGGAAGTTTTTATGTAATGTTTTTCCTTTTATATTGTATGTGTTTATAATATGGCATAGGTAGTAGCTAAGTGTTGACTAATAGTTCTTTTAAAGTGAATGATCTCCTGCTATTATATGTACGGTTTATTTCAGGTTTTTTTTTTGATAATTCACGATTTTTTAAGTTAAAATTCACATATATTTTTTTAAATATGATATAAAAATGTCATAATTTTTCTGAAAAAATGTCATAATTTTTCTTAAAAAATGTCATAAATTCATTAAAAAAATAACGGTTTTGTCAGTGGTCACCCTGTTATTAAGTAACGGAGGAAGTAATATTTTATTTGAAAGAACTAAAGGATTGTTCATAATATTTTCCACTACCGGTACAAAAGATTGTCTTTGTGGCCTATTTCCTCCTTTATAGTGATCCTTTTTGGCTCGGCTATTTTATTTATATAGAAAACAACAGTATTTTGTATACCCCTACTGTATGCCAAGTAGCCACAGTTTCCAAGAAGTAACTAAACATAAATGAACAGTACCTCTCATTACCTAAATTCAAATATAGATAGATTTGCGTCGAGCAGGTCAAAATCTATAAGACTGAGCAATTTTTATTGCCGAATTGCCAACAGCAACCTGAGAAGTTTATAATTCCCACTTTATTGTTTAAGGTTCACGTTGTCAAATTGGACCTGCAATCAGCCCTTAAATGTTTGGAAAAAGCCAGGTCCTTAGAGCCAGAAGACGGTCTCATCGCCAAAGAAATCAACATAGTGAACGGACTTATGCAAAAACAGAAGAATTCCGAAAGAGAATATGCTAGGTAAATATATTATGGGGTGGTCAAAAAAACTGTTCCCAAATTATGTATGGCTGAGGTGTTACCACTTGTTTCCAATAAAACATAGTTTTACGCACTTTTTGCAAGTCCTGCTGCAATAAACTGAGGATATTTTTTCCGGTTCTCATTTAGCTGGCAAACCAGGTATTTTTTTGTTTGTTTTTCCCATATTTAACAACTCTTGCAGATCTTCCAGGGTGTTTACTCTTGAAAGTGAGGGGGAGCGTTCCCGGGGACCATAGGGAGTGAAAAAAGTACTAAAATGAAAATTAATAACGAGTGTAAAGGTTTATTCTACTGCCTAAGTTCTTTTACATTGAACTAGGAGAACACGGCATTCTCTCGATATATTACTTGATTTTGACTACTCCCTACACCTCCCCGAATTTCAGGAATAAGACCCCAGCGTGTCTGCAATTCTAACAGTGTCGTCAGCGTATTTTGAGATGTTGATTTGATTGATCATGAACTTTTTGATCTTCACAGACTGCCCCCCAACCTGTTAAACTAGCATCTGAAAAAATTGTAATTTTAATACCATTTTTATTTAAAAATTCATAGCTTTTAGGTATATTTTTAACCCACCATAACAAGTCTGACAAAATGGATATGGGAATATCTATTATAGCTTCATAATTGTCTTAATGCCAAATATTTTGCTCTCTCAAGTTTTTTGACATGTAACCAACCATAACGTATAGATGGACACACAGAACCTAAAATTCCCACTAAACTTGACAAGTATCTAATTGAACATTGTTTCAGTTTTAAAAATTTTTCCAAAAAATCAAGAATTTTTTCTCGTTTCTCTTTGGTGGGACATATTGTCATATTAATTGAATTAAACTGAAAACCCAAGTAAGAAACTGAATTTAAAGGATTTAAAATGCTTTTTTCAAGATTAATAATGAAACCTAAACTAATCAATAATTTAACAGTTTCATAAATATTAATAATACACTCCCGATATGTCAAACCTACCAAAAACCAATCATCTAAATAAATACTGGATATAAACCCTTGTGATCTCAAATATGAAGTTATCGGTTTTAAGATTTTTGTAAATATAAAAGGGGCTGAACATAACCCAAAAGGAAGAGCAGACCATTCATATAACTGAGAATTGAATCACGTAAGAATTTACGTGATTTAGGGTGAATTTTAACTAGTAAGTAAGCCTCTTTCAAATCTAATGTTGCCATAAAACAGCCTTTTGAAATTAACTTAGAGACTGTTTTTCTGTCTTCCATCTTAAAATGTTCAGAGATAACAAAAGAATTAAGTTCTTTAAGGTTTATAACCAAACGGTTTTTCCCATTTTTCTTTGGCACATTAAAAATACTTGATATAAATTGGTTTTCTGTAGGTATACATTTTTCAATTGCTCCGACTTTTAAAAGATGTTCAATCTCCCCATTAATTTGATGTTTGTCTGATTCTGACCATAAAAATTCTGGAGGAATTCTTTTTTGAATTGGGGGAGAATAAACAGCAATTTTATAAACTTTAATAGTATTTAAAATAACTTTGTCTTGTGTAATTTCACACCATGATTGCTAATGTAAGGCTAAATTACCAGCAATAAAATCTACCTGTGATTTTATGGTATTTAATGTCTCTTCAAGTGATACTTCTTTGGATCTTGTCTGATTTCGGGTCTCGTGTAGGTCCTGCTGTTTTTCAGTGGAGGTCTTCTTGTAAATTTGGGCCCGCTGACTGTAGGACGTCCCACAGGCCTCGGCTTCAGAGGGCCCCTGGAGTTTGATGATGTTTGCTTAATTGAAGGTTTTTTAGGTTTGATGTCTTCAGCTGCTTTCTTAAGCATTCTTGCATCTTTTATTTTTTCTCCTAAGTCCTTGCCAAAAAGCAGAGTATCAGTAGAAGACTCAGTAATTGCTTTTTTTAAATCGTGATCTAAACAAGATGCAAGGATATTCTTTCTGAGTAGACTTTGTTGATTATGAATGTCTAATATCAGTCGACAGGCATCACTTATAGTGTGGATAATCTTTATCCTCGAAGAAGGTTTTCCCCCCTCCTTTTCCTCCTTTAATAAACCAGATAAGGCCCTACCAAGAGCTGACAGAGCAGCTGACAATTGTTTTTGGAAGGTCTGAATTTTCTTATCTATTAATAGTTGCTTCAGAAACTGCCGCAACTATTTCAGGATTGACCTCTGGGGCAATCATTATTGAAATATTGGATAAAGGAGGATATCTCATGATTAGCTCATCCCTAACCTCTGATGGTATGCCATTAATAATGGTACTTGACCAGATTTCCAATAAATTGGAATTTAATTCAAATAGCTTTGATTTATCTGGTGGAGTTGTTCCTAATAGTTTTAACATGTCAGCTGGTAATTGATCCTCTGTGGATAGTTCATTGGGGTCTGTAAAAGGAAAAAAAAATAATTTGCTTGCTTACCAATGCCTCAAAATTTCAACAGTAGCTGATATTTGTGTAGTTCCAATTAGGAACTTTACTGAGTAGCAGTAGGTTTTCTCTTTGTTGTTGTAAGACATTTTGTAGTACCACATAGCACTAAAATATGATGTTAAACCCTATAGTTCCAACTAGGAACTATTTGAGTACATTGACTCAATTAAAAACATCATAGTTCCAAATAGGAATGATTTTGTATGAGTAAGATTAACTCAACAGACAATAATTAAAACAGCAAGATGATCACATAACCTAAAATCAAAAAATAAAAATTAAGGTATTCTTCCCTTACCGTTATTTTCTTGGTTTTCTTCAGTTTTATCTAGAATTTCACCCGCTGCTTTATCTAATAAAACATGGTCGGCATGGTCCTCCTCTTCATCCGACGACCGCCATTTTGGTTTTTCTAACTTTTTAACTTTTTTCTTGGACTTTTTTCTCCAAAATTCCGCCTCATCGGTGGAACTCGAACAAGAAGAACTGGAACGATGTCTTTTTTTAGATTTATTTTTTCCCATTTTACACAAAATTTATATCAAAAAATTCTATATTACGAAAAAAAAACGACGTTTTTTGCACGGTTAAGAAAAAGTGAAGAATCTGGTTAGTTGAGTAGTGCATATGTCTAACCAATGAGGCCAAATTTCCTTATTTGGCTTTGAATCACGTGACTTTTGGGTGGTTAGGGAATACTACATTGTTCAGATCAGTCATCTGAAGTCATCTGAAAAGGGAGACACATGTAATCATGGTGTGATGCCAATAATCTTGCATTTAACATAAAAAACCACTTGTTCAAGAGAATGTAACCAAGTTTCTGGGGGTTTTGATCGATAGTCAGTTAAGAATTGATGCGCACATAATAAACTTAAGCAAGAAGTTGTCATCTCCATACTTAGATGTTCATTTGGTGAGAGCTGAATTGGGTCCCACGTTGGCAAGAACCATCGAACCTTAGATATGGGATTGCATTTTGGAGTTTAGCAAGCAGATACCTTTTAAAACTTCTATTTGTTCTAAAAAAAAAGCAATGTTGCGGTTTATAGTAAATGTTCACCAAAGAGAGTCATGTAAGCGTTACTTTAAGTAAAAAAATATTATCTTTAACATCTTTATATATTCTGGAAATCGTCTCTCTTATGTTTAAAAACTACCAAAAGTTTCGTAGCTCTGAACCCCAGAGCTATACGCGCGACAAAAATCAACTTTGTTTACAAAGTTTTGAGGGCAGAAAAATATTTAACAAACTTCCTACCGCTATTCGGTCCACAGGAACATTGAAACTTTTCAGGAGGCGTTACTTGTGAAGGCTTACTATGACATGGGTGGATTTTATGCCAGCCCTCTGCCAGTATAACATAGTATTTTTTGCATTTGTTTGTCCTTTATGAATTATTAATTTTTATCTTTTGTTTGTGTGTGCATATTTTCATGTTTTTTCCTTTTATCTTGTCGTCTGTGTATCTTGACAAAATTAATTGGCTGTTGTCATGATTTAATTTGGTTTTGTGAATAAAATTATTTTTTCTTTCATTCTTTTTTGACAAAATATTTTAATGTGGTGCCTTGTGCTGTTTTTCGTTGTTATTTAAATAGTCGGCTTTATTATGTTTTAATTTGTCAAAGCGTTTAAAACTTACAAAAAATCTTCCTAGTGGGAGCTGATAACTAGGTTTATAGCCATAACCGACGGGGTAACCACTGTTGGCAACCATGCCACAAATCCCAAGAGTCCCTGGGAGTCTTTAGAAATCTCGAAATATATCGGCAGTCCCCTGCAATCACTGACAATTCAAAAAAAATTGGCAATCATGTCACGTTTTCCGAACTGGTGGTTACCCCCTAGGTCATAACTATTGTTTTCTTTTTAGTTTTGTTTGTAGGATTGATGTGTTTTTTTATTAGTTCTAGCATGTTTTATTGGTGTAATTTACCTTACTTGATCACAAAGCACTTTTGAATTGAATTGAATTGATGAATAAAGTTAAATAATTTTTGTTATAGAGGTACACGTTTCAAGAAGCAAAAAATTATTTCATGTTGTTTTTTTTTTGTAGGAGGATGTTTGGCGGTCCCAGTCCTACTTCGTCAAGTCAAAGGCTAACCAAGGATGTCCAGAATCAAGGACCCAACGGATCAAAAGTAAGGATTTTTGCTGTTTTATTTCTCTTACTGTGCTCAGTAAATTTTTTTAAATTTAAAATCTGGTATTACGACAAACTGCGCCAAGTGCAGAAAAATATCCAAGATAAAAATTAGTTTTTTTATACATAAACTTTCATTTAATGTCAAAATTTAAAAAAAAAAATGGAGGGACGCGTTTTTGAGGGCTTTGGACAGGACCTTGAGACCATCTTTAAATTCTTTATAAAATGTGCTTTCGAAAGATAATAGGGTTTGCATTTTAGTGTACCAATTGTGGGACAAAAAGGCGATTCTAGTTCCCAGAGTATAATTAAATTCAGTGAAAATATTGCAAATTCTGAGGTCGACTAAAAGAGACGTGTTTGATCCTTTTTGGTAAAAAATTTCATATAACTAACTAAAGTGCAAAAAATAGTATAGCTCAGGCTCTACTCTTGTATTTAAAACAACGTATGTATTATATTCACCAGTTTAAAATAGCTGACGGTATGCATCATACTGATTTTGACAATAATTTTCAACTCAAAAATGCCGCAAATTACAACATTACGAACGCGCAAATTATCACTCGAGTTATAGAAGACGGCTGGTCTATAATAGTAAAGCCATAGTGGTAATTTAAGGCTTAAAATATTTTAGCATAATTTAAGGGGTAACGTTTTTGTTTAAGCAGTTTTTACTATGTTTTTCACATTTTTATGCCATGATTTTGCTCACATTTTAAAGCTTTCTTTCCAAACTTTAGGTTTATAGAATAAAGCACTGAAAATTTTTCAAGTTTTCACTGTTTTTCTAGCGTTCAAAAGAAGTACCGCCAAAAACATTTTTTCTCTGTTAAAATGAAAAATATTTAGAGAGAGAGGGCAGAATTTTAGAGGTAGATGGAGAGATAAATAAGTAAAGTGCAAAAATATTTAAGGTTGTTGAAGAGAGACAGCAGGCTATAAAAAAGTAATTTAGAGAAAGATGAAAATAATTTAAGGCAATTGTTTAATAAAAATTTCTTTATCGTCATCTGCCTGTCATCTTGAGTGGTGTCGTGCATATGATTTTTATAATGGCATTTTTATACAAAAACCAGCAAAAATTGTAATTTTTCAGAGCATAAAGTGTGTGAGACATAAGTGATATAAATTTCTTTCTTTACAGTCTTTAAATTTACAAAAAAACGTGTCCTACAAAAAATGTATTTAAGCACATCTAGAAATCATTTAACAGGTATTTAACTAAATTAAGGGTCATCATGGGCTTTATCATTACCATAATGGAGAGCGACCACTTATTTTGTGGTTAATAAAATGACGATAGTACGATGGAAAAAGCGCTAGATATCCAATAATTCGATGAATAGAATGCATGGATCAGGACGAAAGCCTGTAAGTTCTGAGATACAAGATGAAAGGCTTATCGACCAGCTCAGACATAATCCTTTTGTCAAATACGCTAAAGTATCTAATGTAACGATGTTCCCAGGTTCCTTATCAACTATTAACAGAAGGATTAAAAAATCTTAAATTTCCTGTCGAGTTGCTGCAAAAACCTTTTTTTAAAGGAAGAACAAATAAAGGCCAGGGTTATTTTTGCATTAAATAATGTTCTTCATGATAATGACTTCTGAGAGAGGGTGATCTTCACAGATGAAAAGATATTTCAATCATATTCGAGCAGCAGAAGAATTTTAGTATATCGTTCACCAAATTCTAGGTTTGATCCAAAATGCAAAATCCAAATTAAGAATGCTGGACATTTTTCAGTGAATATGTGGGGCTGGTTTAGTGCTAGAGGTTTGGGTATGTTTTGGAAAATCGAAGGAAGATGCAACAGTCAAAGATATGTTAAGATTCTTGAGGATGTTATGTTGCCATCTGTGCAGATGTTTTACGAAAACAACGACTTCGTTTACCAGCAGGACAACTGTCCCGTCCACACAGCTAATGTTGTTCGCCAGTGGTTTGAAAACAATAATATTGAAACTCTTTTTTGGCCATCCAACAGCCCTGATCTCAACCCAATAGAAAATATATGGGGCTGACTTGTCAAAATTATCAGAGAAACTGGAAACCATAAAATGCGTTTGTAGAGTGTTATTGAAAAGTGTGGTGCTGCACCCACTAAATACTCATTTTTGTTGTTGGTTTAAGTAATATTTAATATTTAGTTGTTTCCAATCCGTTATGTTATTTCTAATTTTATTATCGTTATTTTATCAACCCCAAATTGAGTGGTCGCTCTCCTTATAGATCAGCAGTTTTCTGTAAATCGAGTGATAATTACTCTTTGGCAATAAAGATTGTTTTTAAATATATTTATTTGCTGTTTAAATCCTTTGCGTTGCGTAGTCGGGTAATAAGGTTATTTGTTTTAAATTAAGGCATTTTTTTTATTTAGAGGCCTTTTTATTTGATCAATTTTATAAATTATTTTTTGCAGTTTCAAATGTGGGCGACCCTAGGAGCGACATTTTTCATTGGTCTTGCCGGAGCAATAATCTACAAACTAAATATGCCAAAATAAATTAGTTTTGCCTTAGAATCAACTGAAGACGGAAAAATAGTTAAGGCAAGCGAGAAATAAGACCCGCATTTTTAAATTTAAATTTTCTTGTTTTTTTTTTAAAGAGTTTTTAGAAGTTTCTGTGGTGGTTTAATTTCCTATAGTTTCTATTTCATATTTTAATTAAATATTAAAATATGTTGTTGTACGTTAAAAAATATGTTATTAGGATTAATAAATTTTTTACTTCAAAAATATTTAGTTTTTATTGTAATATTTTGTTTGTGATTATGTCTATTATTAGTTTTAGAATTTGGATTATGGTTAAATAAAAATAAAGAATTTAAAAAAATTATTTTTTTTCTTTTTATTCAGAAATTTATTATTTCCAATGAACAATTCATATAATATTGGCCAAAGTGTTATGTATTAAAAATTCGTTAGAGCCCTTGAAGATTTTTTTTTAATGCAATTTTTTATTTTTGTTAATAAAAACGAAGTGACAATAGTGGCTCTTACGTTCCATCCATCTTATTGGCTACGGCTTCAAAAAGTTTATTAGCGCCACCTAGAAGAGAAATTAGAAACATTTATCTATGTGGCCTCATAGAGAAAGTAATAGTTACGTGAGAGTGATCTATACTGTGTTATACTTGGGGAAGAAACTACTTGTACAGCCAGACTCATAATAAAATACATATATTCTTTTGGCTAATTTTTTACAGACATTTATTTAATAATAAAAAGATATGAAAAAACTTAACAGGCGCAGTTTTTCCATATTTTTTAGTATTAAAAAAGCAATGCATTCGCGAAAGGTTTTTTGGACCCTTTAAAAATCTAAAATAGGAGGAGGGGGTTATAACTATGTTGAGGGATATTATCAAATATTAAAGGTAACAACATTTTATTATGTTATTTTCTTTTAATTGGGAAAAAATCTCAATGTAAAATTTAAGTCTTACAGATTTTATAAATGTTTTAACCTATATCTCTTTTTTTTTGTTGTATTTTAACATATTATCTTCTTGCTTAACTCTGTATAAATCATCACAATATTTTCTTCAGGGATTTGGTTCGCAAAAATCTGGACCCCAATTTTCGGCACCCTTCAAATAGTCCCATGCTCTCTAGCTTTAATGGTAGTGATCCAGCCTGATTTGAATCCAAAAAAACCGCTTGCTAGGCTTGACAGACTTTGACAAGCGGTGGCAAAAGCCGGCAGGTACTAAATTAAAATTGTGTGAAATATATTTCGACATTGAAAAATGTTCTGTCTTTCTTTCATGGTCCTATAGGGAGACATGGACGAGGCAAGGTAGGTGTTTACTTAATACAAGCATTACTTTCACTCTCCGCCGCAATGCGCTAGAGGAATATAGTTCCTGAGCGGCCCTATCTTCCGTAAGTTTTAGGTTTTCTCTGTGTGGCCTCTTCCACGGTCTATAGATTGTAGGTACCGTGGACCTTTTCTCGATTTGTGATATGTGTTTCATAGACAAATTCCAGACAGACCGAACCCAATTTTTTTTCTATGATGTGTTTGGTGCGTTCGAACTACTAACCAACTAAACGTGCCATAAAAAAAGCAGAAATGCGTCAAGTTTGTTTACTTTTTACCAAATTTTTTTAATGAATTCATAATCCATAGGAAAAAATGTGATTTTGTTGATAAATGATTATCATAATCTTAAAAATACCTAATCAGTGATTTAAACAGTTTCGACTTCGTAATTATAGGCAAAAAAACAAAAATTTTATGGATTTGAGGTTAGAATGGGCCTGTATTGATTTGCAAATTGTGTGTTTTTTAAAGTATTTTTAGAACTTTGAGGCGTTTGAGTGTATTTATTTTAGGACTTGTTTGATTTTGAGTATTACAGTACATCTTATTAAAGATTTATTTATCAAGGAAAGGTAACAAATGTGGAGCCCAGCATTTGTTGGTAAGAAAAAAAAAATCTTCAATTTATCTATTTGCTTTTCAGTGTTTCTACAGGTGTTTATCCACTTATTTCATCTGCACGGAGGCAAACAGTACATAAACTTACAATTTGTGAAAAAAGTTAATGAGATATGTTTGCTTTGCATATTTGTTAACCATGGATAATAAAAATTTAATTCTAGATAATGCATTTTACAGAGACTTAATTTTATTCTTAGTAATTTATCACAATGCACAAACAATTCTTTTAATAAGTTTATGTGTGTTTATTTTCAGAAAACCACATGCAGGGAAAATGCCTCTAAACAATTCTTTACAGAATTGATCTCGTCACAAAAAATTCTATTGATATTAAGTGAAGATCCAATAATAGAACATTGGAAAACAGGATTTGGATCCAACTGTGATAAATAAAACAAAAAGTTCTAAGGAGAAAGTAACACCAGTTAGTAGTCAAAAGGTATAACCACAGGCCATACTTAAAACAGTTCATTTGTGTTGTGGTTGCAGTGATTATAAACAAAAATTAACCGTTATTACTACATTAAATAGCCAAGGAAGGTTGAAAACTATGGGTGTTAACAGTAGCAAAAAATTGGCAGCCAAGTGTTCTTTTTTGTCAAAAGACGAACAGCTGATTGTAAGCAATTCCTTCAAGTTGGCCAGTAAGAATTCTGAAAAAATCAAGGAGGACGAACTTACAGTAAGTTGGTTGTTTTATGAACATGTATTTTTTTTTAAATTTACTTGGTGAGCCAACCCATTTCAAACTAGATATTTTCTTTAAAATAACTATATTTTCAGAAATTATGGGGTTCCCAAATGGACCCCCGCCTGCTCCAATACATCAACAACTATCTGTTCGGCATGGGAGATCAAAGACAAGGTACTGTAGATCTGGAAAGGTTTGCTGAACTCTTTGTCTTTTGCACTAGAGGTACAGTTGATGAGAAAGTCAAAGTTTTGCTGACATCACTGGGAAAAAGCGAGGCGGAGGGAGCTGATGTTCCTTATATTCTAGTCAAAGAGGTGAGTCATGCATGTTTAAAAGCATTGTACTCACCCTGTACCTTTTGTAACTTTGCAAAAATACTTTTAGTTATACAACTGCTTCAGTCAAGTTTGACATTTATAGTTGACAAGATATTTACTAGGTCCTTTATGATTCATAATTATGTAAGAAGACCTACTTTTAACACAGGAAAAACCTCGTCCAATTTTAAAAAAAGTTGAAGATATTAAAAAACTTACTATTTTTATTTTTTTCAAAAGCATATTAGTTTCTCAGGTTTTGCTCTTTAAAAATGATCAAAATCGAAAATGGGAAAGGAAGAAGATATATTTTTATTGGTTGATTTAATGTAATAGGATCGATCCAGTTATTTCAGAAATACTTTAGTGGACCATCTACCCCGAGCCATCTATACATTATTTTTTAAAGATTTTATTTAAAAATAACATAAGGACGTTTTTGTTTTGGAAATTTTAACAAAACATGATTCACTCCAATATACAGGGTTCGACAATTCTTGTCTGGGGTGCTGGAATGCATGTATCTGAGTAAGAACGCTATTCAATTCAGATGCACTGTTAAGATTGTGGATGTAATTTTTCTTAGAAGATCTTAGGATTATTTTAATTTATTTGATACTGAAAAATATATACAACAAATATTTTTGATGTAAGACCTGACAAGCAGGCTTCCCTTTGCGACTTTGTACAGGGGGTTCAAAATTCAATGGTTGGAGGGTTTTGGGTACTTCTAGAAAAAAATGAAAAGGTATAATTTTGTTTTAAATTTATTTCAACATTTCGTTAGAATGCGAGGTTGCTACGATAAGCAGTAGTAAAAGTTTGTGGATAATATTAATTAATTTACCGGATTCTAATATTTCAAATTTAAATAAGATAATACTTATAATTACTGTTTTACGCCCTTTGAAGGCAACATTTATCGCTAAATGTGAGGGGATCTTACTTGGTAATATTTCAGTTAATTGAGTGCACTCCGAGTGTGCCCGACGATTCGTCCAATATGAACGAACAAGACGCATTAACATAACCTCACGCTTAAGATTTTAAATTTTTTTATAGTTATGGAAGAAGTAATAGTAAATGCGTTTATAAATGAAGAACTACTCATTGAGGATGATTCACCTTCACCACTTTTTCACTCACTTCACCACTCTTGATTGTTCCATCTAGAACAAAATTGCCTTCCTCGTCCAAAACCAAATTATGGAAATGTGTACTGATTCTTTCCATTGCCAAACACTAGACTTCAAAATTAAAAAACACAAATACAAAAAATATTGTCTCTGAAATAAGGTTTGAAATGGTTGTGCATTTGATCTGCGCATGCGGGACAAATTTTATCAAGCTATTTCGTGCGAAAGTGCGCGTTTGGGTAGCGTCCGGTAAAAATCTACCGACAATCTGAACAGCCAGGTAAATTTTAACCAGAGCAATCTGAACGGCCAGGGCGCGCCCGGTCGTCACCCGACGTTCAATCTGAACGCACCCCAGGTGTCCTCTCTATTTAGATTTATATGCTCTCGGACCCTATATAGCCACTCTGTGTTAAACAAAACTTTTTGCCATGGGACGGTCTTAACTTGAATAAAAAATTTGTGTCTAGATGTAGATTAGAGACCAGTTTATTTCAGTTTCTTCTGGTAAAAACATCACTTCCTTGGCAGAGCAAATAGGATAGTTTTTAGAAAAATTCAAAATTAAAACTTTAATTTTACTTGTTAAATAGCTTTCAGCTGACTTTAATAATTTGTTTGATGGCTCACTAATAATTTTCACGATTGTTTTTTCAATTTTTTTTTAAATGTTTAATAATGTACTTGTGAATGTTTTTAATAGGTAATACTCTGTTAATTAGCAAACAAATGTTTTATAGGTGAACGATTTTGTGATAACTAAAAAGATAGAATATTTTGATAGTAATAGAAATTATTTTAAATCTTTTTGCAGTGAATTTGTCAAAACAAATTGTAACTGTACAGGGTGATTCACGACGAAATGCAAATATTTTAATGGTAAGTATTACAGGCCAGGGGCAACTCATATCCAATGCTAAAAGAAATTTTGAGTCTTTTTGTCAAATATACAGTGTGATTTATGAAAATATTGCAAAAATAAAAACGGAAATCTCGGAAACCAATAAACGTATTTACTTTAAATTTGGCACACATAAGGAGCCGCAAAAGCCACTTCTACCAATGTATAAAAAAAAATCCAGGTCCGGACTAAAAAAATTTTAGTATTATCTATTTTCGTTAAAAACAACAACCTATATACTGCAATTTGCAAATTTTAGTATTACCACATAAAAGCTAAAGGATGGTGCTCTAATACCCTTAGATTGTATTTAACGCTACCTACTAACTTTTTTATAAAAAAAATAGGGTTTCAAACAATATCACGTTTTAAATTACTAAAAAAGTATTTTTAGGTTAAAACCAATTTAGGTATAGATAAATCAACACCCACCCTACCCAAGCAAAAAACAGGATGGTACAGAACCGGATTAACATTTTTTAATTTATTTTTATAGAATATACAAACCCATACTTTTAATTTATTAAGAAAATCTATTTTAATTTGAAATCCGTTTTCGGAATTGATTTGAAGTCATAGTGGAATCATTAAAATTTCAGGCCCGGATTAATATTTATTTGATTTTATTTGTTCTTATTGGAAAACAACATTTTTTTATAAGTTCATTTGGAGATTTTGATATCAAAACATACAAGGCAAAGAATGTTGCTATAAGTATTTTTTGTAATTGATCATCATCTACAAAACCGTCCAAAGATTACAGCCACGGTATAATGTACAGGGTGATCTACCATAAATGGTACTCCAAATGAAGTACAAAAAAATGGTGTTTTCCAAGGACAAATAAAACCAAATAAATATTAGTTCGGGCCTGAAATTTTAATGATTTGACTAGAACTTCAAATCAATTCCGAAAAAGGATTTCAAATTAAACTAGAGTTTATCAATAAATTAAAAGTATGTGTTTGTATATTTTATAAAAATAAATTAAAAAATTTTAATCGGGCCCTGTACCAGCCTGTTTTTTGCTTGGGTAGGGTGGGTGTTGATTTATTTATACCTAAATTGGTTTTAACCTAAAAATACGTTTTTAGTAATTTAAAACGTGATATTGTTTGTAACCCTAATATCTCAAGATTGGAATTTGGATTGTTTAATTTTTTTTATAAAAAAACTGAGACTTAGCGCGTTAAATATAATCTAAGGGTATTAGAGCACAATCCTTTACTTTTTATGTGGTAATATACAGGGTGTTTTTTTAACAAAAATATATAATACTAGTTTTTGTTTGTCCGGACCTGGAATTTTATTTTTTTTATAAATGTGTAGAAGTGACTTTTGGGGCTCCTTATGTGTGCCAAATTTAAAGTAAATGCGGCTATTGGTTTCCGAGATATGTCCGTTTTTATTTTTGCAATATTTGCATAAATCACACTGTAAGTTGCCCCTGGCCTGTAATACTTAACATTAAAATATTTGCATTTCGTCATGAATTACCCTGTATTTATATAAGGTGGGCCAAAAAAAACTGTACATCTCTTTTTCGGCTGTAGTTTTGCTACCGTGAGTTTCATTTTTGTGATTTTAGTTTCTGCAAAAAGATAAAGCTTGAGACTATATGAAACTTTACAAAAAAGTTTGGCAGGAAGGAGTGAAAAGTATTTAAGTTTCAAAAGCAGATAGAGTGTATAAGCCAGAGCCTTAGCTTCTTGCACAGCTCAAAATCTAAAGAATCGGACGAGATTTAACAAATCCCTAGTAGAACAAAAACTAGAGGTTTTTAGACCTATGTTTTACAAAGGGTTACATCACTTACTTCGTTGGCGTTGAGATTTATTACTTGTCCGATTTTTAGAACTGATACCGCTCTGTTCGCGACAAAGACTATCTATATATCTATCTATATTCTTCTCTTTGGCTCTACCCTTCAGGGTAATTCCCCAGCACTCCTCGAGGGATCCCGGGATTATCTAACTCTCAGTTACCCGGATTCCTTTGTCTTTTTTCTTCAGTTTTCTTGTTTTTCTTTCCAGATTCCTATGTCTATTTTTCCTTCTTCTTTTTTCTTCTAGTTTTTTCCCCTTTTATTTTTACTTTTCCCTTGTGTTTCTATTCTTAAACCCCGACTGGGTTAGTCATTCATTCTTGGGTATTTACAAATAACATTAATGAAAAAGGACGGGATCACAAATAAAAAGAGAAATGTTTGGATTGGGGGGGGGGAAGCTAGGGAGTAACTGATCTGTGAATTTCTAGCAAGCTTAGAAACAATTATTATTATTTTTTGCGAATTGTTTTTTTTTTGTTATAGTCTGATCGGGTTTTTTTTAGAAAGGCTATTAAAAGCCTTATTTTGGTGTAGTAGAGATTTCCCAACACCGTTTGAAGAGAAAGAGGCCGGACCATACCTGTCTCAGAGAGTAACTGGTATAGATCAAAGCTTGGAAGTTTATTAATAGGGCATAAAAAAAAAATGTGGTTGAGGTCTTCAATCTGTCCACATTCACAGAGGGGTGATTCCGTTATTTTAATTCTGTGTAAGTGTTTAGCCATCAGACAATGTCCTGTGCGCATTCTTATTATAGTTGTTATATGTCTTCTATCTATAAATGGTACGATTTCGTACCATGGTTTTTTACTGTATTTCACCATACCAACTTCCTTTCTTCCTTCAGAGATCTGGATTTCGCTATGTTAATAATATCCCCTCTTGTGAATTCTAGTGATCTAGGAACATTTAGAATCCTCTCTGTATTTGCTATTTTGTCTACTGTTTCATTCCCTAAAATACCGCTGTGTCCTGGAATCCATGCTAAAAAGGCTTTATTTATTTGATTTGTTAGTATAAGCTTGTTTTTTGTTCTAAGGGTAATGAAATCTTGATTAATGTCTATCCTGTCCCTATTTAGTTTATCAATACAACTTTTGGAATCTGTAAAGATGATGATGTTTTGGATGTTTTTCTCTAAACAGATGCGTAATCCCTCATGAATTGCCACCATTTCTGCAACACAAATGTTGATGTTGTCTGGTAATCTTTCAGCAAAGTTCAAATTAATTTTAGGGGCGTGAACTCCATACCCAACTGTGTTTCCCAATTTGGAAGCGTTTGTATAAACGAAAGTAAATGATTCTCTGAATTCAGATGTTTTCTCCAAAAATTCCTGTTGTCCATTGTTCTTATTTTTTTAACTTCCCAGTTCAAGAAGAGTTGTTTGTTGCAACTGCATCTCATATTCCTCATTATAACATGGTAATATTTTCATTGATTTCAAATTAATTAACAGATCTTCTATTTTTATGAATGTTTTTAACAGAATAGTTTTATTTTCATTGAAATTATTTCCTGATATTGTTTTGTATTGTTTTAAACTTAATATTAAGGGGTTATTGAATATGGTGGATGCTTTAATAATCAGTTTTTGAGCAAGAATCTCTCTCCTAGTTTCCAGGTCAATGTATCCTGTTTCAGAATACAATGCAAGGACTGGGGTTGATTTCATACAGTCTGTAATTATTCTTAAGTCATGGTGATAAATAGTGTCCAATTTTTTAATATTTTTTTGTGAAGTAGGTTGGATAAAAATCGAGCCAAAGTCCAGATGACCAGACCATTAAAGGCTAATTTTAGTGTTTTAGGGTTTGCGCCCCACCAAGTTCCGCAGAAAGCTTTCATGATATTTAATCCTTTTTTAGCTTTAATTATACAATTATTAATTTGCATTTCCCAATTTAAATTCCCTTGTAAAGTAACACCCAAATATTTTTGTTGTTTTTTGTATTGTAATTTTTTGACCCGAAATGACAATGGTAGTAGGTTTTTTTCTGTATATCTTGTTTTTTTAAACCATATTGCTTCGCACTTTTGGTGAGATAGATTTAGGTTGAGAGA
This sequence comes from Oxystoma pomonae, assembly GCA_963921995.1. Taxonomy (NCBI): domain Eukaryota; kingdom Metazoa; phylum Arthropoda; class Insecta; order Coleoptera; family Brentidae; genus Oxystoma; species Oxystoma pomonae. Next base: position 155,400,594 of record OY998163.1, read on the forward strand.
CGTCAAAAAATGAGAAATTGTTTCCAAGCCTTTATTTAAGTCCCTTCTCATCTGTATGACATTTACTCCCTTCACAAATAATACAAAATCATCTGCATAGCACATTGCTTTAACTGGTTTCGGAATAATATCAAAAATTTGTTTAATGTATATATTCAAAAGGATTGGACTTAATGGAGAGCCCTGAACTAAACCTGTGTTGCCATTTCTGGGAATGTTTCCCTATTTGTCTTTTATGTGTGTTTGTCTATTTTCAAAAATCCTATAAATTCCGGACATTGACATCGTCATACGCGGCTTTTATGTCCAGAAAAACTTCAATGAAAGTTGGTTTTTCAGAAAAGGCTGATTGGATGTATGTTGTTAGATAAGCTATGTTATTATTTACTCCCTTTCTATCTTGACCTCTCCAAAAACCAATCTAGTCGGTTTCTAATAACTGTTTCAAGGATTTTTAGAATGCATGAGCCTAGTCCAATAGGTCTGAAGTTTTCTGGGTGGTCTGTATTTTTATTGGATTTTGGAAAAGCTACAATAAGGTGTTTCTTCCAGCTATGTGGAATTGGGTCGCCATGTCTTATCCTATTGGAAATATCCACTAGAAATTAAAGGGCCATCAGAGGCAAGTTCTGAATCATAAAATATGAGATTTGATCTGATCCAGGGGCTGTGTCTTTTTTTATATCTCTTAGGCAACTTTGAAATTCTTCTATTGTAAATGTCATCCTATTATCCACAACAAAGACGCGTCTTTATAGCAAATGTCTAAAATCACATAAAATTTTGGCGGGGGTGTTACAAATGAGGAAATTTAAAAATCATGCGCCATCTTTAGCTTTTGCAGAAGCTAAAATCACAAAAATCAAGCTAACGGTAGCAAAACCATAGCCGGTTTTTTTGGCTCACCTTATATATTGCCTTCTATTGTAGGTATGAAATTTTGTATTTGGTAAATTTGTGAAATGGAAAGAATCTGTAAATAAATGAACAAAATAATAACCATTTTTTTTTGTCAGTACGTAGAAAGTATCGTGAGTTCCTATATGAAGATCCAGCGCCTCAGCAGCTCAAAACAGTACAAGTCATGGGCGAATCGTGGCTGCACGGCGCACGCGCAAAACTCGCAGCGATTGGCCGAGAGTTTGACGAGAGACTTGGCCGGCGCCAGCACGATCTCGCGCAAGTCCCTGGAAACGTGGCTAGGGGGCAGCACCGTGTTGGGACAGTTGCTTCTGTTCGTGTTTATGCACTTGTACAATATTTCCCATAAGGTTAGTTGACGGTTTTAAAACTCTGTGTCTAGGGTGCCTAGGGATCGATCTTATCCCACCAAAGAAATTGAAATAAACTAGAAACTGCTTAGTGTGAAAGGTCGAAAATTTCAAGTCAAATTATTTAATTTCAAAAAAAGTTATTACTTATGTTTTAAAAAAAATCGTTAAAAAAAAACAAAAACTTAAAACAGAATTTTTCTTAAAATCCCAAAGTTATAAACAAATTTAAAAATTATTTTGTTTTAATAACTGGCAAAAAATTTTTTTGTTTTAGAAGTAGTAAAATAAATAAAAAATAAGTTGAAAAAAAAGTAGGTATGAGAAATTTGAAAATATTTTTGTTTTCTTTCGATATTTTTTGAAAAATATTTTCTTTTTAGCAGCCACCCTAAACGATTGTCATAATAATTTTAGTCGAATGATTTTCAAAATTTAAATATTCAAAATATTTTTTTCTTTGTTTCATAAGTTTTTCAAAATAATTTTCATAAAAGTTTTAATAAAGTTTTCCAAAATAATTTTGATAAAAATTTTAATAAATTTTTTCTTTAACATTTTCTTTTGTAAAAAAACGGGAGATTTATTCTAAAAAAAAATATTTCTTACCCAAAATAAAAAACAATATTTAAATTTAAAAAACCAACAATCACAAAAAAGTCTCTATCTAAGTCTAAACACCCACTGTGTTCTATGGCATAGCGCGCACTACCGAGTTGTTGCTTCTTCAACAAATTGTTAAAAACTAAATTCAATTTGCAGAGCTCCGAAAAACCATACCTACGTGGCGTCAGTTAACAAAAATTTTTTATCACATGACCGCGAGATAGGACGTGTATTCTTGAAAGTCGTACGATATGTGATCATTTTCTATAGCGATTTATGTCGCTCCCTGTTCAGGAATAGACTTCCAGCACGTTCGCTACTGTGACGAAAGCGCGTTTTTCTAGGAATTTCGGCGCTTACGTCGAACATTCCACGCAAACATTTTGCTATGAAAGCAAAATTTAGCTTAAATAAAAACAGTTTTAAAATAAATCTCAAAGAGAACAGTTGAAATCCAAACGAGTTCCAAGACTCATCTTAAAACAGTACAAGGCAGTTCGAAAGAAAATAGTTAGAATGTAAAAAGTGAAGTTTGGTTTGTGAAAGTATTTCAAAATGTTAAAATTCTGGAAGCCCGGTATAAGAAATGTCGTGTGGAAGTTAAGAATCAAACAAATAATGTAAAAATGTTAACAAGTGTAGTATAGTGATTGGACAGGATGTAAGTCGAGATTTCCTGAACTACTGTATCAGTCAGATTTTGTGTAATGGTAAATTTTTATGCAAAATACTTGTATTAGTGTAGGACTGTTTACCCGAATATTATATCACAATTACTATGCACACTAAAACGCTCATGTCCAAAACAGTGTAAGAAAAATATGTGGCGTCTCTTAAGGAGTTAAAAGTTATCCGCTCGAACTTTAGAAATAACCCTTAAGGGCCGTTGTTCACATTAGCTATCAAGATTAGGACATTTTCTGCCAACAATTTCATAACCCTCCAGACTCCTTGTGCAAAACCTTTGCTTCTGTCCACTTCATTCGGTGTTGTTTTGACCATGGGTGTTCGGCGATTCCTGATTTCATTGTTTCACCTCTGGGTATTTGTCTCATATTCTTTAAGCCTAACAGATAGTGGTCTTTTTGTTTCACTTATGTATGATTCACCACACTCACAAGGAACTTGGTAAATGCATTCCTTGTTTTGTTTGTTCTCCGGTTTTGTTTTACTAAGAAGGCTTCGAATTGTATTATTAGATTTAAAAGCTGTTTTAATATTAAAGTTGTTCTTAGAATTTTCTCTGATACTCCTTTAATGTACGGAATTGTGAGGAATGCATTTGTCTGGTTTTGGTCTTGTCTGTCTTGTTTGTTGAAATTTAGAAATAGTATCTGTTATAAGTTTAAGGCTGTAACCATTCTGCTGCAGATCCTTCTTTATGTTTCTTATTTCGATTTCCAAGTCATGAGAATTGTTACAAACTTGAACGGCTCTATTATACAAAGTTCTTTTTATGCCTCGTTTGGCTGTAGCAGAATGATTTGAACCTTGATTTTAACCCACTCACACAAAACAATATTTAAATCAATGCATGCCTCACAATTCCATACATTAAAGGAGTATCAGAGAAAATTCGAAGAGTAGCGAACAACTTTAATATTAAAACAGCTTTTAAATCTAATAATACAATTCGATGCCTTCTTAATAAGATAAAACCGGAGAACAAACAAAATAAGGAATGCATTTACCAAGTTCTTTGTGAGTGTGGTGAATCATACATAGGTGAAAAAAAGACCACTATCTGTTAGGCTTAAAGAACATGAGACCAATACCCAAAGAGGTGAAACAATGAAATCAGGAATCGCCGAACACGCATGGTCAAAACAACAGCGAATAAAGTGGAAAGAAGCAAAGGTTTTGCACAAGGAGTCACACTGGAAGAAACGAAAATTCCTAGAAGCTGCCTTTATTAGGTAGAATCAGGGTGTTTTCAGTAAACCAAGTGTTGAAATTCCAAATATTTTGAAGCCCCTCCTTGGGCGGATCCAATTTCTTAAACTTCACGGTTGAGTGAGTTCCCATAGTATATAAGTACGTAGCCTTAGGAATAGATTGTAGTTTGCAACTGAAGACGATCAGAGATTGTACTGATCGAAACGTCGTGTATAAATAAAACATAGGCAATGGAAATCCGAAACACAGAGTTCATTTCAGGTGTTGCTAGTTTCAATCGAACGGGTTTTTGTTAATTTTGTTGCTTTTTTTCAATTTTTATATATTTTACAGACTTATAATAACAAATCCTAAGAAGTGTGTGATGTGTGAAAAGTCGCCGGAACAGTCACATTTTAAATATTCGTTCAGAAGTCATGAGAACGCGGCTCTACAATGTTTCTTTTTCCTTAGATTTGGTTACTGATTTCGAAAATTTGCCTTTAATATCGTCGCTGAAAAAGAAAAGGGGCAAAAGCGACAAGTTGCTAATTTTACAGGAGAGCATTGTAAAGAAAATATGTCGTGTTTGGAACAGAATAATTTTTAAATAAGCTATATTATAGCAAGATAATTCTTAAACTTATTTAAAAATTGTTCTGTTCCAAGTTGTTTTTTCAGCGACGATATATAGAATGCATCTTGTGTTTTATTTTAATTTTTTTGGATCATACATTATTATTATATTATTTTTTGGTTCCAGGACAAATCGATAGTGACCGAAAAACAGCAACTATCGGATACAACAGACCACAGCAACGTAGATGGAGAACCGGCGAGGGATCGATCTCTGGTCCCGTTTTGCAGAGGTAAGGATAACATTTTAGTGTTGTGGACAATAATTTTTATTTAAACTATCATATCAAGTCCTGGGACGGGAATTTCACAGAGCCTTGAAAAACCGGGAATTGGACGGGAATTTTCAAATTAAACCGGGAATTTTTAGTTAGTTACTTTTTTAGGTTAATACCGATTTTTTTCTTGTGGTATCTTACGCCTGATCACTTCTTTGAGCTCACTTCTATTTCGTCGCTTAGAGAAAGAGAGGAATAGAAGTAGCGGCTAGAAGTAAAACTGTGGATCAAGCGTTACGAAAGGGTTGTAACTTGCAAGTGTCACATAGTTAATCTTTGTTTACCAATGTGTTGTTGATTGATTTAAAGGGAAAGAGAAGAACTGGAAGCAAGAGAAAAAAAATCTCGAAGAATCCCAAAATCAGCTGGCAGCTCTGAGCAAACATTTTTTTTTCGTGTAATAAATGTTTTTAATTTAACGACTAAACTGTACCAACTCACGAAAACCCAACCGGGAAAATGTAAAAATGCACCGGGAAAAACTGGGAATTGGACGGGAATTTGGTTTTCCATTTTTGCTAGACAGCCTGAAAAATCAACAAACATGTACAGATCTGGCGAAACAAAAGTAGGACATGTAAAATATATATTTTCTTTTTTATTATGTCACCCTATACGTTCAAATATTTATTGGTTTGGCCACCATTCGTCAACATTTTGAAATATCTGACAATTATCTGACGCTTTCTTGCAGTATACTTCAAACTAAATAAAAAATGCCTCAAGTTTCAGAATTTACCAAAATTCAAATTATAACTCGACTTAATAAAAATACAGTACCTACGCTCGACCGAAAACAATACCACAAAGAGAAAGGAAGGATCAGGACGAAACAAAATTAGTTCAATAGAGCAAAACGGACGACTTCTTGATCATTTAAGGCAGAATTCTTTTACCACATGCTTCCATGCTGCCGCTGCAAGCATGTTTCCAGGGTCCCGGCGAACTGCTTGTAGGAGGATACAAAATTCAATTTTATCATGTAAAGTTGCAGCAAAAAAGCCTCTTTTAACGGAAGAGCAAAAATAGACTCGAGTAATTTTTGCGTCCAATTAGGAACTTTCAATTGACGTCACACGCGAAACAATTGAACATCGGGTCACGTGGTACATCGAAAGTTTTTTGGGCCAACCAACCAAAAGTCCAAACTATGGTTTGTTTTGACAACACATTTTGGCACCTGAAAATATTTTGACATTTTGAGGTTAAGAATGTTTGTTTATGCTGTTTTGTTGTTATTCTTTTAAAAAGTTGTGTTTTTCTTGAAAACTTTGTGAGTTGGTGTAGCTGTTATTTTAAATGTGATTTGTGCAATAATCTTATTATAGAGAGTTAGTAGTGAGGGCGTTCTAGTGTTTAACATTGATTGTTTATGAAGAAAGCATTACATGCAAACACTGCAGTGCGGTGACTCTTGACTACAGCTTACAGCATTTAACATTAAAATATCGTTCTTTTAATTAATAATAATACGGACGAAAAAATTTTTCAGTCGTCGTCAGATAGTCGGAGAATTTTGGTTTATCTTCCACCAAATTCAACATCAAGAGAGCAGGACATTTTTCCGTCAACATGTGGGGATGGTTTAGTGCGAGAGGTATGGGTGTTTGCTGGAGAATGGAAGGTAGATTTACCAGTGAACGATACATCGAAATTCTTCGTAATCTTATGTATCCATCTGTTTCGGCCTTGCATGAAAATAATGAGTTTATCTACCAACAAGATGCCCTGTGCAAACGGCGAATATAGTGAACACTTGTTTCGAGAAAACAATATTGAAACTCTACCTTGGCCATCCAACAGCCCGGATTTAAATCCTATGGAAAATGTTTGGGGACGGATTGTGAAGATAATTTATCAGCGAAATTGGTTCCCCAGAAATTCAGACGAGTTGAATAAAGCCATTGAAAGAGTCGTAGATATCATCTCAGAAGAAGAGCAATATTTTCAAAATTTAAGGTTTTCAATGCCGACTTGTCTGCAGCTTGTTTATTAAAATTATTGTTTTTATTTATTTGCAAAAAGTTCAATTTTTTTATCGCCGTTTATTGTATTATTTTCTCTGTGGTATTGTTTTTGTTACAGCGCTTTGCCCAGTGTGGTAATGTATTTTTATTAACTCGTTATTTTTCGTAACTCAAGTTATAAGTTGAATTTTGCAACAACAATTTTTAATAAATTATTCTAAAAAAATCTCCTTTGATTTATTTACTATTATAACACAAGTTTCAAATGTATCAAGGTAAATAACGAGAGGTTAATAATAATAATATATTTATCCATATTTCAATTCCGTGTCCTACTTTTTTTTGCCAGGAGTGTACTCTTGTTTTCAAAAAATAAACGCATTCATGCATTTTTCCCTATATCTCAAATTTTGACTTGTTATTAAATTCGGTATTACGGTGACGTTATGTCATATTGATAAAATAGAAAATAAAAAGGCCCCTAAATGCCTTCATTTAAAACAAATAACCTTATTACTCGACTACGCAACGCAAAAGAGGGTTTTGAGCTTAGTTTCTTGTTTCTAAAATCAATGTATTAATCTATATATAATTATTTAATGATACCAAAAATACATTCACTGAAAAATGTCCAGCTTTCTTAATTTGGTTGGTATATTTTGGATCAAACCTAGAATTTGGTGGACTAAAATTCTTCTGCTGCTCGAAGATGACTGAAATCATCATGAAGAACATTATTTAATGCAAAAATAACACTGGCCTGTTTTTGTTCTTCCGTTAAAAAAGGTTTTTTTGCAGAAACTCGACAGGAAATTTCAGTGGGAACATTAGATGCTTCAACGTCTGAGGTGGTCCATAAGCCTTTCATAATGTATTCAACTTACAGGCTTTCGTCCTTATCCATGTTTCCTATTTATCGAATTATTTTGTATCCAGCGCTTTCTCCATCGTACTATCGTCATTTTATTAACCCCCAAAATGAGTGGCCGCTCTCCTTATAAACCAGCCGTCTTTTATAACTCGAGTGATAATTTGTGCTTTCGTAAATATTCTAATTTACAGTTTGCCTCATACCGTCAGCTATTTTAAACTGATGAATGGAATACTTCCACTCTTGAAATTAACTCTGTTTTTCGGACTTCCATTGTCTATATTTTATTTATACACGACGTTTCGATCAGTACAATCTCTGATCGTCTTCAGGTGCAAACTACAATCAATTCCTAAGGCTACGTGCTTATATACTGTGAGAAATCACTCAACCTTGAAGTTTAAGAAGTTGGCTCCGCCCAAGGAGGGGCTTCCAAATATTTGGGATTTCAACACTTGGTTTACTGAAAATACCCTGATTCTGCCCAATAAAGGCAGCTTCAAGGAATTTTCGTTTCTTCCAGTGTGACTCCTTGTGCAAAACCTTTGCTTCTGCCCACTTCATTCGGTGTTGTTTTGACCATGAATGTTCGGCGATTCCTGATTTCGTGGTTTCACCTTTTTGGGTATTCGTCTGATGTTCCTTAAGCCTAACAGATAGTGGTCTTTTAGTTTCGCCTATGTATGATTCACCACACTCACAAGGAACTTGGTAAATGCATTCCTTATTTTGTTTGTTCTCTGGTTTTGTTTTACTAAAAAGGCTTCTAATTGTATTACTAGATTTAAAAGCTGTTTTAATAATAAGTTTTTCGCTACTCTTCGAATTTTCTCTGATACTCCTTTAACGTATGGGATTGTAAGGAACGCATTTGCCTGATTTTGGTCTTGTAATCTCTGTCCTGTTTGTTGAAATTTAGAAATAGTATCTGTTATAAGTTTAAGGCTGTAACCATTCTGCTGCAGATCCTTCTTAATGTTTCTTATTTCGATTTCCAAGTCATGAGAATTGCTGCAAATTTGAACGGCTCTGTTATACAAAGTTTTAATTATGCCTCGTTTGGTTGTAGCAGAATGATTTGAACCTTGATTTAAATATTGTCCTGTGTGAGTGGGTTTACGATAGACTGTTGTTCTGATGTCGCTTTCTACTCGTGTGACAAGTACATCAAGAAAAGGAATTTGACAATTTTGCTCTAACTCCATTGTGAATTTAATGGTGGGTCTTATGTTATTTAGGTGGTGAAGAAATTCTGAAAGTTGTTGGTCATTCCCGGTCCAGACAATAAAAGTATCATCAACATATCTTAGCCAGAGCTTAGGTATCAACCGCGTGTGATTCGAACCACTCCATGTAAATATTGGTCACCACCGGCGAAAGCGATGAACCCATTGGCAGACCGTCATCCTGAGCATAAAACCTATCTTTCACTTGAAAATAAGAGTTATGTAGGCAGCACTCCAACAACTTCATCACTCCCTCCAGGGGTAGGCTGGTACGTTCATAAAGGGATTCGTCATCAACCAGTCTCTTTCTAATAATATCTAGCGATTCCGCCATAGAAGGTCATCCTCTTCCACGACAAGACGCCGACGAGTTCAGACATCAGGTAAGGACCATTATTGACAAACCTATTAAGCATATCTCTAATATAAGCAAGACAGAGGAAATCGCGTTGAAGAATCTTCAAAAGGACAAATCAGTTAAAATCTTACCGGCAGACAAGGGCAATGCAACAGTGATTTTGGACACGGAAACCTATGACCAGAAAGTTGAAGAGGTACTTGCTAAAGGAAACTATAAACTTCTCCCAAAAGATCCGACGCAATCAATCGAAAGTAAGGTTTATAGAATTTTGAAAAAGTATTCCAGATATATTCCGGACAATACAAGGTCTCAACTTACACCACATTATAGCAAGCCTCCTCATCTATACGGACTTCCCAAAATTCACAAAGATGCAATGCCCTTACGCCCAATTACAAGTTCCAGAAATTCTCCAACAAGCAATTTGTCTAAATTCCTTTTGAAAATTATTCAACCTCTTGCAGGCAAGACCGCTTCATTTGTAGAAAATTTCAACCATTTTGTTAATATTCTTAAATCTTTTGTTTTAGGAACCGACGATAGACTTGTCAGTTTTGATGTTGAAAGTCTATACACCAATGTCCCGATAAAGGAATCGCTAGATATTATTAGAAAGAGACTGGTTGATGACGAATCCCTTTATGAACGTACCAGCCTACCCCTGGAGGGAGTGATGGAGTTGTTGGAGTGCTTCTTATTTTCAAGTGAAAGATAGGTTTTATGCTCAGGATGACGGTCTGCCAATGTGTTCATCGCTTTCGCCGGTGGTGGCCAATATTTACATGGAGTGGTTCGAATCACACGCGGTTGATACCGCAACATATAAACCTAAGCTCTGGCTAAGATATGTTGATGATACTTTTATTGTCTGGATCGGGAATGACCAACAACTTTCAGAATTTCTTCACCACCTAAATAACATAAGACCCACCATTAAATTCACAATGGAGTTGGAGCAAAATTGTCAAATTCCTTTTCTTGATGTACTTGTCACACGAGTAGAAAGCGACATCAGAACAACAGTCTATCGTAAATTTGTAACAATTCTCATGACTTGGAAATCGAAATAAGAAACATTAAGAAGGATCTGCAGCAGAATGGTTACAGCCTTAAACTTATAACAGATACTATTTCTAAATTTCAACAAACAGGACAGAGATTACAAGACCAAAATCAGGCAAATGCATTCCTTACAATCCCATACGTTAAAGGAGTATTAGAGAAAATTCGAAGAGTAGCGAAAAACTTTAATATTAAAACAGATTTTAAATCTAGTAATACAATTAGAAGCCTTCTTAGTAAAACAAAACCAGAGAACAAACAAAATAAGGAATGCATTTACCAAGTTCCTTGTGAGTGTAGTGAATCATACATAGGCGAAACTAAAAGACCACTATCTGTTAGGCTTAAGGAACATCAGACGAATACCCAAAAAGGTGAAACCACGAAATCAGGAATCGCCGAAAGGTTTGCACAAGGAGTCACACTGGAAGAAACGAAAATTCCTTGAAGCTGCCTTTACTGGGCAGAATCAGGGTATTTTCAGTAAACCAAGTGTTGAAATCCCAAATATTTGGAAGCCCCTCCTTGGGCGGAGCCAACTTCTTAAACTTCAAGGTTGAGTGATTTCTCACAGTATATAAGCACGTAGCCTTAGGAATTGATTGTAGCTTGCACCTGAAGACGATCAGAGATTGTACTGATCGAAACGTCGTGTATAAATAAAATATAGACAATGGAAGTCCGAAACACAGAGTTAATTTCAAACACATCATTGTCTCAAACTTTCAAACAAACTTCCATTCTTAGAAAAGTAAATTTTGCAGGATAGGAAAAGCGCATGTATGCGTTTTTTTTTAAACAAGAGTACATACTTTTATTACAGAAAAATGTCTACACTACCTACTCTTCTTTATTTGTGTGTAGTCCATGGACAGGGAAGAGGTTTTCTATGGTTTAAGTATTCGCTCTTTGTTTAAAAATTGTTTTCATATTATTTTTTTATTGTTTGTTAAGGTCTGGATCTTATACCAAGCTACCCGAGCATTTTGGACTTGAATCAGATTGTTTTTGTCAATGCCAACTTGCCACAGCAGTACCAGTTAGAGTGGCGTTTTTTGTTCAGCTCGGAGATTCATGGGGAGTCGTTTTCCACGTTAATAGGTAAGATGATTAGTTAATGGTTCTTTGCTAAACAGTACACTGATACTGTGAAAGGTCGAAAATTTCAAAGCAAATTATTTAATTTAAAAAAAAAGTTAGTACTTTTTGTTTAAAAAAAAAGTCGTTAAGAAAAAACAAAAACTTAAAACAGAATTTTTCTTAAAATCCCAAAGTTATAACCCAAATTTAAAAATTATTGTGTTTTAATAACTGGCAAAATATTTTCTTTCCACAAAAGTGATTATAAATTTATATATTAAATGTTTTTTTGTTTCAGAAGTAGTAAAATAAATAAAAAATAAGTTGAAAAAAAAAACTAGGTATGATAAATTTGAAAATATTTTTGTTTTCTTTGGATATTTTTTTGAAAAATATTTTCTTTTTAGCAGCCAACCTCAACGATTGTTATAAAAATTTTAGTTAATGATTCTGAAAATTTAAATATTCAAAATATTTTTTTCTTTGTTTCATAAGTTTTCCAAAATAATTTTCATAAAAAAAAATTTTAATAAATTTTTTCTTCAACATTTTCTTCTGTAAAAACGGGAAATTTATTCTAAAAAAATATTTCTTACCCAAAATAAAAAACAATATTTAAATTTATTAAAAAAATATCTAAGTCTAAACACCCACTGTGTTCTATGTCTATAGGCATAGCGCGCACTACCGAGTTTTTGCTCCGGCAACAAATTGTTAAAAACTAAATGCAATTTGCAGCGCTCCGAAAGATCATACCTGCGCTTCACCTTATTTGGTCAGTTAACTAGAATTTTGCATCACATGCCCGCGAGATCATTCTAGAACCGTGTCGATAGGACGTGTATTCTTGAAAGTCATACGATATGTGGTCATTCGCTATAGCGGTTTACGCCGTTATCTGTTCAAGAATACACTTAAACACGAAAGCACGTTTTTTTTTCCTGGAAATTCGGTGCTTACGTCGAACATTCCACCCAAAAATCGGGTCACATTTTGATATAAAAGCCGAGATTTGGGTATAACGAAGTCACTATTAAAATCGCATCTTAACTCGTTCTCTTCTTCAAAAGAAAATAGTTAGAATGTAAAAAGTGAAGTTTGGTTTGTGAAAGTATTTTAAAATGTTAAAATTTTGGAAGCCCGGTATAAGAACTGTCGTGTGGAAGTTAAGAATCAAACAAATAATGTAAAAATGTTAAAAAGTGTAGTATAGTGATTAGGCAGGATGCAAGATGTAAGTCGGAGATTTCACAATACCATAGGTTAACAACAACATTATGAGAAGGTTGTGATTTACACAGTCATATGCCTTACAGAGATCAATGAATAATCTAACAATGTTTTTTCGCTTGAAGGGGGTCTCCAGCAAAAATACATGTTTATTTTGATCCTTAGACTAATGGTGTAATTGATATTTTAACATCACTTTAAATAAAATGGATTTTTAATTTCAATAATTAAAGTGGGTCTCTTTATGTCAGTATCAGGCTTGTATTACTCAAAAGGTTTGATAAAACTAAAAATCTCGGATATTTAAAGTGATATCAAAAAATCTACTACAACAAAATAAACACAACTTGTATTTTTGGCACTCAAATAAGATGTAAAAGGTGTCGTCCTTGTCTACAGATTAGTGGTTTTACCTCGTCTTTTACTAAAATACAAAGTCTATTTTTGTCTAGGTCGCATCGTCAACCAAGGCCCCTCGGTCCTGGTACTCGAAGACAGCAAAGGCTTCATGTTCGGCGGCTTCGCCCCTGCGAATTGGGCCCTCGGACCCAATTTCTTCGGAGACGACAGCAGTTTTCTGTTCACCCTCGCGCCCCGAATGCGAATATTCCCCTCGACGGGGTACAACCAGCATTTTCAGTATTTAAATCTGCACCAACAGACCATGCCCAACGGACTGGTAAGATTTTTTCTCTCTTTTGGCTCAATTTCTAAAATTTTGTAATTACATTTTTTCTTATTATGTGTCTCCCTACTTCATATAACTATTTCGTACACAATTCTCCCATTGTGAACAGTTATCCTATTCGGTACACAATTTTCCTATTTCGTACATAATTTTCTTATTTTGTACACAATTTTCTTTGTAGACAATTTTTCTAATTTTCTTTATTTTTTCTCATTTAATACACAATTTGTAGGCATTGGGCGGTCAACACGACTACTACGGTCTCTACATCGACTCTGAGTACGGCCACGGTCAGTCGGCAGAGAGTTGCACCACGTACGCAGGTTACCAGCAGATGGCCAACACCAAAGACTTCAAATTTAGACACCTGGAAGTGTGGGGCCTCGGTCTGCCGCCCCCCACTCCTCAGGACCGTGGGGAAAGGGTGCCGGGAAAAATAGGAGAGGTGAGTTTTTTAATTACGTTTTTCGTTTTAGTTTACCGGAACTTTCGCTTTCGAGATATGGCGTTGATTTCGTCTTCTTTTTCAGACTGGCAGTGTTCTCGACGGCAATGCAGAAAGCAAGGCTATGCTAAAAATGGCGGGAAAGACGATACACAGCGAAGGACTACGAGAGCCACCTTTCGGCGAATAAGTGAAGTGGTAATGGTAAGTTGTTCAAGAAACAAACGACTTTGGGGGGATTTGAATAAAAATGTGTTTGTGAATTTAAGTGCTAAAATCGGTTAAACTGGTTTCAATTAATAAAAATTTTACAAAAAAAAATTCCTATTGCGTACACAATTTTCCTATTGCGTGCACAATATTGCGTACACAATTTTCCTGCTGCGTACATAATTTTCCTGTTACGTACACAATTTTCCTATTGCGTACACAATTTTTCTATTATATAACGTCACAATTTTTTTTATTACATGTACAATTTTTCATTGCCTACACAATTTTCCGAGCGGGTTAACAGTTTCCTCAGTTTATACACAATTTTCCCATGTAACAACCATTTATTAGGAGGTGGAACCTATGGGACGACATATGTGTGGAGGTTTCGTCTACAAGCCATTGTAAATCGCAAAATCACGCACAAATATTTAAAATGGAGAATAGAATATATGTACATAAAGTAAACAGATTTTTTTGATAAACTCACTAAAGCACATTTTTTATTCGAATTTCTTCTTAAAGTTCACCAGGTATATTACCCACGTCAAAAACCGAAGAGAATATTGAACTGACCATGTTTCATATCAGTGTCATTAGAAAAAAAAACATTATCGTATCAAACATATTTTTTAGAATGTAAAAAAAGTGTGTCTGTAATTTTTTTCTTCAAAAAATGTGATATAATAATACTATATATCTACCTATTAGTTTCAATTTTTTACGTTCACGGGGCGACTCAATATGTTTTTAACACTTCTTGAATAATATTAATACAAAAAAGTAAAGCTCTACTTTTTGTATTCTTTCTTGGCCCATAAAAACGCAGTTGGTATAACTTTATTGCATTTTGTGCCAAACAAAATTTTGCACCGTGTGAAATGTAGCACGTGTTTGTCGACACAGTATAAATGACTTTTCAGTAAGGACACACCAAGTTTTTACTATGTAAATTATGACAAGTGATAAGTGTATAACCTACACACTCTTAAAAAAAGTATTCTTTACTGAATTAAAAAAAAAATACTGTGAACTTTTACTATTAACTTTTAATAAGTTTTGTGACTGTTTAAGTTTTTGTTATTTATTTCAAATTTTATTGATATTGATATTAGCAATTTGACCACTTAAACTAAGTGTCGTTTATATATGTTACTAATAGCAACGCGTACAAACTATATGAAGAGCCGCAGCCGCCTAGGTTTTTAAATACCACATTACCATGGTTTTGAAGCAAAGAAATTAAAACAAAGTAGAAGGCATATTAAAGACAAATTTTTTAAATCAGTAACCAAATCTAACGAAATTCTGATTGGTTCTGAAGCAATATGGCAGTTTAATACAGCGGCGTAGTAAGGGGGGTGGGGGGGAGGTTTGGCAATAACCATTCCCCCCCCCCCCCCCGAAACTTATTACTAACTTTGCAAAAGGTGCTGTTTGTTGATGTATTAACCTACCCTCCTCTCCGAAAATTTTTCTTACTACGCCACTGACATAACACCAGGGAAAATAGAACATATAGGTAATAGATATCACTAAAGAAAAAGTGGCAAATTTTGAACGAGCGTATGGAGCAATCTGAGACGCATAATGGTTAGGTAAATTTATATTCCCTGGGTAAATTTGATCTCCGACTTGACGTAGAACCCTACTTTTTTGTTTACTTTTTCTTTTGTGTTGTTTACTTTTTAAAGTTGGAATTTTTTAGCCTTTTTTGAGTCTTTTCTCTAATGGTTTGTTCGGGTTCGTCGAAATTTCGTGTTCTAAACAGTCCGGAGCATGCGCGCTTAAAAAAACGCGTTCTGGTTCGACCACAACTGTTCTGAATTGAAAGTTTTGTGCTCGGGTTACTACCGAAAATTTGTCCAGGACCGGTTCAATACTGTTCTGTACAGTCCCGTGAAGCCAGGCGGAATTAAGTGGAAATGTTTAAGACTATTTTCTTTTTACGCATGTTTGTTTGTGCGAAAAAATAATTTGTTCCTTGAAAATATTAAACAAAATTATGATTGTTTTCCACAAAATCAAAACTACACTTTTTTGCACTCGACGCGCGTTTCGCTAACAACGTTAGCATCATCAGGAGACGATAAACAATGAACTAAATTAATCTACGCTCTATCTTATATACAATCCTTTACTGGGCGGAGATAAGACTAATAATTTGTGATTGATCACGATTTTTAATCCTATCTCCCCTCAACCAAAGAATAAAGTGTACTAAACGGGATGGGTCCTCTATCTTTATTTAAACTATTTCTGGATTTAATGATTTCCATACTTTCATATGCATTCAAAAGTCTTTTGTTTGGTACACTTTTTAGAAGTTTTAGGTTATCTAATGTGAATCTATGATTGTTTTCAAAAGCATGCTCGGCCACACTTGACTTTTCTGTTCTTCCGTATTTTAAGCGTGCCAAGTGTTCTTTAAAACGTGTTTGAATAGAGCGTCTCGTTTGGCCAACATATTTTTTGTCACAATCCATGCAACTAATTTCGTAAATTCCACTTTTTTCTAGAACTGTAGTTTTATCCTTGGGATTTCCTAGTAAGCTTCTTATTCTGTTACCGGATTGATATACTAATTTAAGACCGGTGTTATTAAATACTTTGTGTAATCCTTTCGTATAATTAGGATTATAAGGAATTGATACAAATTTTGAGTCGCAGGTATCTTTTTGTCTGAAAAAGGTAGAATTCCGAAAGGTCTTTTGAAAATAATGTCTATTTATCAGCTTATTTATTAAGCCTTCGTCGTAACCGTTTTCGCCAGCTATATTCCTAATCCTATTCTTTTCTGCTTCAAATCTTTCTTTGTTTAAGGGGAAATTTACTAATCTATATGTTAAAAAGTGCAAACTTGCAAGCTTATGTTGTAAGCAATGAAGAGTCATTTGGAATATACCTGTTGGTGGCCGTGCCTTTTCTGTATAGGTCAAAGTCCAATTTATTTTTATTTCTTATAACTAAAGTGTCTAGAAATGGCAGTGTACCGTTGTTCTCTGTTTCATAAGTAAATTTAATAGTGGGAAATTTGTTATTTATTTTTTCCATAAAAATTGAAAATATACCCAAATAAATGGGTTTTTACGAAAAATAATAAAAAGCCAGAGCGTAATCTTGTATTATTTTATTATCCGCGTGTATTTTTCTAAAGGTTTTGTCGAGGGTATAGTATGGTGTGACCTAAAGAAGAGGAATCCCTGCTTAACCCAAAAATTCAGATTTTTGAGTGTTAAATTTCTTTTCTTTCAAAAACTGCAGAATTTCACTTTTAAGGCAAGATTCCACCTCGTCATCATATATACAGTCCGTAGGTAGATCCTTTGTGTAAAGTTTCGTGAGTCGTGTTTCAGCTACCCAATTTTAGAAAATCCACCGAAAAAATTGAGGTTAGGATTGACCATACCCAAGTTCTTCTCTTTTGCTTTCCCCTGCTTCTTTTGAACTTTACTGTCCTATCGATCACGCGCAGTTCTAAAACGTTCTAGGACAGTTTTAAAATTCGGAACCCGAACAAACCATAAAATATCTAATAAATTGCTTCTAGAGTTGTCCTGTTATTTTCTGCAAAGAACAGATGAGGTATCAATATTGTTTTTATTTTTGATTCTAAACTCACTGGCTAGCGTAATCACACAAAAATGTAAGAAAATTATTGCAATGAAAACAACAATAAAATCGTCACCATAGATGTGAATGGAACTAATCCACATAGCACTACTTTTGAGTAAAATAAGATTAAACATTTTTTGTAGCATAGAAATGGTTATATTTTTGTTCGCTAACATCTTAGATTAAAAAGAGACAAGATACCTGATACTTACGGAGACTTTGGTTATATTATTATATGGAACAATGTTTACCTTTCTGTTGTTTACAGTAAACACACCAGTGGCGTACCTACATAAATATAAATTTACACATGGATATTATTAAAATTTTATTATAATATGAAATCTGCAAAATAATGTAAAAAACATGCAAAAAATAATTCTGGCAATTTGAGCTTTGGAAGCTTCCTAACAATAAATGTTTGTAGTATAATTTTATACAAAAGAGGTTTATTACAAAGTTCGTTATTTCAATTTTCAACACAATAAAATTATGCCAAACATTAAAACAAAGAAACACAGTTCATAGCACCTGGCACATCAAGAAAAAAAAATATTGCCCACTAGCTAAAAATTATGTTATTGTGTTTGTTAATTTTGTTATTTTTTCTGGTCATTAGCAGAAACTTACTTAATAATGCTTAGGTTATATAGAGACATCTCGGACAGACAAAAATATTTAAATATCAATTCGAAGGGCGAGCGCAGATGGCAAGGGCGGCAGTATAAATCAACCTTAATATTCTGATAAAAGGTAGGAATTCAATATTCTTACAAACCTGAACACATGTGAATTAACTTTTATTGTTGTTTGCAAGTTGTAAGGACTTTACCTACCTAACTACTTAAAACATCGTGAAATTTTAAAATAAATAAAACGAAAAAGCTTAGGTGAATAAAAATATCATCCGACCGTCTGCGCTCTGCTGACTTTCCCCAACCACAAGCCAATCACGAACTAAAGTGGTTAACATAGAATTTTCTGTCCCTATCGTACTAACGTCGTTTAAAACGATAGAAAAATAATCGATATTTCTCACCTGTTTTGTTGTGATTTTATTTGTAAATAAACAGTGGTTATTATTTGCCAAGGAGTTTTCGTTGGACCAGATATCTTATCTTTTAATCTAAGGCTAACATAAAAAAGTAATAAGTAAAAAAGTAAACAAAGGTTAGAGCTTTTGAAACTCCAAGAAAAAAAGCATAGAAAAAGTGACATTTCCCCAACTGTTTTGCCTTTTTAGCTAGGGAGAGAGAGAGAGAGCGAGAGAGAGAGAGAGAGCTAGAGAGAGAGAGCTAGAGAGAGAGAGCTAGAGAGAGAGAGAGAGCTAGAGAGAGAGAGAGAGAGCTAGAGAGAGAGAGAGAGCTAGAGAGAGAGAGAGAGAGCTAGAGAGAGAGAGAGAGCTAGAGAGAGAGAGAGAGAGCTAGAGAGAGAGAGAGAGAGAGAGCTAGAGAGAGAGAGAGCTAGAGAGAGAGAGAGCTAGAGAGAGAGAGAGAGCTAGAGAGAGAGAGAGAGAGAGCTAGAGAGAGAGAGAGAGAGCTAGAGAGAGAGAGAGAGCTAGAGAGAGAGAGAGAGCTAGAGAGAGAGAGAGAGCTAGAGAGAGAGCTAGAGAGAGAGCTAGAGAGAGAGAGAGAGAGAGAGAGAGAGAGAGAGAGAGAGAGATGAGTGTGTGAGAGAGAGAGAGAGAGAGAGAGAGAGAGCTAGAGAGCATTTTAACTGAACTTTTTTGATACTATACCCACTTTATTAGAATATAATGTATTGTTGTATTGTATTTATGCTATCTATTGCAATATTACGGGATAATTATGGAAACTCGGCAACCCTGCTGAATCGCAGATGCCTAGGCGCATAAATTTCCGTAATTTGAGCCCACAATGTGTGCTTTGCCTCAGGATTTTTATGTGGTTCCTAGCTAATTTTAATTTCTTTGCTTGCTTTATTGCTCTGAAGGGCCCGACAGAACTGTCACATAAACGTGCTTCCTTGTTTGCACTCGTTGCTTTAGTTAAATAATTATTTAGGAAAATAAAAATAATCCAATAGAAAAAGTCTGTCGTTTTTATTTATTTTTAACTTTTAACCGTCACACATGAAATTTGGTTTGATAGTTTCAGAGATAGAGAGAGAGAGAGATATTAGGGACTTACCACATAAAGACGTCATAGCCTGACTATAATAAAATTCGCACTATTTTTCATAGATCCACACCTAGGGTAAACAACTACTACATAGCAGAGAACATAAAGAGAGAGAGAGAGAGAGAGGTGTTCTCTCTATTTAGATTTATATGCTCTCTGTACATAGGGGCCGTCCATAAATTACGTAACATCCTTTTTGGCAATTTTTGACCTCCCCCTACCCCCATCTAACACTTTGTAACACTTCCGCGGACCCCCCTAAAATTACGTAACACTTTGCCAACCTGGAAAGGGACAAAAAATAGTTATAAATAAAAAAGAGAGTTACCAACAGAAAACTATTGGATTTTTGACCTCCTCCACCATTTCTACCAATGACTGGTTCCAGACACAGTCCATCCACCAGTCGGGCTGGTGGATGTACTGAACGTTCTTCCATCAGCCATCAAAAATCTTGAGAGAGAATTTATTAAAGCGGTTAAGAACTACTTGCTCAGACATGCGTTCTACTCCTTTGAGGAGTATCTTGGGAGTAATTTTGATGTGTTTTAAATTGTGTCTTAAATGTCCAAATTTTTACTGTAGTTAAATTTTTAACTGTCCGTCTAATTTATTTTTACCTTGATTTTTATTTGTTTAAAAGTTTGAGACAATGATGTGTTAAAACAGGACAGAGATTACAAGACCAACACCAGGCAAATGCATTGCTTACGTTAAAGGAGTATCAGAGAAAATTCGAAGAGTAGCGAAAAATTTTAATATTAAAGCAGCTTTTAAATCTAGTAATACAATTCGAAGCCTTCTTAGTAAAACAAAACCGGAGAACAAACAAAATAAGGAATGCATTATGAGTGTGGTGAATTATACAGGCGAAACTAAAAGACCACTATCTGTTAGGCTTAAGGAACATCAGACGAATACCCAAAAAGGTGAAACAACGAAATCAGGAATCGCCGAACATGCATGGTCAAAACAACACCGAATGAAGTGGGGAGACACAAAGGTTTTGCACAAAGAGTCACACTGGAAGAAACGAAAATTCCTTGAAGCTGCCTTTATTGGGCATCAGGGTATTTTCAGTAAACCAAGTGTTGAAATCCCAAATGTTTGGAAGCCCCTCCTTGGGCGGAGCCAACTTCTTAAACTTCAAGGTTGAGATTTCTCACATTATATAAGTAGGAATTGATTGTAGTTTGCACCTGAAGACGATCAGAGATTGTACTGATCGAAACGTCGTGTATAAATAAAATATAGACAATGGAAGTCCGAAACACAGAGTTAATTTCGATTTTTATTGTTAAATACTGTAACTGTTTCAGAAAAAAAAAGATAAACTTCTTCTATTAAGAACATTTTATTGAGCAAGACTTGTTGTCCATTCTTAAATAAGTTTGTGTTTGATCAATCACTTAGGTACTATCTTTTTTTTACTTGTAAAAACACTAGGTGTACTTTATTAATAAATAAACTAAACTAAAACACGTGTCTGCGTCTAGTCTCCAAGTCGCACCCGGTATGTATTATTGTGGTACTCCGGTGTATTTTGTAAATTTCTTTTTTTTTTGCTATCGATTCGTCATAGTAAAAAGCCCGATTGGTGGATGGACTGTGTCTGAAACCAGTCAGTGGTAGAACTGGTGGAGGAGGCCTCAAAATCCAATAGTTTTCTGTTGGTAAAACTCTCTTTTTTATTTATATTTAACTCCACTATGGACATTGTGAATTTATTTCTTATTCCAATAAAAAAAAAAACGTTGACTAACAAGTTGAAACCCAAAAAAAAGGTTATAAATTTTAAAATTTAACAAGTTTGAAAAAGCCGTCAATTATGGACAAACACCAAGTGTTATGTAACACCCCCCCTCGCGTGTTGGACGGCCCCATATTTTTAGGCACGGGCAGCAAGTCGTCCACCGGTTCCACCAAGAGAGTTCTTAATGCATTTGGTTAAAATATAAAATAAAAATAAAATAAATTATTCACTGGATTTCAGCAATCGGTGCCCACCAACGCCACCAAAGGAGGACCTCGGTTGAGATTTTGACATATGTCACTCCTGTCATATTTATTTGTTTTTTTAAACCAAGTATGGATGCCGCTGCTGCAATCAAAAGATTTGTGGGGCAACTAGCCCTCAACCTTTTCGAAGATACACACAAAGAACCCTGCACAAATTACATTAGGAATAGCTTTCGGCTAAATGTCATAATTTTTTTTTTGTTGTAGTACTCGATCAACAAAGCACAAAAATAAAAAAATAAAACAAATAGGGAGCAGGATTACTTTCTGAGATATGGAGATTTAAAGTTGACGTGTTTTAAGGCTATATTTTTGGACATGGTTCAAGTTTTTTTTCCCACAACTTTGTTGATTACCGCCAAAATAAAACGATTCGTTTCTTCAAAAAAATTACAATTATTATTTTCTTTAAAACAAAAGTCAGATTTTAATAGTTTTTACATATGTTAATAAAAATAATGCTAGTAAGCCAAAAAAAACATTTTTGCTTGAGTGGTACCACTAATTGGAAAAATGGTAGGTACCTTTAATGCTTTTTAATATTTTTTAAATATTGGTGAAATACGAAAAGTGGTTTAAAATAACTTACAAGAAGGTTATACCATAAAGTAAATAATTAACTTACTTTATGGTTATACAAAACTTTTTCTGGACAAATTCAATTTAAAAGCTTGATAAGAATATGTTAGTACCGATAGGTATCTATTGGTACCTGTATTTGACCAATCAAATTGCTCGTGTGGTATATGCTTTTAGGCTAACTTGGGGTCGCCGGTAATTAATTTGATAACATTTTTCCGATTACTATTACGGTTTTTCTAGAAGAATACGGTAAAGTGTTTTTTCTACTTAAGTGCGAAAAAGTGGTTTTTACTCATGCATGTGCGTGTAAAAAGTTAAAACTCTTAAGATTAAGATATGTTTAACATGGCGGCATGCGGCGGCTTTGTAATTAAAAAAGTCAACTTTTGCTTAAGAAACGGCGTCAGATAATTTTACGCATTCCATTGGGAACACAGTGTAAACAACCGGAAAAATTTTATCATATTCGTTACCGACGACCTTAAGTTAGCATAAAAGCATATACCACACGAGCAATTTGATTGGTCAAATACAGGTACCAATAGATACCTATCGGTACTAACATATTCTTATCAAGCTTTTAAATTGAATTTGTCCAGAAAAAGTTTTGTATAACCATAAAGTAAGTTAATTATTTACTTTATGGTATAACTTTCTTGTAAGTTATTTTAAATTTTCGCTAACGACGTTAGCATCATCAGGAGACGATAAACAATAAACCAAATTAACCTACGCTCTATCTTATATACAATCTTTTAGTGGGCGGAGATAAGACTAATAATTTGTGATTGATCACGATTTATAATCCTACCTCCCCTCAACTAAAGAATAAAGTGTACTAAATGGGATGGGTCCTCTATCTTTATTTAAACTATTTCTGGATTTAATGATTTCCATACTTTCATATGCATTCAAGTCTTTTGTTTGGTACACTTTTTAGAAGCTTTAGGTTAAAGTGTACCAAACAAAAGACTTTCAATAAAGATAGAGGACCCATCCCGTTTAGTACACTTTATTCTTTAGTTGAGGGGAGGTAGGATTATAAATCGTGATCAATCACAAATTACTAGCCTTATCTCCGCTCACTAAAAGATTGTATACAGACCGCTTCAAGCTACTGCGAACATAGGGGGAATCAAGTCCAATTTACTCTCCGTGCCGTACGACCGAGGTGGATTCGAAGCAAGCTGCAGTGTTATCTTTTGGAAATTCATTTTGTTTTTATTATTTTGTTTTATTTCTGCCTTGCTCGAGAAACAGATGGGTAAGTTCTTAATTGAAATAATACATTTTTAAAACTAAAAATGGATGTCTACGAAGTTGCCGAAAAAGTGCAGATGGTCAAATCGTCATAACCCAACACACGTTCGATATTGGTCGAGGGAAAATTTGCATTTGTATTTTGACGTAAGAAAACAGTATCCCCAAAAACTAAATGTTTGGGTGGGGGGTATTGTAGGGGAACACGTAATTGGGCCATTTTTTATTAACGGCAATTGCAATTTGAATGGTCCTAGATACTTGGATCTACTGCAGCAGCACATTATTCCAACTGCTAGGCAGTTGTTAGGTGTAAGATTTGGTGAAACATGGTTTCAACAAGATGGTTGTTCCGCTCACAATGTTGGCCTTGTTAGGGAATATCTTGATAATGTATTTCCTAATCGGGTTATAAGTACACGGGGAACTATTTTATGGCCAGCTCGATCTCCCGATCTTGCTCCTAATGACTTCTATCTGTTTTTGAAGAAGCTTTTCAAATTATCACCCCTAACATGCTTGGAAACGTTGGAAGGGGTTTTTATAGTAGGCTCGGATATTGTCTAGCCGAGCAAGGAGGACTTTTCGAACATTTGCTTTAATTTTTTTTTGACTGGGAGAATCTTTTTGATTTTTAGAATGTATTATTTTATTTTGAGAACTTGCTTTTATTTTGTTTCTCCTTATTATTTTCATTGTAACACGTCGTCACTGATAAATCTGAGCAGTTGACAATAAAACGCTCTTATTTATCAGTGACAAAAAATAAGAAAATTTGCGTATTTATTGACCAAATTCCGGTTTCATTGACTACGCTCCACACAGCACCGTGGTTAGAGGCGTACTAAATACAAGGCGAACGGCAGCGAATGGCGATCGGAAGCCTGAGTGTTGGTTGCTTCACTGATAGGCGTGCGGTGTCTCTACATGTACGTACACTGGCAAATTAGACTTCTTTCGCCCTATGTTCGCAGTAGCTTGAAGCGGTCTGTATAAGATAGAGCGTAGGTTAATTTGGTTTATTCTTTATCGTCTCCTGATGATGCTAACGTTGTTAGCGAAACGCGCGTCGAGTGCAAAAAAGTGTAGTTTTGGTTTGTGGAAAACAATCATAACTTTGTTTTAGTGCAACCAAAGGTTCCAAATTCCCAACATATGTTATATGTGAAAATCCGGTGGTGGAAAGCTGCTGAATTAAATAACTTCTCTCACTTTACCCATCTGCTATGCGCTGTGTTCCCCCCCCTTATAAGCAGCCGCACTTTTTGTAATGTAATTCGATTCTTCGATCACATTTTGCAAATTCGTCAATGACGTCATCATAAAAACGTGGATGCTCTGACAAGCTTTGGAGAAGTTTGTTTTTAATGGGCAAAAGCGATATTTGCGAAAGTCTCACCTGACCCTTTAAATTTTTCACTAAAATTTTTTATACGTTTAAGCTTTGAAAAACCTTTTATTATTAAGACACACACTACACATTCACACACTTTTTACCTACTGTCCTACATTTTTAGCATTATTCCCGTCAGCCAAAGTTGACGGTATTTGCGTGTCCCATCCGTATTGTCTTTCATATCGCACGGCGCACGTACACTCCTACTTCAATGATAGCTTTCACGTCCATCTAAAGCACGCGACTCGATGCAGCAGGTTCAATGACCTCTCGACTCACACACAAGCAGGCATACTGCTGCTGTCGGCGTTTTATAGCTGCAGGCTATAGAAAACCTAGGAGCGGGGATAGCTTCTATTGGATTGTTCTAGAGTAGAAAAAATCCGCGCGCACACGACACCCCGGTAGACTCTGCTGCATCGATGTTTAGTACGTAAATGCTCTGCTGTGACTGGGTTTGAGTCAAGGCGGCATTTGTTATGGGTTTGATATTTAATAGTAGTTTTCACAACTAGTGGCTAAAATAGTGCTTTTTTTACAAGCGTTGGTTTAAATAAGAGAGTAAAAAAAAGCAGTTTAGCCGCGAGTTGTTAACACTATTTTCTTTTAATACCTTTACTTTAATACCTAATGAAGAGCACTTTTTGTAACTCACCATCTTTACACTATAAATCAAGTGGTGCTGGTAAATGAAATAACAATTGTTTTCATAGGGATGTGCCTTTTTACTCGGTAAAGTTCATTGTTGCGACATTTTAATCTTTGACAGTTTGATATTTTGACAATGTTTTTAAATGAGTTTTTCGTAAATACTTTGTGAAAACTCACGGAAATGGCTTAATTTTTAGGCAACAATAACTAGATTTTTTCATTATTTCTCTCTAATTTTGGGTAAAAAACGGACAGAAATCTTTAACCAAAAAAGCCATGCTTTAGTTATATGCAGACAGTACTAAAATCATGTTTTTGATGAAGGTATAAAAAAAAATGTTTAATACAATCTAAGGTAATTGGTTTCCTATTTCAAAAATTACATTTAAGAATGTATGTATTATCAAGGAGGTATTATTTAATACACAGGTTGTCTAGAGATTTTACAGGTTATTTAAACCCATTACATACATTTTTTTTGTTAAATAAAACGTTGAAATAGAATGAAAAAAAAGTAAGTGAATATTTTAACAATTAAATTTAATTTAATCTAAGCACTATTATAAACTTAATTTAACATGATAAAAATTAGTTATTAAAGCAGTGAATTATCCTATATATATAACGGTATAAGTTAGGGAATGAACACTAATTTATAAAAGATGACAAATATTATTATTTAAAAAAAAATAGATTTGCTTATATATTTTCATATGACAATTTTTTAATTTACAGAAAATGCAAATCCGTCAAAACATAATAAATATTTTTAAAACGCTCATAATCGGCAACTAGAAATTTATATACAGGATGTCCCAAAGGTTACATCCCACAGAAAATTTTAAACTCAACTCTAGTGAGGTTTCTTAGAATTAAAAAACGGTGACGGTTTTTGGGGAAACCCTGTAGTTTTTATTAAATATACAAAGTAAGCGCGTTATATTTTAATAAAGTGCGTTCAAAAAAGATTTAAAAGCAAATTTTTGGGTCAAACTTTCATTTCTAACACCTCCTTCTTTGGTTGGCTATTTTTATTTACAAATTATTACGTCGATCGACAAATAAAACGCTTCCCTTGCAGTTTTTGAAAAATTAACTTGAAATGCATCAATGCAGCCCACATATAATATTGTCGAAAAAAAAAATAGAAAATACTTTGTATTGGGTTTTTCGCTAACTTTATTTGGTACCCTAAATAGTTAAAAAACGAATATTTGTTTAACTTTTATTTACACGCAATCAACACACAGGCCAAAAAAAACTAGCCCTCACTTTTCTCGTTTTTCTGCATCAATTTTTTCATATTGATTTCAACATGTTAGATGAACTACTTAAAGATACACCCGATGCTTACGTAGAGTTTGGTTATATTATTAGGGAGATTTTGGTCAGGATTTTTGTCAGTTTACCTTTATTCTGGGCAGGTGCAGTGCCGCTCTATCAGGCTGTTACCTTTATTAAAGGTAACCACTGGCGCTAATTAGCGTCGAATAGCGACTACCTTTACCGTAAAAAAGACAACCAACCAAACTTGATGTGATTCTGTGGTGGAAGATTTTTAGGTTATAAAAGTTGGTTTTGTTTTACAAAAATGTTGTGTATTTGGATTTTATTTTTTGTTAACCGTGTTTATAGTAGTAGTGGGGTGCCTTTTTTACCGTTTTTTTTTTAATGGTAAACAGGTGACTAAGTACAAACAGGTTTGCAGAGGCTCGATTTCTTCTATTACTCCACCAAAGATATCTTGCAAAATCATTTGCCTGACTAAATTTATGTTGGGGTGTCCGTCTCCCAGTCCTATCACTAAATTAATATTTTCCTCCATGATATCGTTAGAAAAACAAAAAAGACTTGGGAAAAAACAACATTAGTCAATAAAAAAAGTAAGGTCATGTTTACCGCCAAACGATTGACTACAAGTGACTATTCAAGTTAGCTTTATTTACGGTAACCATAAGAGTAACGAAATTTTCCGTTAAACTGCCTGATCAAAATCTTCCTAATATCTAAGAAATCTTGGGACCTTATTTTCGAAGCCGCGAGAGGAATCGATCGCTCAACAGCAGTGTTGCCAGGTCAATTTTTAGAACAATAGCGGAGAGACAAAAATAATAGTAGGTTCTAGAATTTTTATAAAAAAAATTAGTAGACTACAAAAAACCTTTTATTAATAAAAAACTGAAAAAAAAAATAAATATTTGATCTTTCAACTCATCCTAAACTTTATAAATTGTTTCTTATCTCGCTTTACTTCAAAACCATAACAAGGATAGGGCTAATGCGACCCACATTCCTTTTGAAACATCTCTTGCTGGTGGACAGCGGGAGCTTATAGGCTGGAATTTATAGTCGATCCTTAAGGCCTTCCTTCAGTGAGGATTCCTTGAGGGCTCCTCATTGAGTTCGTTTTATAAAGTCTTCCTCGAGAAAGGCTTACTGAACGCCACTCTGAGGTCGCGCAAATGCCCAAATGCAAAAAAAATGCCTAAATCTAATTCCTACAAAACAGAGGCACATTTTATGCTAATTAAAGATTCGCTACGTATTTTCATTTTGCAGATTAAGTTAAAAAACAGAAAATATATAGAAAAAAAAATATCTAAAACGATGAATTTTAAAGAAGAGATTTAATTCTTTTTCTTAAGTTAGAAACATTGTTTAACCAGTATTCATCAATAATTCTTTAACTCTCTTTAAAACTTTGAATGGTTACTTTTAAAATGTTCGGGTAGACCATTGTACATGCTAAAAACATTATATTAAAAACTCCTCTGAAACATAACTGTGGAGTGTGAGGGTGGAGTTATCAAACCCTTAAATCTTAAATTTAAATTGTGAACATCTGTTCGATATTTTATTTTGTTAGCTAAGTATTGAGGAGTTTTTGTTACAATAATCTTGTGAAAAAAAACTAACGAATGAAGTTGTCTTCTCTGACGCATATTAAGCCATTTCGCATCTTTAAGTTTATGTGACACCGGCAAATACTTCCTAATGCCATAAATGAATCTGAGGCAAGATTTTTGTACCTTTTGTATCCTGTTTTGATCATTCTGATCCAAGCAAGGTCCCTAAACCACATCACCAAAATTAAAGTGGCTCAATACAAGCGTATCCGTCAGTTGAACTTTTTGTTTTGTGGACAGTAAATTTCGATGAGGATATAACAATTTAAGGGACATATAAGCCTTTTTAATATTGTTGTTCACATGCTGTCTAAATCTTAAATCTGTGTCGATACTTAGTCCTAGATTTCTGGCAACATCTGTAGTAGAAAGTCGGTCTCCAGCAGTAATTGTTATATTCATTTGCTTTTGTATGTTGGATTTTTCTTTACCAAAGTAGAGTATTATGGATTTACTTGGATTGATCTTTAAATTGTTTTTCTGAAAAAGTGGTAAGTCGTTGAAGATCTTCTTCTATTAGTTGTTTTGCATGACGCCACTCTTTTGGGTCAAAGGAAAAATATAATTGGTAGTCATCTGCATATTGATGATCCTTCGTGTGACGTAAACAGGTTGACAGATTACATATATATATATAGAGAACAACAATGGACCCAGAATTGAGCCTTGCGGAATTCCACTTTTAATCTGGCTTTTGTCTGAAATTCCTTCCGATGTCTCAACAAATTGATACCTTTCCCCTAAATAACCACCCATTAAAGCACTTGATTCGGTTAAAAACCCTATAAAACATAATATCGCAAGAAGTAGTTCATGATTAATCAAGTAAGATAAGCGCTGTTGTTTTCCCAATGTCATTCTGCTGAAATATGTCATCTGTCACATTAGCTAAAGCAGTAGCACAACTAAACCCTGGTCTAAAACCAGATTGCTGTGGTGTCAGAATCTGATATTTCTCAAGATGCTCTCTTATTTGCTTGTCCATAACCTTCTCAAGTATTTTTGATAGACAGATACTAATGGGTCGCAAGTCGTTATAATCCTCGACGGTGTTTTTTTTTTGGCAAAGGTTTTACTTTTGCCACTTTCCATTCAGATGGAAATTTGTTTTCCAAAAGACAGCTGTTAATAATGTTCGTGAGAAAAGGCAATATTTTTGGACAGCACAAAAGTATCATTTGTAAATTTATCAGGTCAGGTCCTGTTGCCAATGATTTGATGCTATACAAATGTTCCTTTACCATCTTAACAGTGACTGTTTTGAAAAAGAAGAGTTCTCGAAAATTAGTTTTTTTGTTTTGCTTATAGAAGCCTAAAAGTTCCGGTCCCACACGTGAGGAAACACCTGAAAACTGCATAAAGAAACTGTTTATTTCTTTTGGTTTGTTTATAACTTGAGGTAAATTACTGTCTTCTTTTTTATTGTGAAGAATGTCCAATTGTTTTAGCCTTTTCCACAATAAGGAAGCTCTATTGCTATGGTAGACTTTCACTCAAAGAAAAGTATAATAGTAGATTTTCACTTAAGAATACTAGACGTGATTAAAAAATAGTAGATCTACTACTAAAATAGCGACCTGGCAACACTGCTCAACAGCCAAAGCACATCAAATGCATGCTTACAGATAATGACCGCGGCAAAATCGATGCTCGCTCTGCCATTCACATATCTCCGTCACTTTCTCTCACGTGTAAAACGATATGGAATTTATTCCAACTTGGTTGGTTATGTCGGGTGTTGGCAAATTTTGTAAATAAACAGTGGTTATTATTTGCCAAGGAGTATTCGTTTTATTAGCAAGTGTTAGGTTAAAAAATTTTCAGTGACCTGTGTAACTGATACCTGTGTCCTTATTCTCGGAACTGATAGAAATTCAGTTCCAAGGGAGTCAAATTGGTCCAAATCGGTTTCTCTAAGTTTTGCCCGATATTGATAAAAAGTAATTCTTGTGGTCTTGACTAAGAGAATTACTTTCGATCAATATCGACCGAAACCGAAGATTTGGACCAATGAGATGCATAGAATTTCTATCATTTGAAGAATAGGAGCCCTGGGAAAACATCTAAATTTGAATTAAAGTTTGAAACTACCATTTTCATGACTATTGCAATGAGCTATGCTATCTTAAATGGAAATAAAAGTAAAAAAGCAACTGCTAATGATTGAAATGTAATAATGGCAACTAGTGATTGAAATAACGACAACTAAAATCTACACAAATTAATTGACGACTAGGTAGTTGGACGAATTTTCGAGTTTCAAAAATTCAGTCGCAATACAAAAAAAAAATAAAAATTTCTCTTAAAATAATTAAAAAAAAAACATCAACAAAACATACCTTTGATTATAATATATTATTTTCTTATTTTCAATATTACTATTACATTATTGATTTGAAGAGGTAAAAAGACTCTAAAAGGCTGTCAAAATCTTATTAAGACTCTACTCTGATTTTTTTTGGAAAAACTCGGGAAACCCTAATTTTAGTTTTTAGAAACATTCCTATAATTTGTATTATTCTTTTTTAAACAAAAGTGGGCACAATTTTCTTTGCCATATATCTTAACACAGGTATATGGGCGACCCTTGAATTTCCTTAGGCAAATCTCAGTAAAAACAACGAAGGATAATTTGCCTGGAAGCCCCCTTTATTTTGTCACTGGGCACTTTTTATCTGTTAAATAGTTATAATTTTCTGTGACTTTATGGCAAGAAAGTTAAAAAGTGCGAAAATAGAAGAAAGAATGACGAATTTTTAAATATGCGAATTTTTCTGTCGTTTTTAACCTGAGATTTGACCAAGATTTTTTTTGGGCTTTCACATTATTCTTGTAAGAGACCTAGGAGCGTATTTCCTTTCGTTCTCACTTTACCTACATGATTTTTAATCCTAGAAAATTTTAACTGTTTTAAATAAATACTATTTTGTGTGTTTATTACCCAATAATAAATTTTTTATTGCCTGTGCCTCAAGTTGTCCTGTTTTCCATGGTCGGGAGTATTTTTTCTGTAAAAGAAAAATGTCAAATTAGTCATGATTTCAAAGAAAAGGAACATTCTGAAAATACAATTTTTGAGAATGTAATTGTATGTATGTACTCGTTTTAAAAAAAAGCATACATGGATTTTTCCTATCTCAAACGCACCACCAGCTTGTAATATCTGACTCCATTAAATTCGGTATTACGAGGACGTTATGTCATATTGATAAAATCGAAAATAAAAGGCCTCTGAACAAAAAAAAATGCCTTAATTTAAAACAAATAATCTTATTACCCGACTACGCCACGCAAAGGAGGATTTTGAGTTTAGTTTCTCGTTTCTAAAATCAATATTTTAATCTCGGATATAATTATTTAATGATACCAAGAGTCGCCTTTTAAACAGCAAATAAATAAATTTAAGAACAATCTTTATTTCAAAATAGTAATAATAATAAAATGAAAAAATCGATGGATTCAAAATAACACAACGGACTGGAAACAACTAAATATTAAATATTACTTAAAACAACAACAAAAATTAGTATTTAATGGGCGCACCATTCTTTTCAACTGCAAACGCCTGGGCATTGAAAAACTTAAATTTTGAAAATATTCATGATCTTCTGCGAGCACCTTCAATGCCTGATGAATTACATCACTTAACTCTTCAGCATTTTCTGGTGTCTAGTTTCTCTGATAAATAATTTTGACAAGTTGGCCCCATATATTCTCTATTGGGTTGAGATCAGGGCTGCTGGATGGCCAAAGAAGAGTTTCAATATTATTGTTTTCAAACCACTGGCGAACAACATCAGCCCTGTGCACGGGACAGTTGTCCTGCTGGTAAACGAAGTCCTTATTTTCGTAAAACATCTGCACAGATTGAAACATAACATCCTCAAGAATTAACTCTATGTTTCGGACTTCCATTGTCTATATTTTATTTATACACGACGTTTCGATCAGTACAATCTCTGATCGTCTTCAGGTGGAAACTACAATCAATTCCTAAGGCTACGTACTTATATACTGTGAGAAATCACTCAACCTTGAAGTTTAAGAAGTTGGCTCCGCCCAAGGAGGGGGTTCCAAATATTTGGGATTTCAACACTTGGTTTACTGAAAATACCCTGATTCTGCCCAATAAAGGCAGCTTCAAGGAATTTTCGTTTCTTCCAGTGTGACTCCTTGTGCAAAACCTTTGCTTCTGCCCACTTTATTCGGTGTTGTTTTGACCATGCATGTTCGGCAATTCCTGATTTCGTGGTTTCACCTTTTTGGGTATTCGTGTGATGTTCCTTAAGCCTAACAGATAGTGGTCTTTTAGTTTCGCCTATGTATGATTCACCACACTCACAAGGAACTTGGTAAATGCATTCCTTATTTTGTTTGTTCTCCGGTTTTGTTTTACGAGGAAGGCTTCGAATTGTATTACTAGATTTAAAAGCTGTTTTAATATTAAAGTTTTTCGCTACTCTTCAAATTTTCTCTGATACTCCTTTAATGTATGGAATTGTAAATAATGCATTTGCCTGGTTTTGGTCTTGTAATCTCTGTCCTGTTTGCTGAAATTTAGAAATAGTATCTGTTATAAGTTTAAGGCTGTAAACATTCTGCTGCAGATCCTTCGTAATGTTTCTTATTTCGATTTCCAAGTCATGAGAATTGTTACAAATTTGAACGGCTCTGTTATACAAAGTTTTGATTATGCCTCGTTTGGTTGTAGCAGAATGATTTGAACCTTGATTTAAATATTGTCCTGTGTGAGTGGGTTTACGATAGACTGTTGTTCTGATGTCGCTTTCTACTCGTGTGACAAGTACATCAAGAAAAGGAATTTGACAATTTTGCTCCAACTCCATTGTGAATTTAATGGTGGGTCTTATGTTATTTAGCTGGTGAAGAAATTCTGAAAGTTGTTGGTCCTTCCCGGTCCAGACAATAAAAGTATCATCAACATATCTCAGCCAGAGCTTAGGTTTATATGTTGCGGTATCAACCGCGTGTGATTCGAACCACTCCATGTAAATATTGGCCACCACTGGCGAAAGCGATGAACCCATTGGCAGACCGTCTTCCTGAGCATAAAACCTATCTTTCACTTGAAAATAAGAATTATGTAGGCAGCACTCCAACAACTCCCTCCAGCGGTAGGCTGGTACGTTCACAACACCGAATGAAGTGGGCAGAAGCAAAGGTTTTGCACAAGGAGTCACACTGGAAGAAACGAAAATTCCTTGAAGCTGCCTTTATTGGGCAGAATCAGGGTATTTTCAGTAAACCAAGTGTTGAAATCCCAAATATTTGAAAGCCCCTCCTTGGGCGGAGCCAACTTCTTAAACTTCAAGGTTGAGTGATTTCTCACAGTATATAAGTACGTAGCCTTAGGAATTGATTGTAGTTTGCACCTGAAGACGGTCAGAGATTGTACTGATCGAAACGTCGTGTATAAATAAAATATAGACAATGGAAGTCCGAAACATAGAGTTAATTTCAAACACATCATTGTCTCAAACTTTCAAACATCCTCAAGAATCTCAACATATCTGATTGTTCATTCGATTTTCCAAAACATACCCAAACCTCTAGCACTAAACCAGCCCCACAGATTCACTGAAAGATGTCCAGCTTACTTAATTTGGTTGGTGTATTTTGGATCAAACCTAGAATTTGCTGGACGATATACTAAAATTCTTCTGCTGCCCGAAAATTACTAAAATATCTTTTCATCTGTGAAGACCACCTTCTCCCACAAGTCATAATCATGAAGAACATTAGAGACATAAAGCTATTTGTAACTCATCGCGGTATACGTATCCGCATCTAGCGAGAACCACATTGATTAGTCAGAAACTTGTAGCACGTTCGAAAAGAGCAGATATATGCTAATTTAAGGTGTTTCTGAACGCAATAGCTGCTGAGATAGGATACGTGTGCTGTAACGATACGTGATACCTAACGCATCTCAACACCTATCGCGTTCAACAACACCTTAGATTAGCATATATCTGCTCTTTTCGAACGTGGTAGAAGTTTCTGAACAATTAATGTGCTTGGTTCTCGCTAGATGCGGACACGTATACCGCGATGAGTTACAAATAACTTTATGTCTCTATTATTTATTATTATTATTATTAACTCCACAGGAAATTTCAGATTTTTTAATTCTTCTGTTAATAGTTGATAAGGAACCTGGGATGTGGCAAAAGGATTTTGTCTGAGGTGGTCGATAAGCTTTTCATCTTGTATCTCAGAACTTACAGGCTTTCGTCCTAATCCATGTTTTCTATTCATCGAATTATTTTGTATCCAGCGCTTTTTCCATCGTCAACCCCAAAATGAGTGGCTCTCCTTGTAGACCAGCCGTCTTCTATAACTCGAGTGATAATTTTTCCTTTCGTAAATGTTGTAATTTGCGGCATTTTTGAATTTAAAAATTATTGTCAAAATCAGTTTGACGCATACCGTTAGCTATTTTAAACTGGTGAATGGAATACATACATTATTAGAAAAGTCAATTGTTAGGGATAGGAAAAACGAATGTATGCTTTTTTTTAAATCAAGAGTACACCTTTCCTATGCCACAAAATTTAGGTTTCCATTAGTGTATACTATTATAAGGCACCACCAGCTTAGTATGCCTGACAGCTTAAAATTCAGTGTGACATCCTTAAAAATGCCACAGATGTCAACATTTACAAAAGTTCAAATTATCACTCGAGTTATAGAAGACGGCTGGTCTATAAGAAGAGCGGCCACCCATTTTGAAGTTGATAAAATGACGATGGAAAAAGCGCTGGATTGAAAATAATTCTACGGATAGGAAAGATGGATCAGTACGACCAAAAGTAAGTTCTGAAGTGCAAGATGAGACTTATTGACCATCTCAGACAAAATCCTTTTTCAACGTCGGTTGAAGCAGCAAATGTAACATTATTTCCGGGTTCTTTAGCAACAGTAACCCTTTTATAACAGACGAACAAAAACAGGCCAGAGTGATTTTTGCACTGAGCAACGTTCTTCGCGATAATGACTTCTGGGAGAGGGTGGTTTTCACTGACGAAAAAATTTTTCAATCATCTTCAAGCAGCAGGAGAATTTTAGTTTATCGTCCACCAAATTCTAGATTTGAACCCGAATATAAAAACCAAATTAAAAAAGCTGGACATTTTTCCGGAAACATGTGGGGCTGGTTTAGTGCTAGAGGTTTGGGTTTGTTTTGGAGTATCGAAGGAAGATTCAATAGTGAACGATATATTGAAATCCTTGACAACGTTATGCTGCCATCTGTACAGGCTTTACATGAAAATAATGACTTCGACAGCAGGACAACTGTCCAGTACACACGGCTAATGTTGTTCGCCAATGGTTTCAGAATAATTATATAGAAACACTTTCTTGACCAGCCAACAGCCCTGACCTTAACCCAATGGAAAATATATGAGGTCGAATCGTTAAAATAATATACCAAAGAAAATGGAGACTACGAAATGCTGAAGAGTTAAGCGATGCTATTTATCGCGCATTGGATCAGCTATCAGAAGACCATCAGTATTTTCAAAATTTAACCTCTTCAATGCCCAGACGTTTGCAGATTGTAATAGAGAAAAATGGTGATCCTATTAAATACTAAATTATTTATTTTAGTTGTTTTTTAAGTTAAAATAATTAGTATTAAGTTTACCATCGTTTTTGTCCTAATCTAAGTTTCCTATTCGTCGAATTGTTTTCAATCAATTTTATCAACTTCAAAATGGCTTACCGCCCTTTTTATAGAACAGCCTTCGTCTGTTACTCGAGTGATAATTTGATATTGTTCAATAAAGACATTGATAATAAACATTATTTTTGATGATTTTTTAGTATTATGCAAAATTTACTACAAAAATAAGGTTGCCTTTAATTTAAGTAAAAAAATATCAGTTTTAGAGACCTTTTTTAAACAATATGACAAATTGTCGTACTTTTGAAGTTTTTAGACATTTTAGCTGGTAGTCCATATATATTATACACTTTTAGAAAGGTCAATTTTGTGACTGCATGTATGAGTTTTTTTTTTGAATCAAGTGTACCTTTTTATCAAAATCACCTAAAGTTTAGGTTATTAACTCAAAACAAGGAAAAAAATCAACTTAGATAATCTTTAAAAAAAACATTTGCATTTTTAAATAATGTTTGTCAAATCCAATTAAAACTGAATATCTAATGGTATGGTAATAAAGCAAACATTTTTGTTTAAGCATTTTTTACTATGTTTTTCATATTTTTATGTCATGATTTTGCTCGCATTTTAAAGCTTTCTTTCCAAACTGTCGATTTCTAGAATAAAACACTCACTTTTTCATGTTTTCACTGTTTTTTTAGCGTTCAAAAAAAGTACTGCCAAAAAACGTTTTTCCTCTGTTAAAATAAAAAATATTTAGAGAGAGAGGGCAGAATTTTAGAGGTAGATGAAGAGATAATTTAGTGAAGTGCAAAAATATTTAAGATTGTCGAAAAGAGACAGCAGGCTATAAAAAAGTATTTTAGAGAAAGATGAAAATAATTTAAGGCAATTGTTTAAAACAAATTTCTTCTTGAGTGGCGTCGTGCATTTGATTTTTATTTTGCAACTATATACAAAAAACAGCAAAAATTGTAATTTTTCAAAGCATAAAGTGTGTGAGACATTTTTTTTTGGTAGTAATTTCATCCAATCAAAGTTATATAATCAGTGCGAGAGAGAAAACTACATAAACCTCTAAAGAGTTACAACTACTACTTAATTTGAGATCTGGAACGTCGTTCTAACATGGTAGTTTACTACTAGTATCCTCTAAGTAACTTTATCGGAGGTCGTCATTACCGTCGCCCTGTGGTTGTAAGGCCGTCCCAATGCATTCCCAAAAATGGTATAGTGGTAATAGAACGGTAGCCATGCTTCAACGTCACGACCTTATAAGTTGCTCGGGTTCTTTAATCTTTAAATTTACCAAAAAAACGTGTCCTACTGTAAGTGTATTTAAGCACATCTAAAAATCATTTAACAGTTATTTAACTAAATTATTTTAAGGGTCATTATGGTTTTACCATAAAGCCCATTTTTAATTCAACTAGGTGGGTAAGGATTCGCTGTATCCTTATGTTTAAGTGAGTAGGGTTTAATCAAATCAATTTGGTAAAAAATAGTTTAGTAAATAACAGTTTGATTAAATGGATTTGACAAACAATAAAAAAATGGGTTTTTATAAATCTTAAGTTTGATTTTTTAATGGATTTGATATAAAATTGTTCACTTAAAAACGGGTTTAACAAATTTCAAGTTTAATATAGAATAGGGCTGTCTAACAAATTGTGAAAGTCAGCCATTAATCACGTGATGGCCCATTAAAAATAGTGGGTGTAGGGTAAACTCTCAGTTCAGCCTGAAGATCGGGCCAGATCGGCAGTTGCGCTATCTGATTTGAGAGAGATGACTTATCTGTAATTAAACGGGTGCGACAGAGATAGGTAGGGGGTCATTTCCACGTTTATTTGCGAATTTTGAGTTTATTGTTAAAATTTCGGCAAAATGCTTGTTTTTCCCCGATAAAGAAAGGATTACTCTATATAAAAAAAAACAATTTGCTTAATCTGTGTCTTTTTCCACTTTGCCAAACTTTTGATTTAAGTTACCATTACGTCCTATTGAAAAACGGTTTGTTTACCCTACAATGGTCATATTATTTTTGTTAGACTCCCCTATGAGTTTGAAGAAAAGGTTCCGATAAAAAATTGGTTTAAAAATGAAATTTTTATAGTAAATCTAAATACAAAAATAAAAATTTGTTCGCGGACGGTTTGATAAAAATTCCTTGACATAAAAAATAATCTGTGAAGAGCGAGGGGGTAACCACTAGTTCAAAAAATGTGACATGATTGCCAGGGACTGCCGAGGGATTTCCAAAGACTCCCTTAGTCTATTAGGGTCTGCAAGCCAGGGTTTGGAGGCGTTTGGCCAGGTTTAGGCAGTCGCAGGGACTGCGAACCGGTAAGATTTGTGACATGATTGTCAACAGTGGTTACCCCCTCGGTTATGAGTAAAAATGTACCTACACTATTTTGTTATATTTGTATGGAATTCCTAAACAATCGAGGTACTGATTTAACCCCTCTTTACAGTCTTCGAGTGGCCATTTCTAATAAAAAAAAAACAAACAAAAAATAAAATAAAATATGCAACTTTTTAAACAAAGAAGTTTAGATAAATTTTTGTTATTATCATTAGCTTACAATGGTAGGGCTTAAAAGCTAATTAGCTTACATGTTTTAATAACAACATATTATTTACACTCGAAAAAATTCGTCCCCTTGTTTTTGAAAATGCCCAATTTTTGTGCAGTGCATGGGTACTTCAAAAATAAAGTAGAGGCAAAAAAGTTTGTTTATTCTCCACAATAATTGAAATGTCGAAACGGCGCCTCCCAATGAGCATTTTTGTCTATATAAAAGTTACAGCAAATAATATAAAACCTTCATAAAATAACCAAAAGTTATATTATTTAGTGTTGGTGATCATTTTATAACTCTAATATCTCTTAAATGAGTATAAAAGACTTGAAAAACAACTGTTCAACACCAGCTTATAAAAATTTATGGTACATAGTAATGGATAGAAAAACAACATATAGATTTTATAAAACTTCCTTATGCGCCCTCAAGTATAGAGATTATTATAAAAAGGTTTTACAACTGTTCTAACAACACTACATAACAAATTAAAGATTTTTATGGATTTAGAAATATAGATTTTCCATCTTTCTTCCCTTTGCTGGTTATGTATTATTCTTTTTCTTTTTACAATAAAAAAATTTATAAAATGGTGTTTAGCAATCTTCTAAAATAAATAAAAATGAAAGTGAGATAAGCTGAAGCAGGAATATGAATATTTATATACTATAGTCAAATAAAAGCTGTTTTTCAAGTCATCCTACTCTGAAAAATCAGCTGCGGTCCCGTGTGTACTGTATAGTTTTCGAATACACTAACAAGCAATATTTCGATTGAAACACATGTTGAAACCCCATAAATAACGTTTTTATTTAGGCCAAAAACCTATTTTTGTAATCCAAAATGGCGGAAATTTCCGACAATTCTATAAAAAAAACAATACAACTATACCACTGTTTACCTCCTCAACACTATTTTATAACCCTTTTAAAAAATGATGCTACTTGGAACAAAGGGCTACAGATGGCGCAGTGTTGAACACTGATGGTCTGTTTCTGCGAGCTTAACATAGTTACCATTGTTCTCTTTTCCTAAATGCATTCCTCGAGAGATCCAGCATACTACACATACCAGGAAAAATACCCGCCTCCACACACTTCAAGCCCGCATAACTATCAGAGGTAACTATCTCAAGAATATAGTTAGATTGCGGGGTCGAAGGGTGTACATGCGAGTATTTTCCGGGGTGTTCACATTTGCCGCCGACCAGCAGTATGAGCGTATGCGCTCGACGTTTCACAGTGCGTTTTTGCGACCTTAACACGGTTACTATATTGTTCTCTTTTTCTAAAACACGGTTCCCATCTATGCGTTTCTCATTCGTGGGTCCCCCGAATCAAAACACGTATCACGTGGTCTAAGCGAGATTTGCCTATACAAGTTCATGTCGGACCACGTGATGAGTTTTTTGAGTCAGGGTGACTGCGCATCGGAAACGTTGGTGGGAATCGGGTGTAAAATGCATTCGATCCCGATATCTGTCACCGGCAACTATCTCAAGAAGATTTGGATCTCTTATCTCTCTCAGATTGATGTAATTAAAACAAGATAATAATGGTATGGTATCTCGCAAAAACGCGCCTTTTGATGTCGCAAAAACGCTTCTTTTGATTTCGCAAAAACGCGCCTTTTGATGTCACAAAATTAACCTTAAAAAATCTTGTTTGTTTTGTTATTATAATTGCCAAAATAAATTAAAATTGTTTTTTTTGTTCTAAAAACAGTTGTATTATAATCACTGTATAAAGAAATTAATAACAACATTATAGAAAAAACCTTATGGGCAAAAAAGGTTTATGAATGAGTTCATAAGAATATTACAGACACCAATTTATATAACTATTGTGTGTGAGTTCCCAAGTTTTTATAAGTGTCTCTCGAAATATTTTCAATCTTATCTTATATAAATTTGTTGTTGGTTAATTAAGTTTTATAAGTGGGTTGATAGCAACATTTTAAAAACCAATCTATTATATATCTTTAATTGATAGTTACTTACGGTTTTATAGATGGGTTGACAGAAAGATTTCAAACACCAATTTATATAACTTTTGTCACTGATGACTTATATTTTTATAAATATGTTGGTGGAAACGTTGTTAACACCAATTTATATAACATTTGAACCGATGACTTTAATTTTTATAAAGATGTCCGTGGAAATATTGTTAACGCCAGTTTTATGTTACTTTAGGGTACCATCAATTTAGAGCCTTTAATAAAACAAATATACAAACTCAATTCTTGTAGGAAACTTCTAAATACCCTAGGGTATCAATGGAACCCTCTTATAATAATTATATAAATATCTGTCACCAGAAGTTTCTGAAAATGCTCATTGGCCTCCTAGAGAAAGTTTTTGAGAAAAATTTCTCCTGCAGGTGGCGCCGGTTGAAATAAAAAGCTAGGGTCGCCGCATGTCAAAAACTGCTTCTCATTAAAAACAAACGCCTGCTGGAATTTGCAATAAGCTTTCTTCAAAAACCAGAAAAAAAAATTAATAAGACTTACTGGTCGGGACTCTGGTCGGTGTCGCTCTCTTCCAGTTCGGTCTTGTTGCGTTTCTTCTCGTAAATAATGATGACGGCGCACAGGACCACCACCTCGGCGCAGATGCCCAGGAACGGCCACAGGGCGGCGTACTTGTCTGAAGAAACAAATGCGTAGCGTTAGGTGCGAGTTCAGGGGTCGTAACAAACGTTAGGACCGACGTGCCAGTTATGGCCACCGCACCATATATGGTCACCGCACCACTTATGGCCAATACAACTTTTTTTCATGATGAATCATACCACTTTTTTGACAAGCCAATATTTTAAACTTGAACGGAAAACTTGAAATGAACAGAACATTACATCAAATTTGACAGGGCCATAAGTAGAAGTGAAAGTTTTGAAAGTATTTTTTGGAAATTTAACACCTTTGTTACAGTTTATGAAACTTGTTTGG
The DNA here is from genome assembly GCA_963921995.1 of Oxystoma pomonae. NCBI lineage: Eukaryota > Metazoa > Arthropoda > Insecta > Coleoptera > Brentidae > Oxystoma > Oxystoma pomonae. Next base: position 155,442,155 of record OY998163.1, read on the forward strand.
CTATAAGTGGCCAAGAATAAAACTTTTCTTTTCTGGTTTAAAATACGTTTTTAACTTTCTCCAATTATTAAATTAAATTAAAAAATGAGTTGGATGTTGCCCTGAGGAGACCGCACAAGGTCGAAACTGGTTGACAGGGTGTTCAAAATTCGATGGTTTTGGGGGGTTTTGTGTACTTCTAGAGGAGATAGAGAAAATTCGACTTTGCAAGACTCAAATTTCAAGACAAGATTTTTGGAAAAATTCGCATTTCAATGTCACCCTATCTTTGAGCTATGAGGGCTTTTTGAAGTCTGCATTTTGCAATAGGCCCTATAACTTTTTTATTTATGAAAATATCTTCGTGGTGTTAATTGCTAGAACTAGAATTTAATTACCAAATCAGATTTCATGAGTCACTTTAGTTTTTGAGATATGACACAAAGTTGGTATGTTTATGGAACATTCCATTTTTTTTTTTAAATTTTTAATGCTTTTTTACTTGTTAAAAATAGTTGTCGAGTTATTAAATATTTTCCATAAATCATATAGTGCTGTGATCAAAGCGGCACGCCACATTATTAAAAAAATCTAGAGTGCCATGTTTGCCAATCTGAGATGATAAAAATAATTTGTTATGAAGAAATAAAATATTAGTTCTAACAACTAGTGGCTAAAATAGTGCTTCTTTTTACAAGCGTTGGTTTAAATAACGAGCGCAGCGCAGCACACAAATTCCTACCTTTCACCCTAACATAAGTAGAAGATTCGGACTTGTCCTCTTCAGTGTATCTGTTGGTTCCGATACAGCTGTAGTTTCCGCGATCTTCTTTTTGTGCCTACAAAAAAAAAAACAAACCAAATTTTCAATATTTTTACCAAAGCATTCCCTACGATTTTGGATTACATAGTAATAATAATATCAGTTTTTTTATCCATTCAGGGATCGATGGGATTTTTTTTGAAATACTATTTTTAACATTTAGACACAAAAAATTCGGCTTAATATTAATGAAGAGAAATGCATCTAAAGTCTTGACTCATTTAAAAATTCCAATAGTGCGAAAAAAGATTTTGTTTTAGGACCCAAGGATAGATTTGTCAATTTTCATGTCGAGAGTCTATACGCCAATGTCCCGATAAAGGAATCGCTAGATATTATTAGACAGACTGGTTGATGACGAATCCCTTTATGAATGTACCAGCCTGCCGCTGGAGGGAGTGATGGAGTTGTGTGAGTGCTGTCTACATAACTCTTACTTTCAGGTGAGATAGGTTTTATGCTCAGGATGACAGTCTGACAATGGGTTCATCGCTTTCACCAGTGGTGGCCAATATTTACATAGAGTCGTTCGAATCACACACAGTTGATACCGCAACATATAAACCTAAGCTCTGGCTAAGATATATTGACCCACCATTAAATTCACAATGAAGTTGGAGCAAAATTGTCAAATTCCTTTCCTTGATGTACTTGGAAAACGAGTGGAAAGCGACATCAGAACAACAGTCTATCGTAAACCCACTCACACAGGACAATATTTAAATCAAGGTTCAAATCATTCTGCTACAACCAACGAGTCATAATAAGAACTTTGCATAACAGAGCCGTTCAAATTTGTAACAATTCTCATGACTTGGAAATCGAAATATGAAACATTAAGCAAGATCTGCAGCAGAATGGTTACAGCCTTAAACTTATAACAAATACTAAATTTCAGCAAACAGGACAGAGATTACAAGACCAAAACCAGGCACATGCATTCCTTAAAATTCCATATATTCAATTCAATTCAATTCAAAAGTAGCTTTATTGTCGTGCATATTAAATAAACATTGACAAAGCCTTACTTAAAATCTAGGATAATTTAAGAATAGTCATTTTACAAGAAAAAAAAATAATTAAAAATAAATCTAAAAGTAAAAAGCAGTAATCATAAAATATACATACTTATCAAGCTTGATCTGAAATACATCAATTTTTACCCTTAGTTAGTTAATCATTCATTCTATCATTAAAAAAATCTTCCAAAGTATAGAATGCTTTGGAGATTAAAATATCTTTAGTGTGGCTTCTAAAATGTTTATAACAATTTAATTTGCGTATTTCTAGCGGCAAATGATTAAACAGTTTTTTACCATTGTAAACAAATGAGTTTTTAATTAAGGTAGATCGGGGAACTGGCAATGGTAATAAAAATGACCGGCGCACACTATAGCTATGCTCTCTATGTAATTCCTCTTTATACTTTTTAAAAACTAAACAAACAGTCTCAAAAATAAATATTGAACATAGAGTTAATATTTTATTATCTACATATAAAGATCTACAAGAATATCTTCTTCTGACACCACACAAATTTCTGAGGGCTCTCTTTTGTAAGATAAAAACTGATCTAAACAAAAAATCAGAACAAGATCCCCCATTAAAGGAGTATCAGAGAAAATGCGAAGAGTAGCGAATAACTTCATATTAAAACAGCTTTAAACAATTCGTAGTCTTCTTAGTAAAACAAAACCGGAGAACAAACAAAATAAGGAATGCATTTACCAAGTGTTGAAATTCCAAATATTTGGAAGCCCCTCCTTGGGCGGAGCCAACTTCTTAAACTTTACGATTGACTGATTTCCCATAGTATATAAGTAGCCTTAGGAATAGATTGTAGTTTGCACCTGAAGACGATCAGAGATTGTACTGATCGAAACATCGTGTATATATAAAATAAAGACAATGGAAGTCCGAAACACAGAGTTAATTTCAAACACATCGTCTCAAACTTTCAACAAACGTATTGAGTACGATGTGAAAACATACTAAATTGTTTTATTTTAATGTGACATACTTACAGAGGGAATGATCAAAACGCCGTTCTCGATTAATATCTTGTCTTCATCGTGGAAATCTTCAATGGTGATGTTGAATTGTTTGCCGTATTCGGCATCATCGATAGTTGTCCCATCGTTTCTGTTAAATTTAAAAAAAAATGGATTACACTGAGCCGCGCCATTGCAATGCGCAAATCACTTTGTATTGTTCCATTGTCCCATGAAAAAATAAACGCAAGAAAATGCATATACCAAACTGGAAAATTAATAAAAATAGTCGAATTTGCGAGGTAAGTAAGATTAGTTATATTTAGATAATGTTTTATGTCATTATTTTAGGAAAACGAGTAACAAAAAGATAGATCACAAAACTTTTTATATTTTACCTACTAACATTTTTAATATCTGTGTATCTAGCTCATATTTTTTGGTGAAAGTTTGACATATTTTACTAACCAAAAAGTCATCTTCATTCAAAAACGGAAATTATAAAAATAGACAACAAAACTTCAGTCCATTTCATAAAATCGGTTTTACATGCAAATATGAAAAAACCCAAGGGGTTATCCACCCACTCAAAATATGTACACCTACTTCCAAAATTATAGATTTATTGTCAGGATTTCTATATACTGCCAAGTACTGCAGTAGTGCGAGTGCTGCCAGTACTGCCAAAAATTTGTACACCTACTGCCAAGGTGGACAACCCCTCAAAAAAACTAGAGAGTAGTTTATCGTCTCCTGATGATGCTAACGTTGTTAGCGAAACGCGCGTCGAGTGCAAAAAAGTGTAGTTTTGGTTTGTGGAAAACAATCATAACTTTGTTTTAGAAAGAGAGAGCAATATGAGTTGCCCACCTCTGGTAAAACAATAACTGTCAATTGAGGGTCTCTAGGGTTACTTATCCATCATATTTTATGCCCGGAACTCTTGTGTTGTACTATAATTACCTGGTGCTGTTCAAAACCCATTTGATCGTTGGATTTCCCTTGGCTTGACATTCAATACGAAGTTTTTCTTCTTCCACCACATTAATATTGGCAGTCTTGATTCGGACTGCTACTTTGGCTAAAAAAAAAATAGTGCCAGTTATATTTTAATTAGGTAGCAAGCAATAAATATTTATTGTCTTAAAAATATAGAAAAATTATTCACATTTTTCAATTAGCGCTCTTATAAAATAAAGTTTCATCGCTTGTCACGCCATCTTGTGGTTTGTCAAAATTGTGTGGTTTTTGCAAAATTAGTATTTATTTATTTATTAGCAACAAATAAGGTTACAGTAAATTGTTCTTACAACGTTTTTTGCATTCTTACATATACTTAACAGTTAAAGAAAACGAAAATAAAAATAAAAATTCTGAATTAATTAACATCTGGTAATATTATTTTTTATAATTAAATGTAGGTACCTTTCTATTGCTAACAATGTTTCAGCGCACGATTGTATTTATAATACTGTGTGTGCGCTGTTTAGCTTAAATAAAAGTTTCTGTTTGAGGTTAATGGTTTAAGATTTACTACCTAATTTAACTATATTTTAACATAATTAATTGCTAACCAATTAAACTTAAGACTATTCTCACATTTTAGACTATCACAGAAAAGTCAATTTAAAAAAAAAAAAAATACATATATTATTATGTTATTCGTTCGTTGGTTGTAGGTAAAAAATTATAATAAATGCGAAACAATGTCAAAAATTGCGAAAAAAATTGTTATTTACATTTATGACAAAAACATAAGACATAATGCATTAACTTTTTTATCCGATTCAAGAGAGCTCCAATTTGGTGCCGTTTTATTTTTCCTCCACCACTTTCACGTCAAAACCAAAAAAATTTATCGTATAAATCATATAAAAAAGGGGATTAGAAAATGTATAAAATGAAATGATTTTATTTATTTCTAAAATATTAACTATTATAGTGAACTTTGTATACAGGCATCGACTTCCAAAAAATTGAATTTTACATAAAAATGAAAATTATTTTATTTCATAGGTCTTTCATGGGTGTTTCATTTAACTTTGAAATGTCGAGTAATTAAGACAATATTACTTACAGTTTTAGCGGGATATCCACGAAATGGAGAAGCTTCTACCATTAAGAAACGTGCCAATCGGTAAACCGGGAACAAAGAGATCGTCCTTGACCTTGACATCTTTCGGGCGCAGTTCCGCGCAACTGCGCGGGAAATTCAAATATACTACATCTCTCCACACTTAAGGTGATTTTTTTACTTGAACTTCTCTGTAGCCCCTTTTCCATTACATGTACATTTATGTCACTTATTTATGTTTTTCTCACTTTACACAACATATTATACACATATTTGTATATGACACACAATTACAATTTACACTAACATTAAATGTGACAAAACTATAACTGTATATTTCTTTTTTCAGTCAAATTCTATTGTATATTTTGGAGTTTGATTCCTTGATATTCTCTTGGGGAAACGGGTAGGAGCCTCTTTACTTGAGTTACCCTTGTGAGTCTCAGTCCTGTCACTCGCCACACCTGAGCCTGAGCTTGACATGATCGCAGCAACATATTTTTTTTTGTTTTTTGATATTTTTATTGGTCTGTTGACTTTGGCTAGAACTTGGATTGTCATCAAATGGTGGGATGTGGATTTCCACGTGTTCTGACGGTTCTGAGGCGGGTTTTCACTGTTTTGTGAAACATCTTTTTCTTGAGCAGTTGCTTCAGCTGTTGTCCTTTCTTTTTCTTCAATGAAACATCCAATTCTTTGAACTTTCCTTTCAGAGATTTTGTATTCTGCGGTATCTTGTTTCTGCACAGGGATTTCTGTAAATCCCCTGTTAATCTGGTTGAAATGTCTTTTCCACATTTGTCCTGTGGGTAATTTGCACAGATACACGCCAAAGCCAATTCTTTTTTTATCAATGTCCAAGTCTCTCGCAATCACACTCAATCCATCATTAAAAATCTCACTCCTTTTTGTATTTGTTCGCTTTAGTTGGTTTTCCTGTAATTTCTCCATTGCAGTTTTTTGTGTTTTATTTGTCTCTTGGCATTTTTGGGAGGCTTAGCATTCTTGGGAGGTTTGGCATTCTTGGGAGGCTTTGAATTCTTGGGAGCCACGAATAAGGTCTAACCTTGTTTTTAGTCTTCTGCCAAACATTAGTTACGCTGGCGTTGCTTTGGTTGTACAATGTACTGTATTTCTATAATTTAGTAAAAATCTGTACGTTAGTGTCTCCACTGGAATACCCTTATTTAAACCATCTTCCATAGCACATTTCATTACTGGCTATTATATGGGGGGATGGTGATGTGTTTGATGCCATTTCTGGACAAAAATAGCTCCAATTCTGCTGAGACTGAACTTGAACCGTTATGCGAGCATAAAACATCAGGTAAACCAAAAGTAGCAAATGTCTCACGAAGTTTTCTTTCTGTTTCTTTGCTTGTTAACGTTCTTACCATGTGAACTTCTGGCCATTTGCTGTAAGCATCCGTAAGAATGAAGAAATTTTGCCCTCTGGACAGCTCCAGAAAATCTACGTGAATGCGTTCATATGGTCTGCTTGCTGGCATCCAGGAAAATCATGTCTTTGAGGGTTTTTCTTTCTTTCTTTGTTTTTTAGACATGCCAAACATCCTTTTATCTTAGACTCAATGTCCTGATCTACGTTTGGCCACTATAAAACTTATTTCTTTCCCGCCATACATTTACGATCGGACTAAACTGATTTCTAAGTACGTTATTTAGTTCCTCAAACGACTTATCTTTGGGTAATTTTGGGAAACATAGGTCTCATACAAGTTTATATGTGTTTGTTCCTATCAAATCGAAATCCATGTGACTTTCGCATCGATCACACAGACACAAGCTTTAACTGTCTTTTATGCCTATTTAAACTGCCCCATCGGCTCTTGTTCTCTTTTTACGGGGCGGCGAACTTAACCTCACTTTTCAAAAAATTGACTTTTTTTGAGGTTATCTTTGAAGTTCTGACTCCGGCTTTGTTGATCCTCGTCGCCAGTGAAATGTCGAGTAATTAAGGTAATATTACTTACAGTTTTAACGGGATATCCACGAAATGGAGAAGCTTCTACCATTAGAAAACGTGCCAATTGGTAAACCGGGAAAAAAGAGATCGTCTTTGCAACTTACAAGCCGTTTATTTAAAAAAAAAGTAAAACTACTTACCAACAAACCTAATATCGGCCTTTCCCAATTCGTTTCCGTTTTCCCTCGCAATGCACGTGATATTTCCCTCGTCTGAATATTGGACATGGCTGATTTTCAGTTGGAAGGAATACCCATTGGTGGTCTGGATCGGTGCCGGTGTTTTTATGCGGCTTTTGAGACCGTCAACTTTTGTGATCGACTCTTCGCCCAACATCCTGAAAAACGAATAAATTGTATATTGTAATGTGGTTTCCGAGGGGTGGCCATCTGGGTAAGGAGACACCTGTCTCTGTACCCTTAAAGTAAATAGGCACTTATAGTTGCATAAATAGAGAGTGCTTAAGGCCACAAAAACGGCATAGATTTGAAAACACTGCTTTGCTGTTTTCGGGCCAATCTTTACCGGGCAGAATATCGGAAACGAGAAAACGGAATCTGTCGAAATTTGGCAGGAATGTTTTTTGCTGAACTCTCTCATTCCCGAAATAAAATAAAACACGGCTAACAATAGTCCAAAATCTTACTTGGCTTTTGCTTTAGCCTCGTCGCGTCGCCCGATAATACAGAAATCTGTAACAACAATCCTTTGGATACGGTTGTAGATTTTAATAAATCCTATTATCTGATATCAAAAAAGTTATGGTTTTTTTCTTTGTAAGCAATATTCTGCCGGAATTCTGAAACGCCAAGGTCACGTAATTTAGTAGGCCTAAGGAAACTGAAGTGAGTTCGATTGGAGTATTGCGGAATTCAGGTTCCGCATAGCCACCGGCCACTTGTCTAATGGAATACATGTCAAGTGATACAAAATTATGATTGTTTTCCACAAACCAAAACTACACTTTTTTGCACTCGACGCGCGTTTCGCTAACAACGTTAGCATCATCAGGAGACGATAAACAATGAACTAAATTAATCTACGCTCTATCTTATATACAATCCTTTAGTGGGCGGAGATAAGACTAATAAATTGTGATTGATCACGATTTTTAATCCTATCTCCCTTCAACCAAAGAATAAAGTGTACTAAACGGGATGGGTCCTCTATCTTTATTTAAACTATTTCTGGATTTAATGATTTCCATACTTTCATATGCATTCAAAAGTCTTTTGTTTGGTACACTTTTTAGAAGTTTTAGGTTATCTAATGTGAATCTATGATTGTTTTCAAAAGCATGCTCGATTTTTGAAAAAATTTTTACTGAAACCACAAAAAGGAGTAAAATTACTAGTGTTGTTGCCAAGGATGGGTCTGTACTAATATCAGAAGCTGAAATAAGTGAAGAATTTAATAAATATTTCAGTAAGGTGGGTGAGAACTTAGCCAATAAAATAAAACAACCCAAAAATACTGACTTTAAAAGTGATAGGACAGTAAATAGTCTGGAACTAAAACTGGAACCAAACCCAAATCAATTTGGCTTTAAACAGAATATTGGCATAGAAGATCAAGATCAAGGTAGCCAACCGCATTGTCCAGAGTTTCAATAATAAAACGAAATATATGACCATATTTTTAGATGTAGCTAAGGCCTTTGACACCGTGTCACACCATATTCAGCTGGAACGAATCGAAAGTAAAGGCATTAGAGGAATAGCAGGCAATCTCTTCAAATCCTACTTGACTAAAAGATATCAACAAGTTAAAATCGGAGAAACGATCCTAGACCGGTAGAATATGGTGTGAATAATCATTGAAGGTGACACCTGGGAAGCAGTTTTCGGAAAAGCTGAAAAAATTACAAGTTTAGTAAAAAAATGGCTAGATTTTAGTTTATTATACTTAAACAACTCTCCCCAGGTGGCATCAATTAAAGTGCATGAATCTGATTGTAATAGCTATAAAAATTGTGACTGCAACCTTATAATAAACCCGGTTACTAAAATTAAATATCTTGGTGTTTTCCGAGATGAACACTTAAAATGGGAATCTCATATAGACTATTCGTGTAGTAAAGTAAGAAAGCTCTTGTACAAATTTTATATTTTGCGTCCAAGTTTAACAAAAAATCTATCTGGGGTGCTGCGACTGATAGTGTACTACTTCCATTGAAAATAACTCAAAAAAAGATCCTCAAAGTAACACTATTTAAAAATAAAGATTATCCATCAAAAATTCTTCTGGCGTGTTAGAAGTCAATAAATTGTATATAAAAACAATAGTAAGACTCCTTTGTAATAATAAAATTGAAAAAAATACAGCAAGACATGAAAGTAATACAAGATTTGCATCACAACAGCTTGTGATCACACCAAACGTTAATTTTACTGCAGTTCAAAGAAGTTTAATTTTCACAGCACCTAAGATATACAGGGTTCCTAAGCAAATCCTTAGGGGGCCAAGCAGCCGTGTATAAGACGCAGACAAACGGAAAAGCACATTAGGCAGAAAAGGATGGGCATGGGGCGATGTTGTCACCACATCTTACACGTAGTAAATCCATTCCAGGTTGTTGTTTTCTAATGTTTTCCATTTTCATACCTTTAGGACTGGAATAAAAATTGTTTTTGCTCGACTTTAATACCAAACTGATGAAAGATATCGTAAAAAAAATATTTTTCGGCTTTTCATTTTGTAACCAACGCCTTCGAACGTCCAACCCGGGTTTTGCACTTTGATTCGAAATCAAAAAGGAGGAACAGTCAGATGTGGGGCCGTGCACAAATTACGTAACGGTGATTTTACCAATTTTTGACCCCCTCCCTATGTAATGTTTTGTAACGGTTTGGCACGCCACTCCCCTAATATTACGTAACGATTTCAAGACCACTACCCCCCTACCCCAAAAAAAAAACTTTTCAGTTATTTTCATTCCAAATTTTCTTAGTTTCACACAAATGCAAACGCTGTCGAAAACCCCCCTCCCCCCCTACGTAACGTTTTGTAACCTCCCTCTCCCCTATGACCATTACGTAATTTGTGCATGGTCCCTGTAGTCCCAGTGGAGGAGGGCGAGAAAATTGATATTTTTTTCTTAAAAATTATACTCTAGACCTATTTCTTTGCGTTCCCGAAATAATTTTTTTAAAATAAATTGTAAGCGGCGCCATTTTTATTTCGTGCTTTGTTTTTCTAACATTTTTGCGTTCGGCTAATTTAATTGAAAAATTTTTGCTTGCGGCGCCCTTTATCTTCTCACTCGAAACCAAGATCCCCCGTTTTAGGAAAACTGATCCCGTCTCTGTTTCTAAACTTTTTCGAATAAAAGTAGAGTATGACCATGTGGGAAATAATTTTTTTCTACGGTATGACGAAAATTTCGAGAAAGTTGAAGAAAAAAATAAAAAAAGTGTCAGAGCTCAAGTTTTTCATAAAAAAAAACGTTTTTTGTAAAGAAACAGAGCAAAATAAATCTTTTCACCCCTTTTTGGGTGTTACAAATATTGGCAGCCCCTTATTTTTCGCTTTTACCCTCCCGCTAGTTTTGAAGAATTGGATCGCTACATGTTACGAGATCATGTCATAAAACAGCTCGAAAATATCAAATGTAGTGTAGGGCCAGCTTTATTTAAAATCAATAATATCGCAAGCAAAAAGCTCTGCAGGAAAAACTGCAACGTTTATTGATTTCTTTGGCTGCTAGTGCTAGCTGCATGGTTTGGACGTTTCCGGATAGATGTCACTAGTAGAAAAGAATGGAAAGAAATTTAATTAAAAGCGAAGATATTTCTTTCTAATGTTAACAACCTCACGAGTTTATCGCTCAGTATCGTAAATAATGGACCCTGCCGCCTCCTTTAAGCAAGAAAAAGCTGTGGTTTGGACCTGAAAACATCTAATTTTTAATCTCATGGTGTGGCCGCCATCTAGCGGAATTTGCAGACATCTTGTCAACGGTTATTATTGCAACTATGATTTATGTTCAAAATGAAAGAGTGGCGACAATTTTTTCTCATGAAAGCAGTCCGGGGATAATAACAAACTGGCACCATTGCTCAATATACCTGTTTCTTTTGTGCGCGCAGAACTTTCGATGCCATTTCTGTTTGATTTATTGAAATCCTATCCCTAAGGAAAATCTTAGGAACCCTGTACAATGCCCTACCTATAGAACATCGAAACAAATGTTATAATAAAATTTAAAAAATGTTAAATTTGTGGCTGTTGAATTTAAATGTAGACATTTTACAAATACCATTGTTGTGTACTTAAAAATTTAGATAGTGTAACTTAAGTTCCTCTTAAAGCTAAAAAAACAATTTAGTTAAAAAAAAAATTCTAATTTATTGTAAAGGCTTTCTCAGCTTTAATAAATACTTATTTATTTATTTATATCCATGGTATAAATGGTAAAAAGTAAAGGCCCTAATATTGATCCCTGAGGAATCCCTCTATCGATATTTAGAAAGCTGTCTCAACAAGTCTCTCCTTCCCTCCAGATACTGTTGGAAAAATCTTACTGCCACGGTACTAGGTTGTGTTTAAGAATATCAAACGCCTTACTATAGTCCAACAATACAAGTGCGCACGTTTCTCCCTTATCTATAGCATTAATGATATCATCCAATACCAAAAGCAGCGCCGTCGCCGTACTATAACCCATTCGAAAACCTAACTGACATAGTGACATCAATTTATTATCAATTAGGTATTTAATAATTTGTTTATAGATAATTTTTTCTAAAACCCGATAGTATGGATAGTAAACTTATTGGTCTTAGATCTGAAAGTTCTTCAGGGTTGGAGATTTTCGGAAGAGGCCGTACAATGGCGGTTTTCCATTGAGAGGGAAAGACACCATTTTGGAGACAACCATTAAAAATATCAACAAGGATTGGCGAAATGGTAGAACAACACAACTTTAGCATCTGAAGAGATATACTGTCATAACCTAAAGCGTTCGATTTTAATTCAGAAATAGCTTTAACAACATCTGACTCGCGAATTTCACCAAAGTCAAACACACTCTTGGTAGCGCGAGTTTCCAGGAATTTTTTCGTTTGCGTTACTCGTTTCACTGAATCAACAAAAAATTAATTAATTTAATTCGGTTTTTGAAGTTCTTTTGGAATACAGGAATTTTTGTTTTTTGATTTGGTGTACGCGTTAAGATCATTGAGAGCACCCCAAAGCTTTTTTTGATGTTTGTTTTTAGTTAACGTAAAAGTAAGTGCGAGTTCTCCTCGGCACTTACTTTGCCCAACTAGGGCTTGAGTTGGACAGCGGGACTCTAATTGAACGTGATATTTACCTAAATCTAATATAGTTTCCTAAAAGTAAATATAAAACACTGCAAGGTTTTTTAAATAAAATTATCCTACTTTTCCAATTATTAAATTTTACTTTAATTTTTGTATTTTGTGTCTAATTTCTAATTAGACAATGTATGCTTTTTTTTCATTACGTACTGCCAACGTATAGGGTGGGTGCGTCGGTTTTCGACCAATTAACAAAAATTTTGACTTTAGAAGCAAAATTTTTGGACTTCTCGGCCATTTGAGGCAATAATATGGATACCGATGGATTCTAAATTTAATCGAGATTTCAGAAAAATTTTTTTTATTTTTTTCCGTTATAAAGTTAAGAAGTTAAATAATAAAAACTTAACAAATGTCATTTTTACCCCTTTTCGACCAGCACTTCCCTCGAACCGACCGCCAATATCCCACTTTTCGACTGAGGGGTGTCGAAAATAGACCCGTTTTTGACTAACGAAAAAAACCGAGACTTTGGCCTAGGTCGAGAAACTGGGTATCATTCGACCTTCTTAAATTTATTAACAAAATTATAGGTCGAAAAACTGGGACATCGTCAACCGTTTAATTTACTACTAAAAAGAGTAAATAACCTACCGTTTATTAAAAAAAGCATTTGTTAATTTTACAAGGTTGGTAAAAAATTCTACTTTATACCTAAAAATTTAACAAATAAACTCAAGAAAAAAAGGTGTTTTATAAAACGTCTTAGGTATAGAGGTACCACATAGCTATAGGTAGATAATTTTAACGAAAAATAAAGTAGGTTATATACGTAACTAAAATACTGATTAGATTCGTATTAAAAACTGTGTTTTTTAAATCAAAACAACCAAAATTTTAACAAAAAACTCCAAAGAGATAATATGTATTTTATAAATAAGTCTTCTAGCCAGACAGCACAAATAGATTTTTTTTTAATAGTTTTAGTTTTAAGGTACATAACTAATACTTATAGGTTAACAAACGGTACTTATAAGAACTAAAACTGCTTTTTTTTTTAAATCTTACAAACCAAAAGTTACACAACCATTATCTATTCTATGCGAGGGGGTATTCACTAGTGTGAAATTTGTGACGCGATTTCGCGTTTAACATATTTTTCCTATGATTTCGCGTGATTTCGCAAAGACTTTTGCGGGATTTCGCGTGATTTCGCAAGGATTTCGCGCGATTTCGCAAAAATTTCGCGTGATTTCGCAAGGATTTCGCGCAATTTAGCAAGGATTTCGCAGACAAAATGTGATGCGATTTCGCGGAGTGGTTACCCCCTCGATTCTATGATAAGTTTTATAGACCAGGTACTGCACATAGATTAATTTAATTTAAGAAACTCTAAATATAAGGTACTTAAATAACTCATGCTCTGGTTAGGTTGCAAACAGTACTTAAAGGTACTAAAAACAGTTTTTTAAGTCTTACAAACTAAAACAACAATAAATTCCAAATTAAAAATACCTATAGGTACTAATAGGTATCTAAAAACCAGGTACAAATCGATTTATTTAAATTGCATTGAGCTGTATTGAAAAAATGTTCTTTTCGTTGCTGTCTTTTTCTTCTCTTTAGTTCCTTTTTCCTTTTTTGGGGTACCTGAAAAAAAACGTTAATAATATAGTAGATAACTAGGCATCAAGGGAAGAAATTGAAAAAGTTCACCCGAGTATAAAGATTTCTGTGGTTTTTCACGAGTACCGAGACGAGTAGATTATTTTTTCTACTTTAAAATGTAAATTTTTATCAGTTTAAATTGGAACAGGGTGGGTTGCTGCTTTTTAATCTAAGCTGGTAACTGCTTAAGTGTCGGTTTATAGGGGTGCCATTGCAACACAAGTGGTGTTTGGAATAACAGGTTTGTAGCAAACCAAAATTTATGACGCGTATTTTTTATTTAAAAAAGTAACCACATTTGCTTACCATTAGAATGGTCATCTTTTGTCGAAGGACAAATTTCTTCTGGATCTCTCCTTTTTTTTTGGGTGCCATCTGACGATCGAAAAACAAACACGCGAGTTTTGCTTTGAAAAAATGTAATCCTTAGGGAAATAAATTAAAAATTTAATCCCTAATTTTTTTTTAAATAGTGTAAACAACTCAGGGGTGTTTTTTAGTCCCTCGACAAATTATAGCCCTCCCGTCGTGGTCGGGCTATAAACTCTTTGTCTCGGGATTAAAAGTACCACTTTAGTCCCTAGGTGTATAATGTACTGTTATCTTTGTCATAATACATAATTTATTCAAAGTTGCTGTGGTCTGAAAACAGGCTAGTTTCTCGACCACCAAAATAGCAAATAAAATAATATGGACGAGGAGCAGACTTATTTCTCGACTACTGAAATAGCCTTTAAAATATTAGGGGGCAAGAAACAGGTCATTTCTCGACCACCTAACTCAAAAGTAGTCGAACAATAGGCCGGTTTTTCGACCACCTAAAATTTACCAATTTTAAAGCTTCTTATTTCTTAAACTACGTCAAAAAAGGGTAGTCGGAAACCGGACTTAAGATTCTTCGCAACCAGAAGATCTAATTGTGCTAAAAAGGGAATGCATATGAAAAATATTATGGGCGTGAGAGAGCTCAAAACATAACCGTCATTTTTCCATTTTTCGACCATTTGGTCGAAAAACGGATTTTGGATTTTTTCATATTCCGGTTATCCGACTACCTTTATTTTTCAAAAAAAAATACAAATTCACCAAAAAAATATGTGTATTTGATTAAAAAAACATGTTTGTATATAAAAAACACAAAAAATTATAATAAAATACTAATCTCTATTACTTACCCGCTATTTTCACCGACACTGCACACTAGTAAAAAACTACTAAAATCGAATTTTTCAAATTAGCGTCTACACGTTTCGAGAAAACAGCCTATACTGATGTTATTTTAGGAGGGAGGACTGTCATTTTTATTTGGGTGGTGAAAAGCGCATTGAAGAATGCGTGGAAATGATTCGCGGATGACATATGGTTCCTGGTTTCTTATTTTTGGGCAAAAACCCTGAAAATAGTCGAAAACCGGCTCTGGTCGGGTAACCGGCGCACCCACCCTATATATATATTTTTGAAAAACCACGCGAATGGTCTGTGGGGGATACCAGAAGCCTCTGCTGTGCAAAATTTTGTTAATTTTTGATGTGCGGTTTATCGGTTTAGCGAAACTAACTGTTTTTAGGATTGAAATTCATTCTCTAGTGTCTAATATTGTAAACTTTTTATGTTGAACGAAAATTTCGCCTATAGATGGCGCTACATTAAAGAAAAAAGAAAACACTTACCATTCCATAGTAGGCAATGTAGTGGTCTCGGTGACATTGCAGGTCAAAGTGATGTCCTTGTTGTAAGTGAAAATGACGAGTTTATTCGATTCGTCATCGTAGTTGGCCGTTACTGCGGCTATAAAACAAAAATTAATACAGAACTAATCATAAATGTCTTTTATACAAAATAAGAAAATACCCTGTTTAAAATAAACACCAATTTTCTTAAAAACCCATTAATTAAACAAAAAAAAACTTTAAAAAAATGCTCTGTTTATTGTTTTGCCTAGGGTGGCCATTTAATGTTGACTTCAATTTCACAAATGTTTTGCTTTGTCTCTATTTCTAAAGTCTATGGTTGGAACCAAAGAATTTAAATATTTAATTTCTTTGGTTGGTACCTTGGTACTATACAGAGTTTGACAGTTCTTGACTAGGGTGCCGAAATAGCGTGTATTGAAAAAGAAGCGTAATGGCTAGTAAATGAGAGCGAAAGAGATAATAAACTTCAGAAACCGATACGCTGTTGCCGATGTCAGCCATAATTAACCAAAAGATTCCCAAGTAAGATCCCGTCAAATTTAACTATAAGTACTATGTTGGGAATTTGGAACCTTTGGTTGCACTAAAACAAAGTTATGATTGTTTTCCACAAACCAAAACTACACTTTTTTTGCACTCGACGCGCGTTTCGCTAACAACGTTAGCATTATCAGGAGACGATAAAAAATGAACTAAAATTAATCTACGCTCTCTCTAGTGGGCGGAGATAAGACTAATAATTTGTGATTGATCACGATTTTTAATCCTATCTCCCCTCAACCAAAGAATAAAGTGTACTAAACGGGATGGGTCCTCTATCTTTATTTAAACTATTTCTGGATTTAATGATTTCCATACTTTCATATGCATTCTAAAGTCTTTTGGTTGGTACACTTTTTAGAAGTTTTAGGTTATCTAATGTGAATCTATGATTGTTTTCAAAAGCATGCTCGGCCACACTTAACTTTTCTGTTCTTCCGTATTTTAAGTGTGCTAAGTGTTCTTTAAAACGTGTTTTAATAGAGCGTTTCGTTTGGCCAACATATTTTTTGTCACAATCCATGCAACTAATTTCGTAAATTCTACTTTTTTCTAGAACTGTCACAGAAAAGGAACGGCCACCAAAAGGTATATTCCAAATGACTCCTTTCATTGCTTACAGCATAAGCTTGCAAGTTTGCACTTTTTAACATATAGATTAGTAAATTTCCCCTTAAACAAAGAAAGATTTGAAGCAGAAAAGAATAGGATTAGGAATATAGCTGGCGAAAACCGTTACGACGAAGGCTTAATAAATAAGCTGATAAATAGGCATTCTTTTCAAAAGACCTTTCGGAATTCCACTTTTTTCAGACAAAAAGATACCTGCGACTCAAAATTTGTATCAATTCCTTATAATACTAATTATACGAAAGGATTACAAAAAGTATTTAATAACACCGGTCTTAAATTAGTATATCAATCCGGTAACACAATAAGAAGCTTACTAGGAAATCCCAAGGATAAAAGTACAGTTCTAGAAAAAAGTGGAATTTACGAAATTAGTTGCATGGATTGTGATAAAAAATATGTTGGCCAAACGCGACGCTCTATTTAAACACGTTTTAAAGAACACTTAGCACACATGCTTTTGAAAACAATCATAGATTCACATTAGATAACCGAAAACTTCTAAAAAGTGTACCAAACAAAAGACTTTTGAATGCATAGTTTAAATAAAGATGAGCACCCATCCCGTTTAGTACACTTTATTCTTTGGTTGAGGGGAGATAGGATTAAAAATCGTGATCAATCACAAATTATTAGTCTTATCTCCGCCCACTAAAGGATTGTATATAAGATAGGGCCTAGATTAATTTTAGTTCATTGTTTATCATCTCCTGATGATGCTAACGTTGTTAGCGAAACGCGCGTCGAGTGCAAAAAAGTGTAGTTTTGGTTTGTGGAAAACAATCATAACTTTGTTAACGATAAGTGTTGCCTTCAAAGGGCGTAAAACAGTGATTATGAGTATTTTCTTATTTTAGTTTAAAAGTAGAATCCGCTAGATTAATTAAAATGTCCATTTATCCACAAACTTTTACTATCGATTGACGTTGCTCTTTCAATAAAGCTGCGATAAGTCTAATCAGTTACGCTAAAGTCCCGACTCTACGAGACAATTTATCGTAGCAGTCTTACAATGTCACTAAATATGTTGTTAAAAGGGTCATTCCATATCAAATCAACCAAAAAATCACAAAAATTTTACGCGACCAATTCCAATTTTGATGATTTTTGGTATATATTTTCTTCTTACCATAAAAGTTGAAAATGCAAATTTTTAGATTTTTTTGATTCGTAGTTTTTTTTTTTTAATTTTTCAAAATAAAAAAGTCAGCATTTTGACCTTAACAAGAATGTACAAAACTAGCAATATCTCGAGAACCACTTACACTAGGAAAGTAATAAATGGCTCATTTTAAAGTCATTTTGAAGCTCTTTTTTATGAAATATCACAACATAATTTTAACAAAAAAAAAAAATTGGAAATAAAAAATTGAAAAAAAAAAATTGAAAAATTCAAAAAGGCCATTTTTAATTTTTTTGAAAAAAATATATAATTTTGGTCAAAGTGTTACTTAATTATCCACAAAATTTTATGATGGAGAAATGATGGGTTCAATGTCAAAAAAAATATCAAAAATATTAAGTACATTTTATAGGCGATTTTTCATGCATGTGACATTTTTAATAAATTTTTTCACATTGAACCCATGATTTGTCCATCTCAAAATTTTGTGAATAGTTTAATAACACTTTAAAGAAAATAATATAATTTTTTGAAAAAAATTAAAAATGGCCTTTTTGAAATTTTTCAAAAAAAAAAATCAAAATTTTTTTTTTTTTTTTTTTCAATATATGTTATGCAATATTCTCATATGAAAGGTCTTTATAAGAGCTTTAAAATGAACCTTCACCTACTTTTCTATTATAAGTGGTTCTTTGGATATTCCTAATTTTGTGCGCACATGTTAAGGACAAATAAGTGACTTTTTCGATTTTCAAAAATTAATTCAAAATAAACAACTGGTCAAAAAAGTCTGAAATTTTGGATTTTTCAGTTTTTTGGTAGGAAAAACATGTATACTAAAAATCATCAACATCGGAGATGGTGTGGTAAAATACCCTGGTTGACTTGATATGGACTGACCCTAGGGTCATTCCATATCAAATCAACCAAAAAAATCACAAAAATTTTACGCGACCAATTCCAATTTTGATGATTTTTGGTATATATTTTCTTCTTACCATAAAAGTTGAAAATGCAAATTTTTAGATTTTTTTGATTCGTAGTTTTTTTTTTTAATTTTTCAAAATAAAAAAGTCAGCATTTTGACCTTAACAAGAATGTACAAAACTAGCAATATCTCGAGAACCACTTACACTAGGAAAGTAATAAATGGCTCATTTTAAAGTCATTTTGAAGCTCTTTTTTATGAAATATCACAACATAATTTTACCAAAAAAAAAAAATTGAAAAATTCAAAAAGGCCATTTTTAATTTTTTTGAAAAAAATATATAATTTTGGTCAAAGTGTTACTTAATTATCCACAAAATTTTATGATGGAGAAATGATGGGTTCAATGTCAAAAAAAATATCAAAAATATTAAGTACATTTTATAGGCGATTTTTCATGCATGTGACATTTTTAATAAATTTTTTCACATTGAACCCATGATTTGTCCATCTCAAAATTTTGTGAATAGTTTAATAACACTTTAAAGAAAATAATATAATTTTTTGAAAAAAATTAAAAATGGCCTTTTTGAAATTTTTCAAAAAAAAATCAAAAATTTTTTTTTTTGTAAAATAAAGGAGTCTACAAAAATGAGAATTAAAAAAAATCATCCTTCTGTTATTAAATTTAATAACAGCTTTAAATTATAAAAAACAAAAGATCAAAAGATCTTGGGTGGAACTAACGAAAATTCAAACTTGGATGAGCATCCCACAAGGAACACACAAAAGATCAAAGCGAAAAGAGAAATGATTAAACGATGTTTCGCCCTGGGTAACCAGCGTGGGCTCATCGGTAGTTTCACTGGTCACCCTCCACTATACATCATTAAACACCATCATACACTTTGATTTCCAACCTTGAACCACTCACAAATAGGCATCTTTCCGCACGGCACTTATCCAAGTTAACTGATGCGAATTCGTCCTGGCGTGTTAATATTTCCAGTAGGATTATGCTCCTAAGGCAATTAAAACAAAAAAGAAGTTAAAAAACCTCCAAATCAGTTACTTCAACAGAAAAGAAACAAAAAAAAATTTTTTGATCTTTTGTTTTTTAGTTCCTTTTCTGTTGAAGTAACTGATTTGGAGGTTTTTTAAATTCTTTTTTGTTTTAATTGCCTTAGGAGCATAATCCTACTGGAAATATTAACACGCCAGGACGAATTCGCATCAGTTAACTTGGATAAGTGCCGTGCGGAAAGATGCCTATTTGTGAGTGGTTCAAGGTTGGAAATCAAAGTGTATGATGGTGTTTAATGATGTATAGTGGAGGGTGACCAGTGAAACTACCGATGAGCCCACGCTGGTTACCCAGGGCGAAACATCGTTTAATCATTTCTCTTTTCGCTTTGATCTTTTGTGTGTTCCTTGTGGGATGCTCATCCAAGTTTGAATTTTCGTTAGTTCCACCCAAGATCTTTTGATCTTTTGTTTTTTATAATTTAAAGCTGTTATTAAATTTAATAACAGAAGGATGATTTTTTTTAATTCTCATTTTTGTAGACTCCTTTATTTTACAAAAATTGCTGAGGAAACGCAGTTGTTCTTCCCCCCTCAGATGTACAGAGTCGCGAAATAAAACCTATTCTGTGGTATTTTAGTTGCTGCATTTCAGTATCAAATAAAATAATAAAAATAATCTTAAGATCTTCTAAGTGATTAATTGTCTTCGAATAAAACAGACTAAAGCGCTGAGTTTTCCTAAACTGTTTGCTTGACAACGTTGCCTTGCCGGCAACTCTCTTCAGTGCATGTGAATTGAATAGCGTTCTTACTCAGACTCATGCATTTCGGCACGCTAAGTAGCATTTTCACAGGCGAATATTCACCTCCATTAACCAAGAAAATCAAAATTTAGTTATGCCATAATTATGTGCTAATTTCGTCCCCAATCAAAAAATTTTGTGCTCTTCTGGTTTCTGAGAAAATCGAAAAAGAAAATGGGGTAGCTAGATTAATATTAACTTAGCAACCCCACCAGGAAATATGGCGCCAAAGTAAAAATTTTTGGCTTTAAAATTATGTGCTCTCCGAATATATATGAAAAAAATCGAATTTTTAATTTTAAATTAGGTTTTTTTAAAAAAAAGGTGGGGTAGCTAGGTTAATATTAACTTAGCGACCCCACATGTTTAGGTTTCACGGAATTTAAAAATTTCAAAAACCATTATTATCTCCAAATTATGTGCTAATTTCGTCCATGATCAGAAAATTTTCTACTTGTCTGGTTTCCAAGAAAATCAATAAAAAGGATATTAGATTACGCCAGGACGAATTCGTATCAGTTAACTTGGATAAGTGCCGTGCGGAAAGATGCCTATTTGTGAGTGGTTCAAGGTTGGAAATCAAAGTGTATGATGGTGTTTAATGATGTATAGTGGAGGGTGACCAGTGAAACTACCGATGAGCCCACGCTGGTTACCCAGGGCGAAACATCGTTTAATCATTTCTCTTTTCGCTTTGATCTTTTGTGTGTTCCTTGTGGGATGCTCATCCAAGTTTGAATTTTCGTTATTTCCACCCAAGATCTTTTGATCTTTTGTTTTTTAGAATTTAAAGCTGTTATTAAATTTAATAACAGAAGGATAATTTTTTTTAATTCTCATTTTTGTAGACCCCTTTATTTTACAAAAATTGCTGAGGAAACGGAGTTGTTCTTCCCCCCTCAGATGTACAGAGTCGCGAAATAAAACCTATTCTGTGGTATTTTAGTTGCTTCATTTCAGTATCAAATAAAATAATAAAAATAATCTTAAGATCTTCTAAGTGATTAATTGTCTTCGAATAAAACAGACTAAAGCGCTGAGTTTTCCTAAACTGTTTGCTTGACAACGTTGCCTTGCCGGCAACTCTCTTCAGTGCATGTGAATTGAATAGCGTTCTTACTCAGACTCATGCATTTCGGCACGCTAAGTAGCATTTTCACAGGCGAATATTCACCTCCATTAACCAAGAAAATCAAAATTTAGTTATGCCATAATTATGTGCTAATTTCGTCCCCAATCAAAAAATTTTGTGCTCTTCTGGTTTCTGAGAAAATCGAAAAAGAAAATGGGGTAGCTAGATTAATATTAACTTAGCAACCCCACCAGGAAATATGGCGCCAAAGTAAAAATTTTTGGTTTTAAAATTATGTGCTCTCCGAATATATATGAAAAAAATCGAATTTTTAATTTTAAATTAGGTTTTTTTAAAAAAAAGGTGGGGTAGCTAGGTTAATATTAACTTAGCGACCCCACATGTTTAGGTTTCACGGAATTTAAAAATTTCAAAAACCATTATTATCTCCAAATTATGTGCTAATTTCGTCCATGATCAGAAAATTTTCTACTTGTCTGGATTCCAAAGTAAAAATATATTATTACAAAATTATGTGCTCCATGAATATGTGTGAGACTTACGACATAATTTTAAAACCAATAATTTTTAGTTTGGCGCCATATTTCCTGGTGGGGTTGCTAAGTTAATATTAACCTAGCTAACCCACTTTCTTTTTCGATTTTCTCTGAAACCAGACGAGTACAAAATTTTTTGATCATGGACGAAATTCGCACATAATATTCAGATAATACTGGTTTTTAAAATATTTAAATTCCGTGATACCTAAACATGTGTGGTCGCTAAGTTAATATTAACCTAGCTACCCCACCCTTTAAAAAAAAACGTAATTTAAAATAAAAATTCGATTTTTTTCTTACATATTCATGGAGCACATAATTAGCACATAATTTTAAAATAAAAAATATTAATTACCCCCATTTTCTTTTTCGATTTTCTCATGAACCAGAGGAGGACAAAATTTTTTAATTAGGGACGAAATTAGCATATAATTAGCACATAATTATGGTGTGGTTAAATTTTGATTTTCTTGAGGTGCGGTCGCTAGGTTAATGGAGGTCGAATATTCCTTTGATCTTCGAAATGCCGGCCAACATTCGCGCAAATTACTTATTATTTAAAGATTCGCAGGACGAGTAAGGGGTAGTGATGAACAGTTGGAGACCGTGCTTACCCCCACTGGGCATGGGACCAGAGGTTTTCGAGCGGTATGATGTGAATGCATCTAGCCTCTCATATCCAAATGCCAACCTCACCTTCTCGTGGTGCTCCCTGTCTAAAACAGACGAGGCGACCGAATATGGCCGGTATAGCCCTATGGGGAAGTTGAACCAGACCCACTAACGACTAGGAACTGCTCCATTAAGGACCTGTAGAAACTCGTACAGGGGAAAATTTGATGGTGTGGTTAAACTAGAATCAACACTATGAACTGCTCCATTAGGGACCTGTACAAACTCGTACAGGGGAGTGGAGTGGCTAAACTAGGATCAAAGGGTGCACAATAAGCCAGTAATGGCTGCAGTGCAGTGACTCTGGCCAGCCATCAGGCTGGTCGGGGCCACAATCGGGGGGTTTTAGTCGGTAGGAATCCGACACTACCCGGGCTCTTTTGGTAGAGGAGAAATGACTCTGGCAGGAAGGTAGTTCGGGCGTCTTATGCAAGATTTCCCCTTGATACCCTTGAAAAAAAAATAGATTCGCGCAGAAGGTTCGGGCCAAAAGGTTCGGGGTTCGGGTAAAAAGGTTTGTGGTGTTCGGACAAAATTTGCTAAAAGAAATATTTGGAATAAAATAAAAATTAGAAAAATTATTTACCGTAAATCATTGAACTGAATTTTAATAAAAAAAATAAATTTTGTGGGGTTTTGGTGGTGGGGTTTGGTGATGGGGTTTGCAAAGCATAGCAACAACCTCACAACCTACCACCCGCTTTCCGTCGGTTTTTGCTATTTAATCGAAAAATAAAATAAAATATTTTTGGCGTTCCAATTTAATTTCAAAAATTGACGTCGGTAATATGTGAGACCAATAATATTATCTATTCCCAGTTTCAAAAATGTATTTCCAAAAAAATCTTGCGAAAATTTGCCGGAATTTTCATGGCAAATGTTCGTTGCCAATGTTCGAGTGTTCGGGCAAACGTTCGTCGAAAAAGGTTCGCCAGCTTTGGCCCGAATTTTTGGACGAACCTATTCGCTCTGTGTAAATGTGCCTCTAGACGACTGTCGAACCCTGTATAAATCTCTGGCGAACCGCTCTTTTTAGGTTCGTCAATTTTGGCGTATCAAATCAATAAACAAGTTTGTTCTTTTTCATTTTTAAACGTTTTTGACTGGTGGACACTTTGCAGATCCTAAGCAAATATTATAGTTTTAATTAGACCCACTAATGACGTAGGTAAGCTCGAAACAAGTAAAATAAAAAAAAATCATTTCATGCATAAGTGTTAATTTTTTACTACTTAACTATCTGAAATTTTGCCTTGTTAATACTTCCCGCTCTTCGTAAGAGGGAAGTAAAGCCAAATTTTGACGGTGACCTGCCAGATTACCACAAAATATAATTAGTTTTGACATATTTTCGTGGGTAGGCCTGCTACGCATGCGCATATCCTTCATTTTAACCGTTTTATTTATTTTTGTGGAGAGGGAAGTTTTGGCGCAAATCTACTAATAGATATTCCTATATTATTATTATAATAATATCGTAAAATCAGTATTAAAAATAGGGATTTATTTACTATTACATTTTTCATATCCTTATCAGAAACACAAGCAAACAACATTAAAAAAAATATTTATTGTTCATTTTACTTACTTACTGATAGCAAGGAAAAAATGGTTTCTTATAAATTGCAATTATGTTTGGTGATTATTGCCCTATCAAAATAAATAAATAATGCAGTAACCCAGATTAAAAGAGAATTTTAACAAGAAATTTGTTTACAAAAAGAAATTTGATAAGGTTTATATGCAAACAACTTTGCCAGGGTTTTACTTTCGGAGTCTTTTTAAAGAGGTAGATTTTTTTTAAATATATGCAGATAACTTAAAATTTGGTAATACGATTCTAATGATAATCTTAACTTTGACTTTAGCTAGACCTCCCCTTTCTGACCGCCCAAATACGATTTTAGTCCCCAAGAAGTAAAATTAAATTTACGGAAGTCTTTTTATCCCTAAGCAAATTCTATCCGTCGCTTCGCTCAAGCTACAAATTTTTCGCCTCGGGATAAAAAGTTCCATTAGTTCCTATACTAGGATCAAATTTTTCTTACGTGAAATCTAGAAAAAAAATTTTTTTGTAGAAGGCCCGAATGGAATGAGATAAAAAAAAATTGCGGAAATGCACCGTTTTCGAGAAAAATGGAAAACATGGAAGCTTTGTGTAGAAATGTGTTACAGAAAAAATAAAAACGGTTTTAGTTTCTACTTGATTTCCTCAATGGAAACAAAGAAATGAAAATGTGCGAAAATGCATTATTTTGAGAAAAACTATAGAAATCTGTTTTTAAAAAAATTATTACGATTTTGGAATTTGAACATTCTCCTGAATCATTGAAAATGTGCGGAAATGTACCGTTTTGAACTTCTTGTAGAAAAAAAAATTGAAACGGTTCTAGATTTCTCTTCTGCTTTTTGTTTTGTGTGATATGAAAAGTGAAAAAAGTCAAATTCATTGTTTTAGTGTTTTTTATATCAGATTTATATAAAGTGCCTTTTTTATTCTTTTTTTCAAAAAACAATGCATTCTACAAAAAGTAGCCATTTTCCAATTTTTCTTAAAAACCATGCATTTCCACAGATTTTCATTTCAATCGCATTTCTACATAAACGCAAATGTTTGCTTTTATATTCAAACTCAGTGGGTCCCATAGAAGACCCCCAATATTTTTTTTTCAAGCACATTTCATGTAAACGTAAGTTGAGCCCTATACTACATAAGTAATGTACTATTCTTTTCTTGTAACATATTTCTCGGGGGATATTTTTGGTGCGCAAAAATAAAAAACAAGTCGATAATTTTCTCGAGTAGTAAAGTAGTAAAAATGTGAACCCATTTTGGACAAATAAAATACATTTTTTGAATCTTAGGAAGCCTAACGAAAACTACCAACAGAATAATTACTTAATTGTCCCCGAATTTTAATCTTTGTGATATCTTCTGACATCAATGAGAAGGTATAATGACGTTATTAAAGGCATAAAATGATCTAATCTCGACCTTAGGCAGGTATACTTTACCTAAGATTATTAGAAATTTTTTGCACTTATTTTCTCTTAAAATAAAATATTTACTAAAACCCTTTTTCTTACGAGCGTGCGGAAAAACGCTTTTCTCGCACTCATTTCCGTGCGAAAAGTGCCACTTTTCCGCACGCAATTTTTCACGCACGCTGTTGAGCACGCTGTTGCTCAGTGATGAACCAGGAAGACTTGAAGTCGACGATGGCAGTAAGCAACATGAGCATGGGTACTTTCAATGTTACCCTGATTAACAATTATCATAAAAATTAATTTAATTAATTAAGGTTGTTAAAGTTTAGTTCTGAATTAAACATAAAATTCGTAGTTTTGACTATTTTTTCATTTTTAGTCTGCTAGGTTTAACTAAAATAATGACAAAATATTTTGATGTTCCGCACGCTCGTAGGAAAAATGTTGTACCTAACGCGTGCCGAAAGTATTTTTCGCAATTACGGGTTGCCTCCGCTGATGCGTCGTTCGTGCAACGCCGGTGCGTGAGGAAAAGTATAACTTTCCGTACTTGTTAGGTAAGTAACTATTTCACAGGCATTATCTTTTCATTGTTGTTTTACCAGAAAGAATCAATCACGTGTTTTTCAATCATAAAGGTAGAACTAAATTGGAATGTCTTTGTTTTCAATCGATTTTTTAAAGGTGGCAATTTTTTAACTGAACTTCATTTTGCCCCCCAAAATTTTACTTTATCCTTAAAATTTCATTTTGATTCATAAAATAAAAATAAGGGATTAAAATGCGTTTTTAGTCTCTAAAGTGCCAAAACAGAAAAAACTTGTACCTAATTTTTTTTTTGAAATTGAAAATAACAAATTTCTGATTAAATTAAAGAGTTAGCCTAGCAAGATTACCCTCTAGAAAACACACAAAACCAAAAATTAATAGAGAGTTATCAGTACATTATAGGGTGACTTGTAGTACCTGTGACGTCATAGTTTCGTTAATTTAAGGTTTCAAATATTTTAGCATAATTTAAGGGGTAACGTTTTTGTTTAAGCAATTTTTAATATTATTTTCACATTTTTATGCCATCATTTTGCTCACATTTTAAAGCTTTCTTTCGATTTTTCACTGTTTTTTAAGCGTTTAAAAAAGTACTGCCAAAAAGCATTTTTTCTCTGTTAAAAAAAGCAAGCAGCAAAGCAATTGTTTAGTGGTGTGGTTAATATGATTTTTATTTTGCTATTTTTATAAAAAAAAAACAGCAAAAATTGTAATTGTTTAAAGCATAAAGTGTGTAAAACATAAGGTGGTATTAATTTCTTTCAATCAATGTTCTTTACACAAATCTACCAAAAAATGTGTCCTACTATAAGTGTACAATACGCTTTGAACAATAAAAATTTTTGCTTTTTCTTGGATAAAAATGTCAAAATTAAAATCATATGCAGGACACCACCAAAGATTATAAACTATAATATAGACACCACTAAAGATGACAGAGAGATAACAAACAGAAATTTTCTTAAATTATTTCCATCTTTCTCTAAAATAAAACTTTAAATATTTTTCATTTTAACATAGAAAAAACTTGAAAAAAGTAAGTGTTTTATCATACTAAAAGTTGCTTAAGAGTGAATTAGAAGTCTAAAAACAGTTCTTTTAGATAAACAGATAAACCGCACATCAAAAATTAACAAAATTTTGCACAGCGGCGGCTTCTGGTGGGTGGATTCTTTAAACGGAACGATGCTTCTAGCGGGTTAGAATTTGTTTGAATAAAAAAATGCAAAAACATATCAACTAAGATTTTTAATTTCCTTTAATCATGCTATCTTGGAATTGTCTATGTAGAAACTATAAGAGATAGAGTATTAGTGTGTGGTATTGTCAAAAAGATAATTTTTTTAGAATTCAAAAATGTCAAACTATACAGGGTGTCCTATTAAAAAAAAACTTTTTCGCCGTACCTTGAAAACAAAACGACATAAAAAAAGCATGATTAAAGAAAAAATCTCAGTTGACATGTTTTTGGATTTTTTTATAAAACCAAATTCTAACCAGCTAGGAGCACCGTTCCGTTTAAAAAATCCACCCTGTATATCCTGTTTTTATTTAGTTTTTAAAATAATCGATAATTTTTTTATATTTTTAGGATACGTAAAATTACGTAAAAAACTTAAAATTATGCAAAATTAACTGATTGGAAGAAGCGCATTTTTTATTCAAATTCAACCTTAAATAAAAACGTTACCCCTTAAATTACTCTAAAATATTTTAAGTCTTAAATTACCATCATGGCTTTACCATAAGTCTCTAATTTATTTTTTAATTTACATTATTTCAGTAAAGTTGTTTATACTAAAATTAGTTTAATCCCATAATAATTCTGAAACCTATAACATAAGCATTTTAGTGTTTGTCTATAACCTTTGGATTTTATGATAAAAGATTGGATAAACTTTAAAGGATAGATTAAATTCTCTCATTTTGGAAAATTTAGAAATAATTTAAGGGCATCCAGTGACTTTAATAAGTGCTAATAATATGAAAAATAAGAACTTTTAAGCTGGGTTTATACAGGAAAAATTAAAACAAAATTAAAAATAAAATTAAATTAAAAATAAAAATAAGAGTTAAACCTACAGGAACACCTGTAAGTGTTTATACAGCTAAAATTAAAACTAAGAAAATTAAATTAAAATTAAAAGATGGTCAACTTTTAACTTTTTAAGTTAATTTTAACTGAAAATGGATGTGCGCATGCCAGGAAACATTGATTTTTTTACGGGTCAAACCATATCAAGTCAACCAGGCAATAGTTTTGACCATCTCCGATTTTGATGATTTTTGGTACACTTATTCGTCTTATCAAAAAACTCAAAAATCCAAAAAATCAAATTTTTTGGATAAGCGGTTTTTGTTATTTGATTAATATGTCCTTGACAGACACACAAAAATAGTAATATCTCAAAAACTATTGATCCTATAGAAGCGAGTGATAGCTCATTTTGAAGGGTTTTTAAAGATGTGTGACACAATATAGTTTGTTTAATTTTTTTTTTCTTAATAAAAAAAAATTTTTTTTGGAAAAATCTTAAAAACACATTTTTTAATTTTTTTAAAAAAATATTTCTTTTTTTTTCAAGGTTTTTTTAACATTTTTTGTAAAATTTTAGGATGGAGAAATAATGGAGTCATACTTTAAAAAATAATAAGATATTTAATACAGGGCTTATTTACCTAATATGGGTATAACAAAAAAATGAAAAGTAAGAATAATAAAAAATTTACAATAAAAAATATTTAGGTTGCTAATTTTTTTTGTAAAATATTTGAGGAATCTGTCATTTCTTCTGCAGTTAGCGTATATGTCCTACCAGTGGCAGTATTTGGGTTGACCCGTCTTAAAAGAGAATTTTGATCTATGACCAATATATCAGCTTTTGACTTTGGAAAGTAAAAAGATGGAGAGGGACCATGAGGATGTAAAAAACTAACTTTTAATTTCCCGCTTTCTATATTTTTGCCAATGATACATCCCATCCACCAAAGACAGTCATAGTTTATGGTTACAAAACCGGAGTCGATGTTTTCAATTTCTGTGTTTGACAAACCACAGGTTGCAAAAAGACATTGAATATTTTCCTCTTTACTTAGTGAAAATGGTTTTGTAATAATTTTTTCATTACTGAGGGGGATAATCGAGTGCAATTTTTGAGTCCCACATATCGATTGTGCTTCCAGGTATCTTTTTTCCAAAAACTTTTCATGTTGCTGGTAGTCATTTAATAAACAATATTTAAATGTTATACCAGGAATGTTTTCTGTTGCAAATTTAAAAAGATCTTCAGGGGTCATAATCTGTTCATTATATGGTCTCTGCAGACTTGCTTTAGCAGCCAACCTTTTTACGGTGCCTCCCAGTCCATCGCATGCACTCTTCCCGTGGGAGGTGGCAAAAAAATTCCATTCTGCTTTAATTTTAAATTCCTCGAGATGGTACGCAATATTACCAAAATTTTTTTTATTTTTATACTGTGCGGCACAGCCGTCTGAAAAATAGATAATTTTGTCTAAATTATCAATTTGCCTCTTTAGTTCAGGCATAAGGTGGCTTAAAAAAAGATGAAATGCCACAGTGTTGTGTACACAGTGTGTTTGACATTGTTTTGGCTTATTTTGTGCCATTTTACAACACACGACTCAATAAATGTTTTAAATTAAAAAATAGCAATTTATCACATAAACCCCAGGTTTGCAATTAATTATTGTCAAAACTTTTCCTGTCTGAACCAGAAATGATACAAATAGGGGTAAGGGCCAATAAAAAGTAATGGGAGGAGCTAAACATTTTGCAGGAATTAACATGTTTAAATGTATAATAGGTGGGTGAAAAGATCTTGGGTGGAGGGGAGGACAATTGAAGAAATACTCAAAATTTTGCAGGAATAAACAAGTTTGGAAAAACCTTTTATGTATCTTACTTACAAGACTGGGAGCAATTGACAAGTTTTTAGATATAAAGAGTAAATATATAGGTATTTATCAAAAAATGTATGGTTTTTTCCTGCAAGGTTTTTTATATTATTTTTTTAAAAATAGAACCAATAACTTCTCCATCCTGAAATTTTTCAAAAATATTAAAAAAATACTGAAAAAAAATAGTATTTTTTTGAAAAAAATTCAAAATGGTGTTTTCAAGATTTAAAAAAAAAAAAAAAATTAAAAAAAAAAATAAAAACAAAAAATTACATGGTGATACACATCGTTAAAAAGGTCTTCAAAAAACCTTCAAAATAAGCTATAACTCGCTTCTATAGGACCAATAGTTTTTGAGATATTGCTATTTTTGTAAGTGCCTGTCAAGGGCATATTGGTTAATTTCTTTATTTTCAAAAATCAATAAAACAAAAACCGCTCATCCAAAAAATTTAATTTTTTGGATTTTTAAGTTTTTGGATCAGAAGAATAAGTGTACGAAAAATCATCAAAATCAGAGATGGTCAAAATGAAAAGTGCCTTTTTTTTGGTTGATTTGATATGGTTTGACCCTTACTTATAATCTCACTTTTCTGTTTTTTCTTGTTACTTTTGGTTTCAAAAGGAGATTTATAATTTTGGTCATTTTTTCTAAGGAAACTGGGTGGTGTATTTCCCTATAAAAAGTTAAGGAAAGGTTTTGACACTAATTTTGCTGAAATAAGGGAGTTATGTGACACAGCCCTGATAAGACACTGCTATGAAATATATGTATGTGATTTTAGGTGTTCTAGCGATCCCACCCCAAGAAAATCAAAATTTAGTTAGACCATAACTATGTGCTAATTTCATCCCCAATCAAAAAATTTTGTGCTCCTCGTTTCTGAGAAAATCAAAAAAGGAAATGGGGTAGCTAGATTAATATTAACTTAGCAACCCCACTAGGAAATTACGTAAAACTAAAAATTTTTGGTTTTAAGATTATGTGCTCTCCAAATATATACGAAAAAAATCGAATTTTTCATTTTAAATTAGGTTTTTTTTAAAAAAAGGTGGGGTAGCTAGGTTAATATTAACTTAGCGACCCCACATGTTTAGGTTACAAAGAATTTAAAAATTTCAAAAACCATTATTATCTGCAAATTATGTGCTAATTTCCTCCATGATCAGAAAATTTTCTAATTGTCTGGTTTCCAAGAAAATCAATAAAAAGGATATTAGATTACATCATTTCTAATAACCTAGCATTCACAATCTGAAGTATGATTCCAAAGTAAAATATATTATTACAAAATTATGTGCTCCATGAATATGTGTGAGACTTATGACATAATTTTAAAACCAATAATTCTTTGTTTGGCGCCATATTTCCTGGTGGGGTTGCTAAGTTAATATTAACCTAGCTAACCCACTTTCTTTTTCGATTTCCTCTGAAACCAGACGAGTACAACATTTTTTGATCATTGACAAAATTAGCACATAATAATAATACATATTTGTGGAGCACATAATTAGCACATAATTTTAAAATCAAAAATTTTTAGTTTGTCGCCATATTTGCTGGTGGGGTTGCTAAGTTAATATTAACCTAGCTACCACATTTTCTTTTTCGATTTTCTCAGAAACCAGAGGAGCACAAAATTTTTTGATTAGGTACGAAATTACCACATAATTAGCACATAATTATGGTGTGGTTAAATTTTGATTTTCTTGAGGTGGGGTCGCTTGGTTAATGGAGGTAAATTTTTTGGCACAAAAAATTTTATACCTACTTACTGTACCAATGGTTGAGTTAGTAACCATTTACTTTGTTTCTACGGTGCTCAAGCGCTCATTCTTTTCATTTGCTTTATAAATGATTTCACTTGTGAGATCAGTCTTGGAATATGCTAGCACTACCTAGCCTCCATTCTATAATTGTCAAGTTGATAATTTGGAAAGGGTATGGTAATTTTTTTTGCATTTTGTGGCCTTTAATTTTGGAATTCCGTCAGAGGATATTGTTTATGTGGATATTTTTAAGTTATTAAATACCTATTTGAAATATTGTTGTGTGTGTTTTTCTTTTTAGAATTATAAATGTAATAATTGACTGATCCCAGTTAATAAAAAAAAAATGGACTTCAGGGACCCACAAAGGAACACAAGGAGTAGATATTTTTTATTTAGAATTTCATAACACAAACTATTGCCTGAATAGACCTCTATTTAAAGAATGTGCAAGAACTAATAATCTAGTTATGTTGATTTTTTTTTCCACCTCTTTGGATACTTTTGGAAATAAAGTTAGGGTTATATATGGATAGGTTGTAGTGTGCCTACATTGCTCTATAGTCTTCCCCAATATTTATATTATTTGTAAATGATAAAAGTGTAAATACACATTTATTTATTTATTAAAAATATACCAAACCATAAAAACACATGCCTTTTTACTAGTTTTATGTTTCCCGTCGAAAATATGCCCAGAAACTAATTATTGATACTGATATAGATACAACTATTGATCATGTGAACCCTTTTTTATAATTTTTAGTATGTTTTCACATTGTATACAATATGTATCGAAAATCTTTGTCAGAACAGAGAACATGGGTAAACATGCTCTATGAAAGAAAAAGAAGACATTCTTTTCACTATGTATTGAGTACAATATGAAAACATACTATAATTGAGAATAATAATTCTCATGCGAGGGCACTTTAGTTGACTATACCCAAAATATTTTATTAGGCCCTTGGTCATTATTTGTTTTTTACAGAGCAAGTAAAGAGGTGTGTCTATTTTGAGGTTAGAATGAATCATTTTCTTTAATAACTTTTCAAACATCTTTAAACAATGTTTGGCGTTTGTTTATAATATTAATACAGAACACAGCCAGGTATCTCCCTGTTCTCATTTTTTGTTTAGAGAACAAAGCAGTCTTTAAAACAAAAATAGAACAAAATCATCTAAAACCAAGGGCAACATCATGGCTGTATTGATCTCTCTGCTTTTTATTTCTCTAATTTTTGCGTTTATTTTTTAGTTTCCACAAATAGGAAGTGAAACAAATTAGGAGGTTGTTATTAATAAATTCGAACTTACCTGTGCTGCTTTTCAATGCAAAAATCAGCAGAAAAGTGGCCAAAAAAATTTTCATTTTCACTTGATTTTTGCTATCCACTTCAATTGTTTTTATGACGTTTTCCTAGTCATCGACCAATCAGAAAGTTAACGTTTACGCACAGCACACTACTCGTTTAATCACCGACTGAAGCAAAAATGACAAAAAAATTGAAAAAATTTCGAAAAAAAAGGTCACGAGATGAGAAGACAGCAGTTTTACGTAATGACATTGTCTGACGTCATTCAGACCCAGGCGCCATCCATCGGAGAGTAGCGAATCTAACGGTAAATTAATCACAGAGATCTTTCCAAAGTACCCATGGTCACGGTCATATCGAAATAGATGCAAATTCCTATTTTGAATACGAATACATAGATGACGTTAGCAGTATTAAACTACAAAAACTGAGCACGATTGGTGAGATCGTTATATGAACAGCTGTGAGATAGAAGCAGAAAGGGGTGAGCGCAACCTTTTTATTACTTCTAAAAAAATGTTTTGAATTTTCATAACAAAAATTTAAAATTTTAAGTTAAATTTCGTCTACTATACCATTTTTTCTCTAGAGAAGATTACAAATACCATTTTTAGGACAATAAGTCCTTCAAAAATCATTTATTAATGTCATATATTACGTGCATAACAGGGGCGGTCGCAGCTTTCCCAAAAGAGGGGGTGGTGAGGTAAAAATTTTGTACAAACAAAAAAAAAAACAAAGAAAATTTTTCAAAAACTATAAAAAATTTTATTGGCGATTTTTTAAATAAATTCTAGAAAAAAAAGGGGGGCGATCGCCCCCCCCCCTTGGACCGCCAGTGTGCATAAGCATGCTAATTTTAATTTCGACACTTGGGCCGCGTCTCCGGGCCCATTGTGCCCCTTAAAATAAGATGACCAACCGTCCCGGTTTGGCCGGGAAAGTCCCGATTTTTAACCATTTGTCCCGGGGAAAAAATCCGTCCCGGATAGTCCCGGTTTTTCAGCAAAAGTTCGGTTCGCCCCGGTTTTGATACCACTGTATTTTGTAATTTTAAAATCACTGCAATTAAAAAAGCGGATGGTTTCTGCCATCTATAAATTTGAATTAAAAACTTACTTAAATTATTTTTCTTTCATAAGTATTTTGGAAAATTCATCTTAATATTATTAGGGGTGCATTTAAGAAACATACATGATATACAATAATTGAATGGACGGAGTGTCCCGGTTTTGCCCCTTTAGGAGTTGGTCACCTTACTTAAAAGGATTTTATCCCCAGTAGAACTTTCAAGCGGCTTAACCAATTATTATCATAAATCTTTTTATTTTAAACTCTCCTCACCCAGGACCGGCTCCAGGCTGAGGCAACCAGGGCAACTGCCCAGGGTGCATCATTCATGATATGCATCATTCTATAGGGGCGCCCAAATCACTGGAAACAACCCGATTAGAGGCGACAAAGTTGATTTTGTAGGTAGTTTAATCGAATTATTTTTAAATCATTAATATACAGGGTGGGCCATTTAAAAGGGTTCACATGGATTTTTTCAAAGACTGTGAAGAATTGGAGAAAATGCTGAAACACGTGGATTTTGTTTGTAAGGGGGAGATCTTGAAAATTTTTGTTTTGAAGGTCTCCTGAATGTCTTGACAATCCAAGAAGGTGAAATTTTAATCTCGTTTGATGTTAGTTCGTTGTTCCCTAGTGTGCCGATCCCCAATACCTTACAATACCTGGAGGAACTACTAAGAAAAAACAATCTAGAAGACAAACAGACTTTAGAATACCTATCTTTAACAAAACTCTGCATGAATCAAAATTACTTTCAATATAAAAATAACTACTACCAGCAATTAGAAGGAACCACAATGGGTAATAGTTTATCACCTTTTATCGCAAACCTATTTATGAGCAAATTTGAATCAGATATAAGTAAAGAATTTGAGTATTTCCCCAGAGTATGGTTCAGGTATGTAGACGATGTGTTTGCAGTATTCAACACTAAAGTAACTAGTGTTGAAAATTTTATGGAAAAAATAAATAACAAATTTCCCACTATTAAATTTACTTATGAAACAGAGAACAACGGTACACTGCCATTTCTAGACACTGTAGTTATAAGAAATAAAAATAAATTGGACTTTGACCTATACAGAAAAGGCACGGCCACCAACAGGTATATTCCAAATGACTCTTTTCATTGCTTACAACATAAGCTTGCAAGTTTGCACTTTTTAACATATAGATTAGTAAATTTCCCCTTAAACAAAGAAAGATTTGAAGCAGAAAAGAATAGGATTAGGAATATAGCTGGCGAAAACGGTTACGACGAAGGCTTAATAAATAAGCTGATAAATAGACATTCTTTTCAAAAGACCTTTCGGAATTCTACCTTTTTCAGACAAAAAGATACCTGCGACTCAAAATTTGTATCAATTCCTTATAATCCTAATTATACAAAAGGATTACACAAAGTATTTAATAACACCGGTCTTAAATTAGTATATCAATCCGGTAACACAATAAGAAGCTTACTAGGAAATCCCAAGGATAAAACTATAGTTCTAGAAAAAAGTGGAATTTACGAAATTAGTTGCATGGATTGTGACAAAAAATATGTTGGCCAAACGAGACGCTCTATTCAAACACGTTTTAAAGAATACTTAGCACACTTAAAATACGGAAGAACAGAAAAGTCAAGTGTGGCCGAGCATGCTTTTGAAAACAATCATAGATTCACATTAGATAACCTAAAACTTCTAAAAAGTGTACCAAACAAAAGACTTTTAAATGCATATGAAAGTATGGAAATCATTAAATC
This sequence comes from Oxystoma pomonae, assembly GCA_963921995.1. Classification (NCBI taxonomy): domain Eukaryota; kingdom Metazoa; phylum Arthropoda; class Insecta; order Coleoptera; family Brentidae; genus Oxystoma; species Oxystoma pomonae. Next base: position 155,478,348 of record OY998163.1, read on the forward strand.
CAGAAATAGTTTAAATAAAGATAGAGGACCCATCCCGTTTAGTACACTTTATTCTTTGGTTGAGGGGAGATAGGATTAAAAATCGTGATCAATCACAATTTATTAGTCTTATCTCCGCCCACTAAAGGATTGTATATAAGATAGAGCGTAGGTTAATTTAGTTTATTGTTTATCGTCTCCTGATGATGCTAACGTTGTTAGCGAAACGCGCGTCGAGTGCAAAAATGTGTAGTTTTGGTTTGTGGAAAACAATCATAATTTTGTTTTAGTGCAACCAAAGGTTCCAAATTCCCAACATAGTTGACAATCGTGTAAAAATTTCGAAAATCTATCGATTCGTTTTTGAGATATTTACTTTCAAAGTAAGCTGAAATTGTACAGATAACCCATACAGCACACTTCGTCACAGGGACGTACATTTTATGTCCATTTTACATCGGTACGTCCCGGGACTAATTAGGGACGTACTATGTACGTACATTTTAGGGCTACCTCTCAAACGTGCAATTGCAGACGTACATTGAACGTACATAAGCGTACGTACTACGGACGTACATAAGCGTACGTACTATGTACGTAGCTATTATAAACAATTAAAGGAGCTACACAAAGTTAAATATACAAACAACTAAATATGGCTTCTGGGGTGACATCTGACATATCTGGTCTAACATTATACCTCAATATTGCTTGTCGAAAGAACGGTCACGATTACGCCGCGTTCGCTATCTCTTACGCACTTATACTACTATAGATAGCGCCTTCTCTCTCTAGAATTTTAATATGTGATCTGCCTGTATCTTTTTTAGAACTGCATCGCTTGACGTTTTTGGGAAATTTACAGCCATGGAAAAACGGTTTGTTTGTCCTATGGCAACACTTCGTCCCAGGAACATACATTTTACGTTTTTCAGCTCGGTACGTCTCTGGGACCAATTATAGACGTACAAGTGTACATATAGTACGTACACTGTACATAAAGTATATCACAATTTACATGGTACGTACTTGTGCTGTCTGGGAAATTTCACCTCTCATAGCCCAATGAGCATTTTTGTCTATATAAAAGTTACAGCAAATAATATAAAACCTTCATAAAATAACCAAAAGTTATATTATTTAGTGTTGGTGATAATTTTATAACTCTAATATATCTCTTAAATGAGTAAAAAAGACTTGAAAAACAACTGTTCAACACCAGCTTATAAAAATTAATGGTACATAGTAATGGATAGAAAAACAACATATAGATTTTATAAAACGTATAGAGATTATTATAAAAAGGTTTTACAACTGCTCTAACAACACTACATAACAAATTAAAGGTTTTTATGGATTTAGAAATACAAATTTTCCATCTTTCTTCCCTTTGCTTGTTATGTATTATTCTTTTTCTTTTTACAATAAAATAATTTATAAAATGGTGTTTAGCAATCTTCTAAAATAAATAAAAATGAAAGTGAGATAAGCTGAAGCAGGAATATGAATATTTATATACTATAGTCAAATAAAAGCTGTTTTTCAAGTCGTCCTACTCCGAAAATCAGCTGCGGTCCCGTGTGTACTGTAAATTTCATGGGCTCCAAAAATACTTGAGAAAATGGGAAAAAAATATTCATTTAAATATCAGTTTTCATACACGTTTTTTTCTTTCTGGGACAAATATTGAATTTTGTATGTTGTTCTTAACCCTAACAAGCAATATTTCGATTGAAATACATGTTGAAACCCCATATCTCTCTTTTTATTTAGGCCAAAAACCTATTATTGTAATTCAAAATGGCCAAAATTTCCGACAATTCTATAAAAAAAACAATACAATTATACCACTGTTTACCTCATCAACACTATTTTATGACCCTTTTAAAAAATGATGCTACTTGGAACAAAGGGCTGCAGATGGCGCAGTGTTGAACACTGATGGTCCGTTTCTGCGAGCTTAACATAGTTACCATTGTTCGCTTTTCCTAAATGCATTCCTCGAGAGATCCAGCATACTACACATACCAGGAAAAATACCCGCCTGCACACACTTCAAGCCCGCATAACTGTCAGAGGTAACTATCTCAAGAATATAGTTAGATTGCGGGGTCGAAGGGTGTACAGGCGAGTATTTTCCGGGGTGTTCACATTTGCCGTCGACCAGCAGTATCAGCTTTAACACGGTTACTATATTGTTCTCTTTTTGTAAAACACGGTTCCCATCTATGCGTTTCTCATTCGTGGGTCCCCCGAATCAAAACACGTATCACGTGGTCTAAGCGAGATTTGCCTATACAAGTTCATGTCGGACCACGTGATGAGTTTTTTGAGTCAGAGTGACTGCGCATGGGAAACGCTGGTGGGAATCGGGTGCAAAATGCATTCGATCCCGATATCTGTCATCGGCAACTATCTCAAGAAGATTTGGATCTGTTATCTCTCTCAGATTGATGTAATTAAAACAAGATAATAATGGTATGGTATCTCGCAAAAACGCGCCTTTTGATGTCGCAAAAACGCTCCTTTTCATTTCGCAAAAACGTGCCTTTTGATGTCACAAAATTAACCTTAAAAAATCTTGTTTGTTTTGTTATTATAATTGCCAAAATAAATTAAAATTGTTTTTTTTGTTCTAAAAACAGTTGTATTATAATCACTATATAAAGAAATTAATAACAACATTATAGAAAACACCTTATGGGCAAACAAGGTTTATGAATGAGTTCATAAGAATATTACAGACACCAATTTATATAACTATTGTGTGTGAGTTCCCAAGTTTTTATAAGTGTCTCTCGAAATATTTTCAATCTTATCTTATATAAATTTGTTGTTGGTTAATTAAGTTTTATAAGTGGGTTGATAGCAACATTTTAAAAACCAATCTATTATATATCTTTAATTGATAGTTACTTACGGTTTTATAGGTTGGTTGACAGAAAGATTTCAAACACCAATTTATATAACTTTTGTCACTGATGACTTATATTTTTATAAATATGTTGGTGGAAACATTGTTAACACCAATTTATATAATATTTGTTACCGATGACTTTAATTTTTATAAGGATGTCCGTGGAAATATTGTTCACGCCAGTTTTATGTTACTTTAGGGTACCATCAATTTAGAGCCTTCAACAAAACAAACATACAAACTCAATTCTTGTAGGAAACTTCTAGGGTATCAATGGAACCCTCTTTATAATAATTATATAAATATCTGTCACCAGAAGTTTCTGAAAATGCTCATTGGGAGGAATGTATCCTAGATGAAAAAACACAATGATAAAATGTACTATTAACAAAAGCAAAGTCGACGTGTCCGAGGATTTCTCAAAAAAAAAGATATCTTTAAAAAAAATAGTCCATGCAACTGTGAAAGTGAATATCTCAAAAACTAATCGATAGATTTGCGAAATTTTTACACGATTGTCAAGACATTCAGGAGACCTTCAAAACAAGGTATCACTCGACCCATTTTCCCTATTCAAAATATAGGGACAAAAATTTTAAGATAGCCAAAAAGTCTCCCCCTTTTCTTTACAGTCTTTGAAAAAATTTAGGTTAGCCCTTTTAAATGGCCAACCCTGTATAACATGGATGGCAGGATCAAAAACTGTAAAGAACTTCTTGCTTGAATTGCAAAAATTTTCGCCTGCCGCATTTTTTCTCAGCAGCATTCAAAACTCTCTCAAAATGGCATTTTTGTTATAATTTTTGCCCGCCTCTCTACAATGAATAAGGTAATTCCCCCAGACCAATTTTGGCTCCCCTGAGAAAAATCTTGGTTACGTCCATTGTTCTTATTGAAAAAAAAATAGTTACATTAGGTAATATAAAATAATAAGATATGACAAGGGGCGCCCAAAGTTCTAGGGCCGGCCCTGTCTCACAATCTTACTAAAAATCTGAAACAATAATCTACATAAAAAAATTCACTATACAAATTTTTTTTGCCGAATAAGCTGAAATTGGTGGCTCTAGAAAGAAACTGTAGTTTATTCGGCAAAAAATCAAAAAACTGCTCCGAGCAGTGCCTTAGCTTTTACAAAATGACTTTGACAATTGACATTTCCTGAGCTAAGGTCACTAACAGTAAAAAAGGATCTTTACTCTTAGGGCAAAAATTTTGGAAACACCGCAGGCAAAGTTAGCTGCAGGCAATTAGCTAGTTTTACATAAAAATAATAGTTAAATATTAATTATTTTATTTTTGTGTATACATTTTTTGAGGTCGGTTTAATTATACTTTTCGTTACATTTTTTATGTTGATCTCTATTCAGTATATCATTTCTCAGAGTTAAATAAATTTCTTTACAAACATTTTAATCACGAAAATTCTCGACACCTACCCAACAGACGGAAAACGAAAAAAAACTCTAAAAAGTAAATAAAAAAAGTCTAGGATGGAAATACCTCTACTTTTATTGTCTCTCATCATATTTTATTTATTGTAGACGCTTTATATTTTCTGACATGTTCTGTCTGGGTTTATATAGAAGAAGAAATATGAAAATGTCTAAAATTAATAAAAATAACAGAAGGATAAAGGTGTTCAGCAGAGGCATACGCAGAAAGTTTTCTTGCGAGTGGGGGGAGTGGATTTTCTTTCTGAATTTTTAAGAAAGTCTGGCCGCGTGTCGTGTGCGCGCAGCTTTTCACTACTCTAGAAAAATCCAATAGAAGGTATCCCCGCTGCTAGGTTTGCTGTAGCCTGCAGATATAATACGCCGGCAGTAGCCATAGAAAAAAAATTGGGTTCGGTCTGTCTGGCAGACAGTTTGTCTATAGCAGTAGCAGTATGTCTGCTTTCGGGTGCGTCGAGCATATTCTTATTAAACATAGTATACACGTACTGGAAGTCGCAATTTTGTTAACAACAGATCACGATCAATTAGGTAATGAAAATAAATATTTTACGGCGTTTTAAGCAGGTGCGTTAGATTGATATGTTATTCCTGACGCCATTTTTGTTTGTTTTGATTTTTGATTCCGAAAGTGGTGTGTTTTTTCGGTTTTTAATTTTACTCACAGTACACACACTATAGTGTACTGTGATTTTCCTTTATCTTCTATGTTTGTGGCAGGCGTTTATGTGTGTTTATTTGGTTATATATAAATAAAGTTGTTGTGTTTGTGGTGGCCAGAAGATGGATAAATTTTATAGGTTAGGGCTTATAAGTAGTGATGGACGATTATGAATGATATAATCGATTATTGCGAACGAGAGATCATTCGATTCGGAACGATTTTGAAATAACATAACAACTTAAATTGTAATGGTAAAACAGTATTTGCCAATTCCAAACATCCAACGTTCTTCAAACCCAGTTGTTTTTTGGTCAGGAAACCAAAATCTACTGCTTGAATTATTCATAATGCATCAAAAATATCTCTGTACTCCTGCTACGTCTGTGCCTTCTGAAAGGATATTTTCAAAAACTGGCATCATCACAAATTCCAGGAGAAACAGATTTCTTTGTAAATACAAATTGGTAGATGGTTAATAAAAATAATAAATTTGTAAAAAATAAATAACATTTTTCATTTCCTCGGCCAAAAATCCTTCTGAAAATCGCAATAATCGTATAATTCATAATCTAAAATAACAATAAGATATATTAGCATTAATAATTTTGTAATTTTAATTTGGCTCATCATTAATAATCGTTTATTTGATCGATTATTTCGATTATGAAAATATATCGATTATGCCCAACACTACTTATAAGTAAATAGGGAGATTTTGGTCAGGTTTTTTGTCAGTCTGTTACCCTTACCTTTATTCTGGGCAGGCGCAGTAGCGCCCTGTCAGGCTGTTACCTTTATTAAAGGTAACCACTGGCGCTAATTGGCGTCGAATAGCGGCTACCTTTACCTTTAAAAAGACAACCAACCAAACTTGATGTGATTTTATGGTGGAAGATTTTTAGGTTATAAAATTTTGTTTTGTTTTACAAAAATTTTGTGTATTTGGATTTTATTTTTTGGTAACCGTGTTTATAGAGGTAGTGGAGTGACTTTTTTAACGTTTTTTATTGGTAAACAGGTGAGTAAGTACAAATAAGTTTGCAGAGGCTCGTTTTCTTCTATTACTCAACCAAAGATATCTTGCAAAATCATTTGCCTGACTAAATTTATGTTGGGGTGTCCGTCTCCCAGTCCTATCACTAAATTTATATTGGCGTCCGTGATATGGTTAGAAAAGAAAATAAAAAAAGACCTGAGAAAAAAAACAACAAAAGTCAATAAAAAAGTAAGGTTATGTTTACCGCAAAACGATTCCCAAGCAGCATTTTTCTGACTTCCGACTAATTACGACCTAACATGACGTCGGTTTTGGCGCAAATTTAGGTCGGCAGTTGGTTTGTCCATCAAACAACGTATTTTTTACTAAGACCTGACGTCGCCAACAACTAGTGCATCAGTTGTGTCGTCGATACTTACCAAAACTGACGTAGCCAAATGTTGGTGATACTCGCTACTTATCAGCGACGTAAATTAACGTTAATTACGGCGACGTAATTTTTAAAATAAAATTTAAGGTCAGGCCAAAGTGAAAACGGACGTCAATAAATTTAGTTGTTGCCAAGATTTCCTGTAAATACGAAAGTATTTTATAAATATACTTTACATGGACTTATGTTAGAATAGAAAGTTGAAAAGTTTCTATTGTATCGTTTACAAAATAATCTTATAGGCCACTTACCTCGGGACACTCGGTATAACGTCCAATTCATAAGACGTTATATTTAGTATGAGTTTTAAAGTAGAATTGTAATAAAATTGACGTAGCCAAACTTTTATTTATTAAATGTAACTATTCCGAGGTTCACCGACGTGGGTGCGTGACCTACAATTATACTACAATATTCTAGGTCGGGTCGTTCTACAAGGCGACGTCGCAGGAGGTGTTCTTGTCCGAATAGATAAATAATCATTAGAAATTTGGTCGGCGCCCGAAACGCCATTTTAAACGTTTAGCATCGATGCGCCATTACAACAGTACATTTTATTTTTTCATTTTAAAGGCTTGCCATGTAAATTAACTCATTTGTTGGCAACTAAAATGCATTTTTTAAATGCCTATAATGTTTTACTATGAGAAACGGGCATCCTTATAAAGATTTTATTTTAAGGTTAATTTTTTTCAAAATTAATTTCTTAATATTTTTGAAATATTTTTGTGGGTTTCTGTTTTTTTAATGTCTATTTTAATTATATTTATCAGTAAGCTGACCTTCGTTGGAAGATTTGGATCCATAGAATGTGTAAAACTAACTTTTTTCAGTTACCTACAATAACTAAGATAATAATTATTGTCATCCACAGTTCATTGAGATGTGCTTGTTTAGACATATAAAAGTTTTTCCTAATAAGTTTAAACTTGGTGTGCACAGTAAAACTTTGGGTCGTGGGTCTACGTAATTTGACGTAATATTTAACCAAAACACTGTGCAGCACTCGACGTCGAAACGACTCGAATTTTGATTACCCACTTAGGTGCTAAATCGAGTCCTCAGGAAGACTGATGGACGTCGGAGCCGACGTAATATAACGTCCAAATGCTTGTTGGGTTGACTATGTTCAAAAGCGATGTAGTGATGCATTGCAAGGCCGTGTATATTAAGTTTATAAGTATATGGCGTCGAGAGGTCATTGAATTTTATTTATTTTCTTTCGTTTCTAAGATATGGGCCTTTACAAAATTTTGACATTTTGAAAGCCAATGTCTCCAAAATTAGCAAAGTAAACCTTATGATATGGGGTACCCAAGTAACACAGCGTGCTGTAAATCAGTTGGGATAACGTTTTCGCAGCAAAAAATATAACAATAATACTTTTGCTGTCTTCTGCCACAACGTTTTGAAAACATCATGAAAATGTTGTCACAGCTATTTTGAGAAGTATTTTTTGCCTGTGACAACGTCTACGGCAGCTGAAAATACACCATTTTTGCACATGAAAAATGTATTATTAAATCAAAATTGTCCGCCAACATCAAAGACTGATGATGGAAGACAACTAAAATAAATATTACCGATATTTAACAATCTCTCAATCAAAAATACGCATTTTGTGGACAGAATTAAAGGAAAAACATCATGGCATATTTAGGTAATTTTGAAAGATTTTCAGACTTAGATATGAGCAAATTTATGTAAAAAAGATTGTTTTTTTAGAAATTTTTGAGAGGTTATGTTTCGCCATAATATATAAAACATGGTCGTTGGCCCGCCCGTGCAACCAAGCAACTTTGCATTTTTTTAAACAATAAATCTAAAACAAAAGCAAATCTTGGCGTAGATGGCACTTATTCTCAAATGCTAAATAGCATTGAAAGCAGCTGCATTTTAATAAAAATTGCACTAGGATACAGCAAATAACTGCCGTTGCCATCTTAGCATTTTTTTTCACTTGTGTTTTAAGAAAAAAGTTAAGATTACAACTATTTTTTTAGTTGAGTTTTAGCATATTTTTAGGTATAAGTTTTACCTTTAAAAGTTCATTCGCTAGATGACTATAGAAGTTATTTTGAATGTAAATTTAGTAGTTAAACACTTTTAAAAGCCAAAATTACAGATTAAATGAAGCTAGCTATTTTAAAGCAAAAATAGAGCTGTACTAACGTTTTTGCAGCATTGACTTGGCTTTTAAAAGCAGCTGCATTTTAATAAAAATTGCACTAGGATACAACAAATAACTGCCGTTGCCATCTTAGCATTTTTTTTTTACTTGTGTTTTAAGAAAAAAGTTAAGATTACAACTATTTTTTTAGTTGAGTTTTAGCATATTTTTAAATATAAGTTTTACCTTTAAAAGTTGATTCGCTAGATGACTACAGAAGTTATTTTGAATGTAAATTTAGTAGTTAAACACTTTTAAAAACCAAAATTAGAGATTAAATGAAGCTAGCTATTTTAAAGCAAAATGAGAGCTGTACTAACGTTTTTGCAGCATTGACTGGGCTTTAAAGTCTATATTGTCGAAGCTGTGTTACTTGGGGGGGTGTTGCTATTTAAGGTTCTCAGAATATTTTCCAAAAATAGCCCCCCAGAGAAGGGCTACATAGGCGAATTTACTTATTACGGTAAATGGTAGTTGACGGTGTATCGAAATCAAAAATCTATGTTATAAGATTATTATCTGGTTTTTTTTTCTTAAAACTCCTCTCTAGACCAACAGTGAGAGATCCAGCTTAGTTTGTCAGACCCGCCTCACCACCCTTCGACACCGTATATCTGTCAACGATAACTATATCAAGGAGATATTGTCACATCATGGGCAGAGGGGTGCAAAGAAGAGAACAATAGTAACTATAGTAGGCTCACAAATCATTGCTAAATATGTGCCTTTCACTCAAAGTTCAGCCGATTCTGATGTTCCAAAAAGTATGGATTTCCCGAGCCATTGATTAAAGGAAAAATAAGCAAAAGTTTGATACATATATTTTTATTGAGACATTCCCGACAATAATAATTCGTATAAAGACACTGGACAAACTTCAAAATTGGCTACCTCGCATGCGTTTTTGTATTCAGGAAATTCCACATCGTTCTCCATGATAGACCTGTTGTAAACAAAAATCAGTATAATAAAAACGTTATAATTACAGTTTTTAAAGTTCTAGTAAAATTTTTAACATAAAAAGGGGGAGGGATTTAAAAAATAATATATTTACCATTCTTCGTAAATTTTCTATTGTTTGCAAAGAAGGTTGGTTAGCCCCACTCCTTCCCTCAAATCAATAAATATATATTGACTCCTAAAGATTGAATTTTCTTCAAAAATTAAGAATAAAAATTGTTACTCAATTAGCTCTAAACCTTAAGCCCGTCCTCCCGTTGTTTTAGAATATTTATTTTATTTAAAGTTTTGCGCGTGTTTAAATGGATTAATTAATTAATTAATATTTTAGCATAACTTAAGGGGTAACGTTTTTGTTTAAGCAATTTTTACTATTTTTTTCACATTTTTATGCCATGATTTCGATTTCTAGAATACGGCCTCACATTTTTTAAGTTTTCACTGTTTTTAGGCGTTCAAAAAAAGCACTGTAAAAAAACTTTTTCTCTGTTAAAATGAAAAATATTTAAGGTTGTTGAAGAGAGACAGCAGGCTATAAAAAAGTATTTTAGAGAAAGATGGAAATAATAACGTTTTAAGCATAAATCTAGAAAAAATTAATAATTCATTATTGTAAAATACTTGAGAATAATTTTAGATAATCAGCTTCAATTCAAAGAACATACTATATTTATTTTTAAAAAATTACGAAGTTTACTGAACACTAACAATCTCAAAGCTGTTTATCACGCTATTTTTGAATCGGTGCTCCAGTATGGAATACTGGCTTGGGGAAGTAGGTATGATACCACTCTAAACTGCAAAGAAATATTACAAAAACGTTGCACAAAAACCATTTTACTCAAAAGTCATTTATATCCAACACATCTTTTATTCCAAGACTTTCATGTTTTAAGCCTAAGACAATTATACGCAAACAAAGTCCATATATATGTAAAAATCCCAGTAATATAGAGCTTATAAATTCCCAAGTATACCAGGGGGGCAATTCCAGTGGGCTATCGTTATGAGATAACGATCGCTATCGCCATTATTTTCACTGTTACGGCAACATCGCTTATTATTAATTAAAAAGAAGGCTTAAATGGCACGCAACCAGCAATACTTTCCCAAAACAACTGTCAAATGCCGACAGTCAAGTTTGTTTAGATTTTTGTTGCGGCGAAATTTCGGGAAAATAATAATTTTCATGAGCTTTTTGCATGCAATATGGACTAAAAATCTTATCACAATGTGATGGTGGTCAACCGTTATTGAATTTTGTTTGGAAAAGCCACGTTCTCTGTGAAGAAAGATCCACATGGGCCTTGTGTGGAAGTGCCTCCAGATTTTTTGTTTGGGTAAGTACTTATATTTACTTTATCTTATATTCTATTCTGTTCTTTTTGGTGCTTAAAGAACACTACTTACATAATGTAAACAAAAAGATATAGTAGGTCCGTTTTAAGTTCAGTTTATACATTTTGAAAAGACGTGAGCCAGTGGCCAGAAAACCGAAAAATAATTTTACAAAATATTCATACATTATAAGAAAAAAAAGTTGGAAATTCAAGAATGCAGGATTTGTTTGATCCAAGGTTATTACACTGACTTTTTATTAAAAAAAATCTGACATCAACTAATATCTACCTATATATCAAGAAAAAATCAAATATTATTTATTTGGACAGTTTATGTTTGTATTTTTTGAGGTTATAGCCAAATTACTAAATATTATGCCTTGTATAAATAATAGTACTTACAACAGACCGCATTGAGTACCTAGTTGAAGAGAGGCGGCTAATTCTGAACTGCTATGCACGATCAAGTAAAAATTTAGCATCTCTTCTCATACTGTCCCCCCTTCTTCAATTATTTTATTTGCACAGGATAGTAGATCTTTTGAACTCCCTCCCTCTGACAGACAGATAAGAGTCATGTACCTAACTTTCATATATTCAAATTGATTTTGCTAAAACAAATTTTGATGTACACATTTTCTTTTTTTAAGGTTTTCAAAGTTTTAATGTTTTAATGTAATATAATTTACTGTTCTTTTTTAGGTCAACAGTTGAAAATTTCCAAGAGCAGGACCCATGCTGTAGTGCTAATAAGAGAGAAAATAAATTATGAAGTTTGGGAATAAACTCTTACCGTAGCTGCTCAATGTATATTGATAAATTATCCATAGAAATCAGTTTTGGTAAGTTTTCAATTCCAACACCTGATTTTAAATTTGTAGGTACACCTATTGTCAAGTAATGCAATCTATCCTAAGATTTTGTCCCATACAGTCAAGTATTGTCAGGTATTATCGAGTTTTCGTACACCTATTGGAGGTGTTGGCCCCTCGGTTTTAGATTCTGAGTTTTAAAAATGTTTACTTAAATCTAGTAAACAAAAAAATTTGTGTAAATATAATATTTTTGTGTAAAAGTAGAGTATTGTGGTTTTTGACGAAACATCATTTTAAGTTTCACATTTATGTCAGTAATAAATAGTCATTTTTAAATATTTAACCTTTGCGTTTCTACATAATTTTAAGACCAAGTTTCTCACCTTTGTCAAAATCAAAATGCATAAAACTTTTAACTTTTCAAACTCTCTACTGTTGATCAAATTCCTGTCTTAAAAACTCTTTTAGTTTTTATCTACTGTTTTACAAAGTTTACTAGTTCTTATCAGTAAATTATTTAACCCATCATCACACAAAATTAGTAAAGTTTAAAAAATTTAATAATAATAAATTGTAATTTTACTCAGAAATCATTTTATTGAGATAATTTCGTTTTTTAACCGGTATCAGAGGGTTTTTACCTCGACTCCCCCTTCCTTTGGGACGCCACTGGGTAACCATATACACCTATATAACAAATCTTATGCATTTTTGTTAGATAACGTTTAAAAAATTGGATTATTTAATTCACGTTACATATTTTATGCAGATTTTATGGATGTCACTAATAAAAAGAATAAGTAAAATTGATAATATAGTACCTAAAATATGTTATAAAAATCTAAACTTTTTACATGAAAAAGTTAGCTCGTTTTTTTCCTCGTATTGAAAGGTCATTCATTCATTTTGATTCAGGCCTAGATGAGAAGATTAACTTTAAATTTGGCACAAAATTGGAAAAATATTGGGAAAAAAACAAAAAAAAAATAGCACATGGTATTGCTATTGTCTGAAGTATTAATTCAAGTGAACTAACTGGTTAGCTGATTAGACTATAGATTTGCATACATCACACCTATAATAAATTACTTTAAATTTAATTTCAGATCAATGATTTCTCGTAATTATTAAGATGTATGATGAATACATTTAAGCAGGCAGCACCCCACCCCACCTAGGCAACTAAACGTTTTAGCAGGAGAAAACACATGGTAAGCTACCTTCACATTAAAAAGAAAACATTTTAAAATCCAAAAATTCATCAGTAAAATTAAAAAAATTGGCTACTTTCGTTTCAACCACACATAAATTTCCACTTCTTTATTGCTGTTTGTTTTCTACTATTTTTATTAGCCACTAAAACCTAAATATTTCAAATTTCATTAGTAAAATTCAAGGAGGAATAAAGTTTTAAGGTAACTTTTTATGTCCACAGGATATTTAAAAAAAAACATTAAATAAAATTAAAGATCTTGGGGTAACTAGGGGATAAGCCACACTTATTTCGTTAATTTACAAGAAAAACTCAAGTCTTTTTCCACTTGGATCCCAACTTGTTAGATTTTCTGAACTTGTTCCCTTTGTTTTCCCAAGGTTTTTAATTATTATTCACTATCTTGATAGTTTTTTTGATCGACAGTTAACATTACTTTTTCTAAATAATATATACAAGGGCCAAATTCATATCGTTTTTTTAACAGGCAAGTTTTTTTACGACCTTAGCCAGAAAGTTGTTTTATCCTCTCCCTTAGTTTCTAAATCAAAGTGCGTTGGACCAAATTCACACAAGCATTGACCATCACTTAAGTTTCTACTTTACCTTAAATATTAAGATGTGGGGTAAACAAAAGATAGTCAATAATAAAATTTTCAAAGTAGAATGTAATGTAAAACTTGGTCCGTACTTTTCTAAAAGAATCTAAATTGGCAGACAGCAATAAAACTGGTGGCCAAAAAATTGGTGAGATATAGTCGATGTAAGTCTAATAAGTCGGATTATACTCTTGTTCAAAGGGTGAGGTGATTAAAAGTTACTATTGGTGTAAGTGATTGATTTTATAAACCAAACCTGAAAGCTTTCAATCTTAAGTAGCGATTTCACTGGCTTACATTTTGAAATACATCTTATTTTTTGTTTCAGGTTAGCAGTGCCCACGCTGATGAAAGAAAAGATGCAATCCACCAATTATTGAAATATTAGAAAACAATTTGTAATTCTAAGTAACATTTAAACCAATAAGTAAAATAAATCAGTTTTTTTATCCCAAATTTTATTATTTTTTAATAGCAATGTTAAGAGTGACAAAATCAATCAATATAATAAATTGGTAATATTAAATTAAAAAAAAGTATAAAGTATTAATCTAGCCAAAAAAATAAATTTATCTAAATGCATTGTAAAAAACTTGCCATGTCAGTCAGTAAAACTTTAGAGTTAATTTAAAAATGCAGCATACATTTAAGGCCCTTTATTTGAAGTAGGTACTAAGTAGGTTTCTTAAATTATATTACTCAGGTATTAAAAATTAAAATAATTTGCTTAATTAGCCAACTGCTATATAAATATCAAGCTATGCTATGTGTGTGGGAATAAATATCATTTAGGTAATTTAAAAATGGATGTAAAATAATGAAGAAATATCATTTAGGTAAATATGAAATCACATCAGTCCAATTTTTTAAAACATCTTCATCAATTCTTTCTTGAAATAACTTAATACTGTACTTAACTTACCCCACCAATCTAAAGGCTTTTGAAAAAAAACTCTGCCTTATTTTAAAAAGTTTGCAATAACTTAAAATAATATATAGTGGCCCACACTTTTTCGATAACTCCCCCAAAAAATCTGCGAATTTTTTTGAAAAAGTTCTAAAATCGTAGTTACAATAGGTCCAATGTTCTGTAACTATCACTTAAGTGACATTTAAATTTTTTGATTTAAACAAATGTGGCCTAACAGAATTAAATAATAAAATTTTATTTCTGTACTATATTTTACACAACTTTTTAATTCATTAAAAGTTATCTTATTATTTTTTAATGGGAGAACAAATAACATTTAGCATACATGTATATTGCATCAGTTTCTGCTGAAAGTTAGTTTCACTATGTCTATTGAACATCGAATCTTTGTCTAGTTTCATTTAGTGCCTTGGAAGGTTGGTCTGTGTCTTACTTGAATCTATCCATAGTTAATTTGTGGCCCAAGTTGTGGTCTTGTGTGGTACTGATTCTTACATGTAGCTCCATTCACATACCCTAGCATGTTATACCTAAAAAGAAGTATACACTTTAAGTTTTATCAAAATAGTACTTATCCAAAATCTGATCACAGCTTTAAGTAGTTATTTTTTCTTTGGTGAACTGCAAGATCTAAGTCAGTAGTTTTCATTTTAAATAAACTATCTCAATGTATCACATTCTTGCCAAGCCTGACTTTAATTTAAGTGGGTGATAAACTCAACTAGTTGGGCCATGCTTATCTATATTCTATCATAAGGGCTTGCGATTCCCTTTACAGAAGAGTATAAAATATAAACCCAGCTTAAAATAGCAGTGATGTACAAGTTTGGGATAAGTAAAACAAATATTTCCCCATAACAAAAGCTAGTTTTACTTACTTTGCCGTTCTTTGTGGGCTCCAAATATGGTGTGAACTTATTTTCGTCTTCCATTCGGGTGGTTGGAGAACACAAAATCACAGGAGAAACTAGGCAGCAGGAATTATAAAAAGTATTTTGTTTCCCGATGTCTGCAACCATCGCAGAAGAAATCATGTTAATTTTTCTCAATCAAATCAAAACTTATATTTTTGTGCGAGTTTAGTTGTCAAAGTTGAATTGACACGGCCGCGGCCATTGTGAAACAACAAAACAAACCGCGGTGTTGCCGCGATAACGAATTCGCTACGTAACGATATCGGTATGAGCCACTGGAATAGCCCCCCAGACACGACAAATAACGCAAATTGTTGCAAAAAATCCCAAAAAAACGGAAAGAATATCTCAAAAATGTTTAACTTACATGTCCCCAAAACTATTTAATTAACTACCAACTAAGATCAAATTATGTATTAGTCATAGATTAAAATTCAAAAAAGCTTGTAAAAATTACATAAAATCATTATATTTTAACACGTTAATAGAGTGCTTCCCTTAAAATCACATAACCTTACTCACACACTTCTATTTTTAACACACAACCACTCTCAAACAAAACTACACACTTACCATACACACACTCAAAAATTTTAATAAATCCTCAATCATTCCTTTTCTTTATATACTAATAACTTTTTAAAAATGTTTATTCGAATTATAATTTTTACAAATTCATAATCTTTATGTTAAAGATATAGGTAATTTTAAAACGTTTTTGTTTTACATACTTCCTTTTTTCTAGACATTGATTTTAGTTTGGTTTGTAAGTTTTTAAGTTTTAAATAAGAAGCCTTAAAGGAATTAGGGAGAACACGCGCTGGCTGAAATACTTCCTTAGTAGTGAACCTTTCTACTTTATTCAGATTTCTACTAAATAATTTGTTTGTTTAAAGAAAGTTTATTTATATTGTAGCTTCGAAATTTGAATAAAGTGCTCATTTATTAAAAAAAAAATCTGTTTTGTTATCTGTCTGTCATCTTTAGTGGTGTCATGCATCTGATTTTTATTTTGCCATTTTTATCCAAGAAACAGCAAAAATTGTAATTGTTCAACGCGTAAAATGTGTAAAACTTAAAGTGGTATTAATTTCTTTCAATCAAAGTTCTCTAGTTTTTAAATTTACCAAAAAACGTGTCCTATTAAAAGAATATTTTAGCTCATCTAAAAATAATTTAACAGGTATTTAACTAAATTATTTTAAGGTTCATAATGGCTCTACGCATAAGTTATTGTTTATATACAGTGCGGACGTAAAACGTCCCCCTTCTTCTAACTCTTGAACGGATTGAGGTATCGATCTCAAATAAAAACCATGTGTAATGATAACACTTTTGCTACTTTTTGACGTATTTTTCATAAGCGTCATATTGACGTAAGTCTATAAGGTCTACTTTAAAATTTTAAATAGAAAGGGGGGTTGAGTGATACCTTGTTTCCAAGGTATTTTAATTACCTATTTAAAATTTTAATTTTTTAAAAAATCGGTGTACGACTTACAGAGTTATGAGTTTTTTCGACTATAGTTTACGCACCTCTCCTTACTTTTGTACGAATTGAGATATCGACATTAAATAGAAAACATGCTTAATGATAACAATTTTATCACCTTTTGATGTATTTTAGATTATTCTAATAATGACTTAAGACTCACTAACTACTTTAAAATTTTAAATAGAAAGGGGGCTCAAGTGATACCTTGTTTAAAAGGTATTTTAATTCCCTATTTAAAATTTCAATTTTTTTAAAAATCGTTGTATTACTTACAGAGATATGAGCATTTGTAACTATAGTTTGCACACCTCTCCTCTTACTTTTGGACGAATTCAGTTGACTTTAAATAAATTTTTTAAAGTAAGATCATAAGGTCACTAGCAACTTAAAGTTTTTATTATTGTTGAGTAATACTATACGTAATACGTAAACTATAGTCAAAAAAACTCATAACTCTGTAAGCCGTAAACCGATTTCTAAAAAAAATGATGATCTTACTTTCAAAAATTTATTTAAAGTTAACTGAATTCGTCCAAAAGTAAGAGGAGAGGTGTGCAAACTATAGTTACAAATGCTCATATCTCTGTAAGTAATACAACGATTTTTAAAAAAATTGAAATTTTAAATAGTGAATTAAAATATCTTTTATACAAGGTATCACTTGACCCCCCTTTCTATTTAAAATTTTAAAGTAGTTAGTGACCTTATAGAACTACGTCAATATGACGCTTATAAAAAATACGTCAAAAAGTAACGAAAGTGTTATGATTAAATATGGTTTTTATTTGAAGTCGATAACTCAAAGTGCTTTAGAAAAAAAAAATCTAAAAAGGCAAAATTTTGACCTAACTTCTGCGCACGCGTTCATTTTGAAACGGGAATGGATTCCTTTTAACCAGTTTAAATGTGACGTCACCGTTGCAACGAGACAAAATGAATGTTTCAAACTTAATTTTTTTTTAAAACAAATTCAACGCGAGAAAACGCCTCCGGTTCCCATCCCACCTTTTCCATGCATCAAATTTTCTAATAACAGGTTAAAAGAAGACACAAAATATGCTTGTCTTCTTTTAACCTGTTATTAGAAATTTTGATGCAAGAAAAAGTTTCCTAGTGATAACAGGGCAATATATGCGTGGGCCCCCTCTGACTGAAAACACGCATCACGTGGTCTAAGCGAAATTTGCCTATGTAGGTTCACGTCGGTCGGCCCACGTGATGAGTTTTTTAAGTCAGGGTTGCCGCGCATGGGAAACGCATAGGTGGGAACCGGGTGCAAGCCTGCTTCAAGACAATTTCCGCTTACGCCACTGAATTGCTTACCGAAAAAGTAAATCGGTGAGTTGTCTCATCATTGAAGTCTTCTTGGAAAAGAGCACGTATTTTTCCGACTCGCACAGAAATCTTTTAATGCAAGACGAACCATCAAGTCCGTTTCTAAAATAAAAAAAATATAGGGCTGTGGACACACACAAAACGTCCATTAAAAAAGCTCTTGTGCTTTCATATTTCCAAATGTTTCAAACTAGGGGCGGTTTATAAACAATTTTCTCTTCCTACATTTCCCTATTTTCGCGAATAAAATCTCTGGGGACCCTGCGCGGGCACCTTGGGAAGGAAAATCAAGGATCGATAGTTGCTTGCTTTCCAAGCTGTGCTATCACAGAAAAAATATTTAATTGAGCCAAATTTTTATTTAGGTTAAAATATATTTAAGTCAAATAAATCTTGCTTGACACATATAAATATTTATTTGAGTTAAATAAATACTTGTTTGGACCATGGAAAACAAATATTTATTTGGTTCAATTAAACCTTTTTTCTCCGAGTTCAAGAGTGGTATTATGAATCCCAGTATTGTTCTGATGTTCGTTGGATGTCGTTTGGCAGAATTACACGCGTTTCATTGATGCTAAAAACTACAACTCTATAGATAGATCGTAACTTTGGCGTTATGAAGAAAACAAAAATCTACTGACAACGAAAACATCCCAGTAAACATGGTTCCCTCTGGCCTTCGTCGGCCCGATGTCGATTGCCGAATTTGTCGTCATCGGCACGACGTCGATTTACGACACGGACCAGCAGTATTTTTTTGTCCGATTTGCGATGTAGGCTCAATGTATGTTTGCCGACGCAGCGTTAGATTGTAGCTCGCCGTCGGATCAATCGTAAATTTTACTTTTTGCTGACATCGACATACCGTCGCCGTACGATTAAGGTCCGATATGGCTTAACCACATGGTACCGACCATCCGCCCATAAAGCTGCTTAATTTGGTCGGTCTAACGTAGGCAAGCTGGTCTCGGCCCGACATTGCTAAACTATTCAATTCCGACATTGGTTTCCTAAAGCGGTCCAACGTCGGCGATTGACAAAGGTCCGTCGGTGGTAGCTTAAAGCGGCCCGACAATGGCAAACCACAAAGGTCCGATAATGGGTCGATAATCTATAGAATTAGTATATTTTATTGTCCATAAACCTTTTAACATTTGTCTCAATGTATATTTAGTTGCCATTACTTTTGAGAAATTTATTAATTATTTGTTTTTGTTTTTTTTTTCAACGCATTTTAAATTATGTTAAATTGTTTCATACACCTTTGTCATTTTAACCTCTTAGTCTGTACAAGTAGTATTTTTTATTGTCCAAATAATTTAATAATAATAAGGCCCCACATCAGCCTCTCAAAGCGGTCCGACGTCGGTGATTGACGAAGGTCCGTCGGTGGTTGCTTGACACGATCCGACATTTGCAAACTACAAAGTTTTGATATACGAATACGGGTGCTTAACAAGTCGGGCTGATGGCAGAAGAGGTGGTTCTTGTAGAGAAGTACCACCATCTTGTTAAGTCCGCATTCTAGTTTTGAAATATCTTTGCTCGTTATATATAATATTATCTTCCACAGTACAGGGAACATAGTGACATTAGCGCGATCTCTACATACTAGAAAGAAACTATTAAGCAGTTTAAAAATTTTAAGGTGACGTAATCGGACCATCGTCAGTTGCCGATTCTCGACCCATCACACAAAGTTCCAATCGGACCATCGTCGGCCCTAAAGCAGATAAAGTGGTGGTCGGCATAAAGTCGACTATAGTAAATCGGGCCATCGTCAGTTGCCGATTCTCGACCGATGAAACAAAGTTTCAATCGGACCATCATCGGCCCTAAAACAGATAAGGTTTGCGTTGGCATAATGTCGACTATAGTAAATCGGACCATCGTCAGTTGCCGATTCTCGTCCGATTAAACAAAAGTTCCAATCGGACCGTCGTCGGCCCTAAAGCAGATAAAGTGCCCAGCAAACATATCGCAAGTACAAAAATAGCACTAATTTGTGCTGCAATGCGTAGCAATAATACAAAAAAAGCGTAAATATTGCACTGACATAAAGTACTTTAACTAGAGTACTAAAATATTGCTTTATTTGTAATAGCACCGCAAAGTGCTGCATCAAATGTACAAAAATAGTAAAATGCCATGTTCAAATTTGTACTTCTTTTGTGCAGTGAATATTTTACATTTTTAGTAATCCGATGTTGGCTGGGTGGTCGTCGGCATAATGTCGACTATAGTAAATTGGGCCATCGTCAGTTGCCGACGATTCTTGTCCGATTAAACAAAGTTCCAATCGGACCGTCATCGGCCCTAAAGCAGATAAGGATTGCGTTGGAATAATGTCGACTATAGTAAATCGGGCCATCGTAAGTTGCCGATTCTCGTCCGATTAAACAAAGTTCCAATCGGACCGTCGTCGGCTCTAAAGCAGATAAAGTAGTCGTCGGCATAAAGTCGGCAATAGTAAATCGGGCCCTCGTCAGTTGCCGATTCTCGTCCGATTAAACAAAGTTCCAATCGGACCATCGTCGGCTCTAAAACAGATAAAGTGGTCGTCGGCATAAAGTCGACTATAGTAAGTCGAGCCATCGTCAGTTGCCGATTCTCGACCGATTAAAGAATCCTATCGGACCATCATCAACACTAAAGCAGATAAGGTTTGCGTTGGGATAATGTCGACTATGGTCAATCGGGTCATTGTCAGTTGCCGATTTTCGACCGATTAAACAAAGTTTCAATCGGACCATCGTCGGTCCTAAAGTGGTGTCGGCATAAAGTCGACTGTAGTAATGTGGACCTCTGTCAGTTGCCGAATATTGACCGAAAACTGAAAATCGCAATCTGTCCAACATCGGGCCAGCATGTAGTCGCCGATGCCGACACACTGGCGACGTTGTCGACATTGGCCCGATTCAGTGCCGACGATTTGTGTTTGCTGGGATTTCCTCCAAATTCCCTATAAGATCTCTCCGTTCCTGGACGTGCATTTTCTCCATCCTTTTCCCCTTTTTGCGTTTAAAATAAGAGTTCCATCCTGTATGGTGGCAGGGGCTTGGCGTATGTTTTTTTTTTTAACAACAAATCTACTAACAACGAAAACATTTTCTCCAAATTCCCTAAAAGATCTCTCCGTTCCACGACGTGCCTTTAGAGAAGAGTACGGATACTCGGACAGGGCGAACCGAACATCCATATTGGAAAAGGCTTGGTTCACGTTTTTTACCAAAAAATCTACTTGAAATACTTACAATGAAAACATTTCCTCCAAATTTCCAATAAGATCTCTGCGTTCCACGACGTGCCTTTTCTCCATCCTTCCCGCCTTTTTGCGCTTAAAATAAGAGTACGGATCCTCGGGCAGGGCGAACGGAAAATCCATTTCGTACACCGTGTTCCACCCTGTAGGCTGTATCCTTAACAGGGGCTTGGTGCATGTTAAGTTTATCTACAAGGAAGTAAAAAAAATGTATCACACTTACACTTTATGGTTTCAAAAAACAGGAATAAGTACATTTATGCTTTCAATTATCAAAAATCCCAAACAATGGGAAATAATAAGGCATTCGACTCACTTTTTATCTTAGATTAAAAAGAGACAAGATACTTACGGAGACTTTGGTTATATTATTATATGGAACAATGTTTACCTTTCTGTTGTTTACAGTAAACACACCAGTGGCGTACCTACTTAAATAATAATTTACACATGGATTATATTATTAAAATTTTACTGTAATATAAAAACTGCAAAATACTTTAAAAACATGCAAAAAATAATTCTGCCAATTTGAGCTTTGGTAGCTTCCTAACAATAAATGTTTGTAGTATAATTTTATACAAGAGAAATTTATTACAAAGTGTGTATATGATTTATAGCAATTTAAATTTTCAAAACAATAAAATTATGCCAAACATTAAAACAAAGAAATACAGTTCATAGAACCTGGAATATCAAAAAAAATATATTACCCACTAGCAAAAAATTATGTTATTGTGTTTGTTTATTTTGATATTTTTTCTGGTCATTAGCAGAAACTTACTTATTACTGACTTCTTCAGTACACAATAAAGTCAATAATGCTTAGGACAGACAAAAATATTTAAATATCCATTCGAAGGGCTAGCGCAGATGGCAACGGCTCCAGTATAAATCAATCTTAATATTCTGATAAGAGGTAGGAATTCAATATTCTTACAATCCTGAACACATGTATATTAACTTCTATTGTTGTTTGCCAGTTGGTTTAAGGACTTTATCTACCTTTATTTTATAATGTTTATAAAAAAACCTTCTTTATAAAGAAACCTCGAAAAAAACCTTATAAAGACGTTTGAAAATATCTCATTTGACGCATTGGGAATTAACTACTTCATCAAAAAAAAAAAACGTGTTTGTTGATATTTTAATGTAAGGATGTATACTAATTTAAGTATATTTCATAAACTTTTTTTTTATTTTCTGTGTACTTACCGGTATGTACCGCCACTGACTGATTTCACTTGCTCTACCATTGTTTTGAAAACATTGGACGATTTGTTCCAAAATATCACTTTAAATGCACTACTGGTGAAAAAACACACTATAAATGTTTTTTGACAAAATGTGGTTTTAAAACGACTTATAAACTGCTTAAAGCGTCTTGAAAAAAGCTTATGTCAATAAAAATATCAACCGACCGTCTGCGCTCTGCCGACTTTTCCCACCCACAAGCCAATCCGGACCTAAAGTGGTTGAGACAGAATTCTCTGTCCCTATCGTTGTAACGTCGTTTAAAAGGATAGAAAAATAATCGACATTTCTCACCTTTGTTTTGTTGTGATTTTACTTGTAAATAAACAGTGGTTATTATTTGCCAAGGAGTTTTCGTTGGACCAGATATCTTGTCTCTTTTTAATCTAAGCCGTAAATTATAGAATTATTGAACTCGCCTCTAGCGAAACGGTGACGACACATTCTATGTTTTTTTTACATTTTCATATTTAAAAGTATTTTTGAGTGATTTTACATAATATTATGAGAAATGAAAATCCATGCATTTTGGGTTCTGAAAGGATTTTGTTGAACCACTTCTCGTAGCAAACAAATTATTGTCTGTATCAGTAAAACGAAGTCTTTGAGCCTTGCTTTTATTTAACTTGCAATGTATGTAATAACGAACTGTTTGTTCGGGTGGAATCTTGCAACCTAATTTTGACCGACTTCCAGACATCCGATTGGCTTCAAATATAGTGTGATGAAATTGACAACTCCCCACCTGCCCGCTTGGTGTCGGGGTTAAGGCCGCGACTTTCAAGCAGGAGATGCCGGGTTCAAGCCCCGGGTCTTGCAGGTAGTCTACTTGGACTTTTTCTTATAAAATTACAGAATTTTGTAAGATTAAAGTAAAACGCAGTATGAAGCGGAATAGACCAAGTTAGCTAGAAGGCAGGCTAATTCGTTTCTATATCGTCCCTCGGAGAGGACGTTAAGAGGACGGTCCCGTGTGATCCATATACAGACCGCTTCAAGCTACTGCGAACATAGGGGGAATCAAGTCCAATTTACTCTCCGTGCCGTACGACCGAGGTGGATTCGAAGCACGCTGCAGTGTTATCTTTTGGAAATTCATTTTGTTTTTATTATTTTGTTTTATTTCTGCCTTGCTAGAGAAACAGATAAAAATGGACTACGAAGTTGCCGAAAAAGTGCAGATGGTCAAATGGTCAAATCGTCATAACCCAACACACGTTCGATATTGGTCGAGGGAAAATTTGCATTTGTATTTTGACGTAAGAACACAGTATCCCCAAAAACTAAATGTTTGGGGGGGGGGTATTGTAGGGGAACACGTAATTGGGCCATTTTTTATTAACGGCAATTGCAATTTGAATGGTCCTAGATACTTGGATCTACTACAGCAGCACATTATTCCAACTGCTAGGCAGTTGTTAGGTGTAAGATTTGGTGAAACATGGTTTCAACAAGATAGTTGTTCCGCTCACAATGTTGGCCTTGTTAGGGAATATCTTGATAATGTATTTCCTAATCGGGTTATAAGTACACGGGGAACTATTTTATTGCCAGCTCGATCTCCCGATCTTGCTCCTAATGACTTCTATCTGTTTTTGAAGAAGCTTTTCAAATTATCACCCCTAACATGCTTGGAAACGTTGGAAGGGGTTTTTATAGTAGGCTCGGATATTGTCTAGCCGAGCAAGGAGGACTTTTCGAACATTTGCTTTAATTTTTTTTTGACTGGGAGAATCTTTTTGGTTTTTAGAATGTATTATTTTATTTTGAGAACTTGCTTTTATTTTGTTTCTCCTTATTATTTTCATTGTAACACGTCGTCACTGATAAATCTGAGCAGTTGACAATAAAACGCTCTTATTTATCAGTGACAAAAAATAAGAAAATTACGTTATAAAAATTTGCGTATTTATTGACCAAATTCCGGTTTCATTGACTACGCTCCACACACCACCGTGGTTAGAGGCGTACTAAATACCAAAGGAAAGTCATGCAAGTGGTGATCGCAAACCTGAGTGTTGGTTGCTTCACTGATAGGCATGCGGTGTCTCTGCATGTACGTACACTGGCAAATTAGACTTCTTTCGCCCTATGTTCGCAGTAGCTTGAAGCGGTCTGTATTGATAGTGGAGCACGTTAGAGAGCCCTAGCCCCGACAAAGAGGTTTAGGCTAAATTAAATCCTTCTACGAAAAGAAAACTGCCTTCCTGCCTAGGTATATAGATAATATAGGGAAAAAAGAAGTACTGGTCGGCCGTCATAATTACGCAAGGCCATTGTAAAGCAAGAGAGAGAGAGAGAGAGAGACAGCTCCCCCTACTCGAAGGGGGCGGAGGGGATACAGCTGAAGTACTCCCGATTTCATTGAAATTTGGTGTGTTGGGGCACTTGAAATTGCTGATAACGAATTTCTAATCAGAATTTGAAAATTCAATATGGCGGATTCAAGACGGACGATTTTCGGTAATGTTTTGCTAAGCAATTTTAACTGACTTATCCACATCCGATTGTGTTCAAATTTGTTATGCGTTTATAGTTCCGATGAAAATTCAACAATATGGTATTCTCAGGTACCCACCTCCCTCTGGAGTGGAGGGGGAAAAAGATTTAGTTTCTTCGATTTCAATCAAAATTGGCATACAGGGGTTTTTAAGGAGGGGGCTTATGAATTTTTGATCAGATTTAAAAATTTCAATATGGCGGATTCAAAATGGACGATTAAGGGTACAAATCTAAAAATTAAGGGTGTGTGTTCAAATTTGGTATGCGTTCATAGTTCCGGCGACAATACAATAATATGGTATTATTGGATACATAGTTCCCTCTAAAGAGGGAACTGGAGGGGGGAAAGATTTAGTTTGTTCGATTTAAATCAAAATTGACATACAGGGGTTTTTCGGGAAGGGAATATGAATTTTTGAACAGATTTGAAAATTTAAATATGGCGGATTCAAAATGGACGATTTAGGGTACAAATCAAAAAATTAAAAAATAAATTTTTATTAAAAAAAAACTTTAAAGAACAAGCTCAAAAGTAGAAAATATTTTTTTATGTTTCTTATACCATAATAAAAGCGATGGGCGCAAATTAAAAATTTTAACTTTACGGTTGCAAAGAGAGAACTATAAAATAGGAACTAAATTCTTCTTTCATTCGAATGATAAACATAAGGGTAATTCCACTGTAACGGGTGTTACGTTTTATGTTTTTGACATCCAATTTTATGTTTGATGTTGATAAGTTATTACAACAAAACTCGAATTAACTCATGTGGTCTTGACAGATGAAAATCTTTATTCAAAAAAACTCACTAGGAATCACTAGAACAATGTATTTTAGGGAATCGAATACATGTAACGGGTGTTATTGTTTTTTACGGTTTTTCGACATTGATATGGTTAGGTTTAGTTTTCATAAAAGTTAGCATAGCAACTAATATATTTTTTGATCTTAGTGTATAGCAGAAAAGGCCACCAAAGAGGTTTAATATATTTTGAGGTTTATTAATTTTTACTTCTTTTATTTTCTGTATCCTCAATTTGTAACTGGTGTTTTGATTAGGTGTAACGGGTGTTATATAGTAAATTCGTTTTTATATTGGATTTTTTTAAAGACTTTTTTGGCCAAGAATGGTAAAAATCAATTGCAGTTGAGGACGTATGCTCTATATAATACACCAAAACTACTTTTATACATTGTTGTGTTAGTAAAAAAATAAATAACTACATGGAAGGAGTAACATATTAATTTTAGTATTAATTAACGAGAAAAAAAAGTAAGTACTAACATAGTACTAAAAGATGGTTACAATACTTTAATTTGGGTCCTTTGAAGTTCAGATTTGTAGGTGACTGCTGACAAGATAACATTGGGCCCATCATTTTCAAAATAATGCTTGGATTGTATGTTATCTATGGCCCTGAGACCTTGCCATCTTGTTTCTAAAACGGGGGTGATTTCTTTTATTTGGCTCTCTGGTATATAGAATACCAAAAGTCCCCCAGCATTCACTGAGGGGAACTCAAAGCACTCTTTAGGAGTATTTAATATTACTTTGTAAAAATACACCAAAAAATACTGTTGAAGAAATTGTGAAATACTTTTAGAATTATCAAAACGTCAATCAAATTCTTTACTTACTCAGGCAATTGTTTTATATTATGTCAAACACTGAATATACACAGCCTACTATGACTATTTTATTTTTGCAAGCAGTTTTATTTTTTTTAAATTTAACTGTAACAGGTGCGACAGTATTTAAGTACTGTATTTTTTCAAATTTCCTTGTGGTGACTAACATTTTTTTTTGATACTGTTGAAGCGTATTTCATACTTTTTTAATGATATAGTTTCGTATAATTTTTGTATTTGCGTGTTTAGTTGTTAGAAACACTTTTTGTATTTTTTTTGTAACGGGTGTGACATATAAATAATGATGAGTTCTTACTCTCCACTAGATCCTTTCAATAAATAAGGTAGAACTCATTGTAAACAAAATTAAAATTTTCTTCATTATGAGCCTTAAAGCTTTTTTAAAAGATTAAAGTAGAATGCTGAAAGAAACTACAAAAATATAGGCAAAGTTTTGGTTGAATCTATCATTATAAGTATTCCTCTATGTTGGGAATTTGGAACCTTTGGTTGCACTAAAACAAAGTTATGATTGTTTTCCACAAACCAAAACTACACTGTTTTGCACTCGACGCGCGTTTCGCTAACAACCAACATTGTTTATCGTCTCCTGATGATGCTAACGTTGTTAGTGAAACCCGCGTCGAGTGCAAAAAAGTGTAGTTTTGGTTTGTGGAAAACAATCATAACTTTGTTTTAAGTATTCCTCCCTTTATTGGGGTGGATATTATAAAGACACGACACAAATGAGTTTTGTGAAAATAAGGTACATTTCTGTGGAAATACCCATAACGCTTTCATCTAAAGAAGCTGAGAACGGGTGAGATTGTCGTGCTTGCCAAGCCTTTGAAAATGTCCTTAGGTTATAGAGTAATACAACTGTTTCTTAGGTGAATCGTCGATGTGACCGCGATATACGATACCTAAAGTTAAAATTTTGAATTTGCGCCCATCGCTTTTATTATGGTATAAGAAAGATAAAAAATTATTTTCTACTTTTGATTGCATTTAATCAAAGCTTGTTCCTTAAAATATTTAATTTTCTTCCGCCATATCACCCGATTTCATAAAAAAAATAACTATTGTCTGCTAAATTTTTGCTTTTTTGCCTGTCATAATACAAAAAATTCGCGAAAGTAGACATAAGGTAAAACAAATCGCGACTAGTTGTCAAATACGGCCAGACACAGCCGAGATACGGTCCAGTATAATTCATCCACAAATAAGGGCAGACCCTAACCTTATTAGTGTCGGCACTCAATGTGGTCGTTCTTGCGAATGCGTATATGTCAACAGTGCTAAAATAGTGCGCGGCCTTATTGGTGCTAGACCCTAACCACGTTTTAATAATTCCCTAATTACTAAAACTACTACACAACTTGTTTTTTTGCTGGAAACCCCCTTTAAGCTTCGTAAAAATGTCTTTTTAATTTTAAAGTTAAATAGAGAATAAATAAGACAGTATAAGGGCACCTTATTTCCTTACCGTATTACCGTAAATAAGATGCTAAAAAGAGTTTTTAAACCACAAACACAAATTACCGTAACTGTATTCTTTGGCCCACATACAAACTACCAATGTAAATTGAATAGAAAAGCAAACAACAATTCCTGGTTTTGCAAATTCACTTTCACAAAAAAATTATCACCTACCAGCTGCAGCTTTTGCACAGAAATTAATCTCCCAGCAAACACGGTTCCCTCGGGCCTTCGTCGGCCCGATTTCGATTGCCGTCATCGGCACGACGTCGATATACAACATCGGACCAGCAGTATTTTTTGTCCCCTTTGCGATGTAGGACCAATGTATGTTTACCGACGACTGTAGCCGCCGTCTGCTTAATTTCGACAGTCTAACGTAGGCAAGCTGGTTTCGGCCCGACATCGGTAAACTATTCAAGTCCGATATTGGTTTCCCAAAGCGGCCCGGCACGTCGGTGATTGACGAAGGTCCGTCGGTGGTTGCTTGACACGATCCGACATTGGCAAACTACAAAGTTTCGATAATGCAGGTGCTTAACCAGTCGGGCTGCTTTAAGTGGCGGAAGAGGTGATTCTTATAGAGAAGTACCACCATCTTGTCAGGTCCGCATTCTAGTCATAGAAAAAAAATTGGGTTCGGTCTGTCTGGTAGTAAGTAGTTTGTCTATGATTCTAGTATTGAAATATCTTTGCTCCTTATATACAGACCGCTTCAAGCTACTGCGAACATAGGGGGAATCAAGTCCAATTTACTCTCCGTGCCGTACGACCGAGGTGCATTCGAAGCACACTGCAGTGTTATCTTTTGGAAATTCATTTTGTTTTTATTATTTTGTTTTATTTCTGCCTTGCTCGAGAAACAGATGGGTAAGTTCTTAATTGAAATAATACATTTTTAAAACTAAAAATGGATGTCTACGAAGTTGCCGAAAAAGTGCAGATGGTCAAATGGTCAAATCGTCATAACCCAACACACGTTCGATATTGGTCGAGGGAAAATTTGCATTTGTATTTTGACGTAAGAACACAGTATCCCAAAAAACTAAATGTTTGGGGGGGGGGTATTGTAGGGGAACACGTAATTGGACCATTTTTTATTAACGGCAATTGCAATTTGAATGGTCCTAGATACTTGGATCTACTGCAGCAGCACATTATTCCAACTGCTAGGCAGTTGTTAGGTGTAAGATTTGGTGAAACATGGTTTCAACAAGATGGTTGTTCCGCTCACAATGTTGGCCTTGTTAGGGAATATCTTGATAATGTATTTCCTAATCGGGTTATAAGTACACGGGGAACTATTTTATGGCCAGCTCGATCTCCCGATCTTGCTCCTAATGACTTCTATCTGTTTTTGAAGAAGCTTTTCAAATTATCACCCCTAACATGCTTGGAAACGTTGGAAGGGGTTTTTATAGTAGGCTCGGATATTGTCTAGCCGAGCAAGGAGGACTTTTCGAACATTTGCTTTATTTTGACTGGGAGAATCTTTTTGGTTTTTAGAATGTATTATTTTATTTTGAGAACTTGCTTTTATTGTGTTTGTCCTTATTATTTTCATTGTAACACGTCGTCACTGATAAATCTGAGCAGTTGACAATAAAACTCTCTTATTTATCAGTGACAAAAAATAAGAAAATTACGTTATAAAAATTTGCGTATTTATTGACCAAATTCCAGTTTCATTGACTACGCTCCACACAGCACCGTGGTTAGAGGCGTACTAAATACAAGGCGAACGGCGGCGAACGGCAGCGAATGGCGATCGGAAGCCTGAGTGTTGGTTGCTTCACTGATAGGCGTGCGGTGTCTCTGCATGTACATACACTGGCAAATTAGACTTCTTTTGCTCTATGTTCGCAGTAGCTTGAAGCGGTCCGTATATAATATTATCTTCCACTGTACAGGGAACATAGTGACATTAGCGCCATCTCTACATACTAGGAAGAAACTATTAAGCAGTTTAACAATTTTAGTGTGACTTACCATCGTCTGTTGCCGGTTATCGACCAATCGAACAAAAATCTATAAAGCAGATAAAGTGGTCGTCAGCATAAAGTCGAATATAGTAAATCGGGCCATCGTCAGTTGCCGATTCTCGATAAAGATAAAGTTTGCGTTGGCATAAGTCGACTATTTTCAACCGATTAAACAAAGTACCAATCGGACAGTCGTCGGTCCTAAAGTGGTGTCGGCATAAAGTCGACTGTAGTAATGTGGACCTCCGTCAGTTGCCGATTATTGACCGAAAACTGAAAATCTCAATCTTTCCAACATCGGGCCAGCGTGTAGTCGCCGATGCCGACACACTGCCGACGTTGTCGACATTGGTCCGATTCAAGGCCAACGATTTGTGTTTGCTGGGCTGGTTCGTTGCAAAAAATTACCGAGCGGGTACCGTTAAGCCTCCCTAAGTAACGTATTTTGATTCGGTTATTTTTGGATACGGGAGAAAAATAAAGGATTTTGCCTACGGTATCACTAATTTTAACGGTCTATTAACGCTCTATTAAATTGATAAATTATTATTTTAATTTTTTAGATTGAACTTTTAAAAATTTTAATTTTTTTGAATAATAAATATTTTATTAGATATAAATTTTGTCATAGCTATACATATAACACTTCTAGGCAATCCATGTTTCACTTTTCGTCATATCTTAATTTTGCATATAAATCTCAGCAACTACATACATATTAAAAAGTAAAAGAAAACTACAGATTTAAAAAGAATACTCAAAAAATGGCCCCCTATTAATAAGGAATTACTTAAAACTGGGCCAAAATAAAAGTTCTTCCGCAACTTCTGTCTGCATGCAAAATTTCTAGCCTATTATTCTTCTATTTACTATAAATTGTTGTGAAACAAAGGAATAATAATAAATTAATTTTCTTTAGTTGCTTCACATATGAGACAAAAATCTGCATTTTTTTGTAATAATGCGAACTTACCACAAAATTACTTCCCTTTGGAAACCTTAAAAACCTCTTGCTTCTGTATAGCAGGGCATTTTTTCTATTAAATTTGGTCACATTATTAGTTGCAGCTTGAGTAAAAGCCTCCAAAGCACCATAAAACAACAGAAACGTAACAAAATTCATTGCGTTAATATCACAGTTTTTAAATATGCTTGTCCGAAAAGGAAAAAGTATTGGACTGTGAACAGTTATACAAATCTTCAATGCTTATTTCTTTTGATCATCGGTGATCCTCAGCGTGCCAATATTTACTTTAAGAATTAGAACAAAAAATTAAGTGTATTGAACTACTTCTTGTCCTTTTCAATGCTATAAAAGTAAGAAATTACCCAGGTCTTTGATTACAATGCGTTACAATTAAAGAAAACGGCCACTTTATTTATTCCTGTTTATTTATTCATACACATCACAAATAAGAACACATAGGTATTTTTTTCTATCACTTACTGTTTTCTAGGTATGGTAGGTAAAAAAATTAAACGAAAAAACAAGAGTTGTTTGTACTTTAGTATAAAATTAACTTCCTAAGTTTCAATTGCCTACCCTCTGTGTGAGATATCGAAGCGACAACGTATTTCAAGAAGTCGGCGACTTGACTGTAGTTGCCCGGTCAACGTTTTGTGGACGTTGTAAAAACCCAGTTTTGCACTAATTTGAGGGAATACATTTTTGAGTACTAGCGACGTTGCAACCTTAACCACAGTCGACGGAGGTCGTTGGTTTAACCAGGGTGTCCACAGATTTTTCGAAAAAAAATCCCCGACTTTCCCTGACCAGATTAAAAAATTCCCTGACTGATATTTTTAGCAGTCTCAAATAAGGAAACCATTTTACTATAAAATTTTATTTTACTTATATTTTAATTATTGATAAAAGTTATCTTATTGAAAAATCACTCTTTAATAAAGCAAATCTCCTTACAAACTTGTCAGAGAACTTTAAAATGTCTAAATCACCAAGCTTCTTTATTTTTATTAAAACACTCTTTTGCAATTCCGCGTTTGTCTTACTTGTTACGTTGCTCTCCTTGCAGGACCGGTATTCTCGTAATACGTAACGTTTTGAAGTCGCTAAGCGAAACGAATAGCGAACAGCGCGTTCAGCGGCACGCTGACCGACGACTTTTCGTATTCTCTCTGCCGAACGCGCTGCCCTGCGAGCAGACAGAATCAAATTCGCTTAGCACATCTTGGCATCATCGAATTTTGCATTTTTATTTCTTGTTAGCCTTGTCGCTCCCTTTCTTTTTTTATGTGTAAGAAAGAGGCCATTGTGTGATCGATTTCGAGCCGTATTTCAGAAAGGGTAAATCAAATGTTACTTGTACAAGTGTTGATCCTTTAAAAAATTACTTGATGGTTTGGTTTAGCTCAGTTAAACCCGCCCTTTGACCCTGTGATATAAACTCGTAGCACGTTCCCGCCCAGTGTGCGGGAAAAAGTTTATCCCGAGACTTAACCGCACACTTACAAAAAAATTCCGCACTCAGTGCGGAAAAGTTTAAATTGATTCCGGCACTCAGTCAGGGAAAGTGGTATTTCCGGCACGGTCGTATATTGATATTGATACTTTATTATATAGCATTTATTGTTAAAATGGTTTCACAATAGTTACTTATATATCTAGTAAGTTATACCTTATAATTATAGTAAACATGCGTATTCTTCATTTTAATAAACAGAAAATAAAACTCTAAGGTATTTGTTACCCAAAAAATAACCTAACCAATTCAACAACAAACACAGAATTGTTGAATTAAAAAAAGAAAATAATAATTTTTAGTACATTTATGAATAAATAAAATGACAAAAGATAAAAAACATAAAAATGGTAATTAATGTGAAAAATGTGATATTTCAGAAAAGTAAAGAAAATACAGACGAAAACACAGAAATAAAGGTAGTTACCTATATTGTTTGCTAATTATTTTTTATATCAATTAAGCTATTTATTTCATGTTTGCTAATTTCATATTTCATGAAAGCTTTTAGTTTATTTTTGAAAGAAAACAATTAATGTGGGCAGGAGCCTAACAAAACCAGATATTTTTTGGTACACATCCGATGAAAGATACAAAAAGCACCGCTGACCAATGGCTTTTTTTACCCTTGGTTTTACAGAATTCTGATTGCTTCTATTTC
The DNA here is from genome assembly GCA_963921995.1 of Oxystoma pomonae. NCBI lineage: Eukaryota > Metazoa > Arthropoda > Insecta > Coleoptera > Brentidae > Oxystoma > Oxystoma pomonae. The sequence continues at coordinate 155,511,814 of OY998163.1, forward strand.
TAGTATTATACGGATGCTCAATTATTTCGATGTCGATTTTGATAAGAAAAGTTTTGTTGCAATTTTTTGGAAAAAAAAGTTGTCTTACATCGAGCATCAAATAGTAAGGTTGATGTGTACGTGTTTGTCACCCGTCCCCAAGCTACTAATAAGAGATTTTTATTTTTCTAATTATTAATAAAAACGCAAACTGAAAAAACTACTATATTTTCTGCAGCACAAAGTATTATAGGGTAGGAAAATCGTACGGGCGGAGGGCAAAACATCTGGCAAATGGTAGGTGTTTCTCAAACGGTCGCCACGCGCTGAGCGCACTTCGTCGACGCCTTGCGTTCAATATTCGTGATTACCATTTTTGTTACTTTGGTCACGTGGTATGCGAATATTACGTTATCATACGGTCAGCGAGTACGAAACGCCGAGCGTATTTAGTTACGAGAATACCGGTCCTGGACTGCAAAAAACGCACTATTAAATTATGACACAGTTTTAAAAAACACTTTAACACAAACCATAGGCGTTTTCTCGCGTTGAAATTGTTTAAAATATTTTTAAAAAGTTTGAAAAATTTGTTTTCTCGCGTTGCAACGGTGACGTCACATCTAAACGGGTTAAAAATATTTTGAAACGGAATCCACTCTAGTTTCAAAACTGACGCGTGCGTAGAAGATACGTCAAAATTCTACATTTTTGTTTTTTGATTTTTTTTGTTTTTGCGTGAAAATGAATGAAAAATCGTATTGTATACAACTTGTTAGCCATTCTTCATGGTCTCTTATATGATTTTCGGGGCTTAAAAGAACAGTAAATAAAAAAACTTCACTATCCATGTAGCTTCCATTGCTTGCCATCCATGCTACTAAAATTTAACTGGCCGTACACTCGAAGGTTTTGTTAAATAAACCAATAGTTGATCTATTTTAATTTTAAACAGCAAAGAAAATAAATAGAAAAACAAAAAAGTGAGGTTACACTAAACTACGTCAGCGTTTTGAACTACTCATTTTTTCTCGGTTCTAAATGATGACGTCACATCTAAATAGTTTCAAATAATATTTCAAAATAATTTCAACGCGAGAAAACGCCTCATGACTCATGGAAAGAAAGCCAATTGCCTGTCCAGTTTGGTGGTTTGGGTATTAGAGATTTATCGACACTTTGTATTACAGCTTTTTTGGGTTCACTTTCAAATGTTTCAATTTTACTTGAAGCTATTCTTCCGTATCCTATTTTTAACTCTCAAGATTTTCATTTTAAAACAGCTCTTACGTCCTGGTTATCGCTATGCAAATTTGAAAAAGTTCCGGAATTAATGCCTAAATGTCAGAAAGAATTTGATTCCACCCTCTGCCAAGTTCTTCTGGAAGATCTGATGAAATCAAACGGCACTGAAGGGTACAAAGATAAGCCGCGTTTCCTGGCACTCCAGTCTCATGAAAGCAATGCTTGGCTCAATACGTTACCTTCCGCTTCTTTAGGAAACCTAATGGATGATTCCTCTTTCCAGGTTTCCATGGCTCTTAGACTTGGACTTCCCGTGTATGGACAACATACATACAAAATGTTTATGGCCTCCATGGGCTGAGCTGCACTAAAAGTGCAGGTAGGTTGTCCAGACAGAGGGAGTTAAATGACATCATTAGACGGTCTCTGAAATCAGCAGAATTCTCCTCTGTTTTGGAGCCGCCTAATGTTTTTCAGAGCGATGGAAAACGAGCAGATGGCATAGTTTGGGACGCCACGTGCAGACATACCTTGGCGGATTCCTACGTAAAACCGTAGACATCAAAAAAGGCAGGTAAGGCTGAACATTTAGCAGAAGTGGAAAAACATAGGAAATATCGAGAGCCAGAGAGCTGCTTTGTTTTTCTCCCATTCGCAGTAGAAACCAAAAGCCAAAAGTTTCATTACGCAAAAAATTAGTCTGGCAATTCAACGCGGTAACGCCGTATCGGTTTTAGGGACACTCCCTGATGAACCAGGTCTTAAAGAAATATTTTATACATAACCCTAGTGGTTTGTTTCGGTTTTTAATATTATTTACTTGTTATTTTACATAATTTTACATTTATTATTTAGCATTTAATTATTGTAATATTTTGAATACTTAAAATACAAGATCTATACATAAAAAGTGAATTTACTCAAACTTTCACTTAACTCATATTAGGTGCGTATTTATTAAAAAAGAGGAAAGAAAATCAGCCTCTACCTGACCATTCACCAACCTAGATATTCAACATTTTGAAAATATATATTTACTGTTAAATTATTACAAATCTATTTTAAATTTAATAAGGGTAGTGGCCTAGGTCCCCCGCATCTTTTAAAATGTATGTTAAAGAGAATTTCAGCAATATTTTTAAAAGTTTTTGTTGTTTATATCTAACAAGAATCATGGCGGGCCAAGACGTAAATCACCAAAAATGGCGGAGTTGTATTTAGCCGTATTTTACGGAAGAGACTGAGCCATCGGCGCATTGAGGCCAGCAATTGGTTTCTTGTTTTTACATAAAACCGTAAAGATCAGATAAACCGTTTCTGACAATATTGGCCAGGTTCACTTCTTGCCGATCACTTCTATTTCGCTCTTTGTCATATTTTTTCCCTCTGACTCTTATCAACAAAGAGAGATATAAAAATGAGCGGCAAGAGGTCAAACTGTGGACCCAGCATCTGTAAAAGTTGTTTTTTTTTAACATTTTATAACAAACACTAAAACCTCTAAATAGTTTTTTGCCAAAACGTTGTTTAAACGACTTAAAAACGTTGTGTATCTAGCCGAGTTAATTAAATGACGTTTCCTTAACGTCACCAACAATCCCAGTACCCTACCAATTCTCAGTTCGTCGTGGAAACCTTTCAACAATGTCAATATTTAACGGAGGTCGCACACGTAGCTAATGCGCGTCGTTGTGAAAACGTCTAAAACTCGTCGTTGCCAAAAAATTTTAAAAATAATAAAATATTACCAGGTTCCAACATATAAAACACTTATTTTGTAAAACAAATCTCAATTTTGTGTTTTTTCTTTAAATTTTCTTACGAGTGACAGTTTCTAATGTGTTCCAAAAACTCTGGTAAAATCGATGCGTGGTAGTGGTTGTTAAACACTACCACAACGGCTGTCAAAATTGTCAAAATTTTAAGCGTTCCAAAATATCCCTAGTATATTTTTCGTTGTAGATCTAAAAAAAAGTACCCCCGTGAAATAGTCATCCGGAAAACGTACTTTAGGTGATTATTCGGAAAAAGTTCTAAGAGTGAGTCACCCTGTACCTATTAATACGATTAGATTAATAATGTTCTAAGATCATCATGCAAATAATAATATTTTTCCTAATTTGGTTGCCATTTTGTTATAGGTGTGTTTTCTATATATAGCGCATAACTTAATTAAGTTATAAAGGTTATTTTATAAAAATATATAGCATTGATATTATTTAAATTAGGATAGACTGAGCCAGATGCTTTAATTGCATAAACAACAAAAATCCTGTCAGTTAAGGTGAGATTACATGACCTAAAATAGTAGACTGGCGGGTAGCAGACAATTCGTTATTTTTTGAATCGTAGTGCTCTGATTGGTCCAAAAATTTAGACGTTTCAATTCATCAAATACCCCTGATCAAAGACAAGCTCAAGGGGATTATCAGAATCTCCTCAAGGAGTATAGGGAGTCTGATGAGGACAAATTTACAAATCATTTAAGGATGAGGCCAAATCGAAAATGAAAACAGCGATTATATAAAAATGAAAATAGTTCTGAATGTAGCAATTTGCCTTGACAGCGCGCAACTTGAAGTTAGTAAATAAGCGAGAAATTTTCTGCTGGTTTTTAGCATAATATTCGTCCGGCTTAAGTCCCAAATAGTAATCAATTGTTCATTTTGTGCAGAAAGCATGAAATTTGGCACAATTATTCTTTAGACAATTCTTTAAAATTTTGGTCGAGGAAATCGATGATCGGATGTATAGGAGCCAAGATGGCTGCGATTTTTTCAAAATGGACGTCTCTTTTTAAAAAAATTGTAGGTTCGCCATCAAAACAAGATTTTACTCGAATCCATACAATTTGATAGAGAGGAATTGAAAAAAAGTGGTTGCATTGACGTGTGACTTTTATCGTCCTTGAAAAGTGACATTTTATTTTAAAAAAATGCATTTTGAGAATTTTTATTTGATAATTTTTTAATAATTTAGTAAGTCATGATAGGTCTTTTGTTGTAATTTTATAATTTAGAAAGAATATCAAAATAAAATTTCTAATTGACTTTTTGCTTACAGGGTGAGTGGTTTAGTTATACCAGGCTAGTCAAAGTACGATATTTATTACCCGTATCTTTTTTAGTTTTTGAGGAAAAAATGTCAAATTTGGTACGACTATTACATTGTCAAGGTCAACTGATAATCTAAAAAAAATTTGGACGACGTGGCACCCCAATTTCCGATTTTAAATTTGATAAAAGTTCATATTTTTTAATAGCTTAGATAAGATATGAATATTTAATAAAATAAACGATTATGTATAGCTGAGGTATGTAGATTTTTATAAAAATAATTTTAGTTTGATATGGTCATTGGTCGCCTTAATTTTTTTTAGTACCTATAAAAAACGGTTTTTCAACGTTTTCTTCAATTTTTCCTAGCGACCAAAAATTTGGCTGGATATACACGCTGATAACTTTCAATGAATTAAAAGGCCCCAACAAATCGATTCAGATATGAAATTTCAAATTCTGTCGGGGCATTTTTACGCTATACGCCAGTAAAGTTGCCCTAACATGTGTTTAGTCGCCCCGAATAGTACTCTAATGTACCCTATTGTTCATTTGTTGCGGAAAGCCCCAGATTTCGTACGCTTACTTTTTTAACAATTTTTTGGGATCGTAGTCAAGAAAATTTATGATCGGATGTACAGAAACGAAGTTGGCGGCGAATTCTTCAAAATGGCGGTCTTAAATCGAAAGTTACTTTAAAAAAAAATATATACTTGAATCTATAGAACTTAATGAAGAGAAATTTGACAATACTAGTTATATTGACGTGGAATCTTGGATGACTTTGAAAATACTTTTCCAGATCATTTTTTTAAATGTTTTATAATTCTGAAAATGGCGACAGGTCTTGTTTTATAATTTTAACATGATATCAACACATCTTTCCTAAGTGACTTTTTGCTTACAAATTGATTGGTTTAGTAAGATTTTTAAGAAAAGGCACATTATCATCTGTGTTTTTTTACTTTTTAAAGTAGAATTTTCAAAATTGTTACGATTTGTTAATGCTACCTTATCAACTAAAATTATTTTGGATAGGTGGCGCTGCGGACGCAGTGCCATAGAAACTTCGGGTATTAAATCTGATTAAATATTTTTTAATTAGATTTAATTAGATTTTGTTAGGCACCCACTGGATGTTTTGCTACGTTTCCATAAATAATAAAAAAAAGTTATAGTGCGTTTATACAAGGTCATCGAAGTTTGCACGTCAATTTAAATAATATTATCAAATTTTTCTTCATTAAGTTCTATAGATTCAAGTATAATTTTTTTTGATAAGTAACTCTCGATTGAAGGCCGCCATTTTGAAGAATTCGCCGCCAACTTAGTTTCTGCACATCCGATCATAAATTGGTTTTTGAACACATGTTAGGTCAACTTTACTGGCCTATAGCGTAAAAACGGCCCGATAGAATTTGGAATTTCATATCTGAGTCGATTTGTTGAAACGTTGAAAAACCCGTTTTTTTTTACATACTCAAAAAAAAAAAATTAGGCGACCAATGACCATATCAAACAAAAATGATTTTTACAAAAATTGACATACTTTATTTATATATAATCGATTATTTTATTAAATATGCGTGTCTTATCTAAGCTATTAAAAAAATATGAACTTTTATCAAATTTAAAATCGTAAATTTGGGGCCACGTCATCCGCAGCGCCACCTATTTAAAAATTTTTTAGCAGTTGCCCTTTATATTTGTAATAATCGTACAAAATTTGACATTTTCTTGGCAAAAACTAAAAAAGATACGGATGATAATGTAGCTTTTTTTAAAAATCTTACTTTGACTGGCTTGGTATAACTAAACCAATCACCCTGTAAGCTAAAAGTCAATTAGTTAGTTATTTTGATGTTCTTTCCAAATTATAAAATTACAACAAGAAACCTGTCGTGGCTTACTAAATTATGAAAAATTATCAAAAAAAAATTCTCAAAATGAATTTTTTAAAAATAAAATGTCACTTTTCAAGGACGGTGAAGAACATACGTCAATGTAACTATTTTTTTTTCAATTCCTCTTGGATTTTGGATTAATCGCCGCCATCTTGGCTCCTATACATCCGATCATTGATTTCCTCGACCAAAATTTTAAAGAATTATCCAAAGAATAAGCGTGCCAAATTTCATGCTTTCTGCACAAAATGAACAATTGGGGACCTAAGCCGGACGACTATAATAGGTTTAAACGCCAAAACGAAGCCTACTATTTTAGGCCATGTAATCTCACCTTCAGCCGATCGATTGTACTGAAGCTTTATAAGGGCTAATTTTACCACCAAAGGTAAAACTCCAGATTAAATCATAGTTTAAACTTCAGTTTAATCTTTGGATTAAGCCATTGGAAAATCAGTTGCTTAATTTTATAAGGCGGAGTTAAACCACGGCCAGGAAGAAAAGAAGAACTCTTGATAAATTTACTTTTTTTTGTGAACGTCAGAAAATAAAAAATATTGAAAATTTTAAAAATTAATAAACGAGCGTTTAATTTTTCGACCATTCCAAACTGCTCTTTGCAGGGAATTGAGCAAGACTTTGAGTAGAAATATTTTTTTGTCCGCCATCTTTAAGAAACAAACTTTACCCTTCAAAGAGCCACGATTATTCTTATGTTACGAAAGATTTTTGGATTTTTTTTATTAATTCGCAAAAAAGCTCTGTTTCTGCCACACAGAACGAGGTGCGAATCATTAAAATCGGTTAAGTGGTTCCTAAAAAAAATAAAAAAATTTCAATCAGTGTTTTACGGATTATGCGATTGGCGTCTCAAGTCTGTCTTCATAAATTTTCTCATAAATTCATTATTACTACACCGATTTTGATGATATAAAAAGCATCATGGCGAAAATCGATTTTTATTTAACCAATGCTATTGAAATTTGTCGCCGTATTGAAATCCAAGATAGCGGACAGAATCAAACTTGACCCTTCAAAGAGGTTTGTTTATTCATATGTTCTGTAAACTTTTGAATATTTTTTTAAATTTGTACAAACGTTCTGCTTTCGCCACGCACAACGAGGTACAAATCATCAACATCGGTTTGGTGGTTCTCCAAAAATTCATTTTTGTTTCCATCACTGTTTTCCAGATTATACGATTGCTTTCTCAAATTGATACTCAACCGATTTCAATAAAATAAAAAGCATGATGGCGAAGATCAAAAACTTTTAGAAGATCACTATCGATATTTGTTGCCATTTTGAAACGCAAGATGACGGACATAATTAAATTTACCTACTCAAAGAAGCTCGCTTATTCTTAGGATTCAAGAACCTAAAAATGCCCTTTCTCCCACGCGCATAGCTAGGTACGAATCATTAAAATCGGTTTAGTGGTTCTCAAAAAATTAATTTTTGTTTTAACCATTGTTTCGTCATAAACTCATTATTACTGAACTGATTTTGATAAAATAAAAAACATCATAAAGATCGCCATTGAAATTTGCCACCATTTAAAAAAGCCGCTCTTTTTTTTGTTGCGAGTAATTTTTGACCCTTTTTTAAATTTATATTAATTTTTTCATAACCATCAAACCGTTTTTAATGATTTGTATCTAGTTATACGCGGCGGAGACAGAGCTTTTTTACGAATTTAAAAAAAAGTCGAAAAGGTTCTCGAAACATAAGAATAATCGAGCGTCTTTGAACGGTCAAATTTGCTTTTGTCCGCAATCTTGAGTTTACAAATTACGACAAATTTCAATAGTGGTCTTTAAAGTTCAATGGATCTTTGTCATTATGAATTTATGAGGAAATTAATGCAGAGAGAATTGAGAAGGCAATCGTATAATCTAGAAAATAGTGATCGAAAAAAAAATAATTTTTTAAGAATCACTAAACCGGTTTTAATGATTTATACCTCGTTGTGCGTGGCGAAAGCAGAACTTTTCTACGAATAAAAAAAAATTAAAAAGTTTTCAGGAACTATGAATAAACGAGCCTCTTTGAAGGGTCAAATTTGATTCTGTCCGCCATCTTGGATTTCAAGATGGCGGCATATTTCAATAGCAGTGTTTAAAAAACAATAGATTATCGCCATGACGCTTTTTATTTCATTAAAATCGGTTTAGTAATAATAAATTTATAATCCGTAAAACACTGATTGAACATTTTTTATTTTGGTTTGGGAACCACTTAACCGATTTTAATGGTTCGCACCTCGTTCTACGTGGCAGAAATAGAGTTTTTTTGCGAATTCATCAAAAAATCGAAAAATATTCCCTAACATAAGAATAAACGTGGCTCTTTAAAGGGTAAAGTTTGTTCCTTTCCGCCATCTTAGGTTTTAAGATGGCGGACAAAAAATATTTTTACTCAAAGTCTTGCTCAATTCCCTGCAAAGAGCAGTTTCTTGCATTAAAATCGATGGTGTGGTTCGAAAGTTATAACGAAAAATATTTTGTCCGGTTTTTTTATGGCCCACCCGGTACAACGTGGATTCTTTAAACGGAACGGTGCTTCTAGCGGGTTAGAATTTGGTTGAATAAAAAAATCCAAAAACACATCAACTGAGATTTTTAATTTCCTTTAATCGTGCTATCTTGGATTTTTTTATGTCATTTTCTTTACGAGGTATGGCAAAAAAATATATTTTTTTAAATAGGACACCCTGTATATTTTGCATCTTTTATTTTTATTCTAAGCATATCTAGTGGAACAGGTTGGGTTCAACGTTGACATACATGAGTATAATACTCGTTCAAGAAGCGACTTCCATCTACCAAGATTTCATAAAAGCTCAACCCAAAATACTCTGTTCTACAAGGGTTTACATCTATTTAACCAACTACCAAGTAATATAAAAAATATCCTAACAATAAGGTCTTTAAGGCAAATCTATTAAAATATCTTAAAATTAAAAACAATCTAGTCTAGTCAAATCTGTGATAGTGTTTATTATTATTTTTGTTTTTATGTTACATTTTTATTCTTAAATTTGTTATATTGCTAGTTAATACCCCATCTAGTCTTAACCTAATTTAAAGTGTGATACCTTTCTATAAATTTTAAATGTGTATGTCAGATTTTACTTTATTTGTTCTTTCTGTTGTTTTTAAAAATATTTACCTGTCCTAATAACCTTTTAAATCTATATCTTTCTCTGTTTTAGCCTCTCGTTTGAATTGTTGATTGTTTTTGAGTGTTTTGAAACCTAAGTTTACTATGATTTTATTTTAAATGATTTTATTTCTAATGTTTTCCCATTGCTTATTTATTTTATTTATTTTAATTATTTTATATATTTTATATATTTTATATATTTTATATATTTTATATATTTTATATATTCTATATATTTTATATATTTTATATATTTTATATATTTTATATATTTTATTTATTTTATTGTATTTATATTTTTATGTCTTAATATTGCATAGTTGTATAAACATTAAACTTATTATAGATATAATGAATTACGTGTTAAACCTTATAGACTTTTTAAATCTTAAACTGTATGTAATTATGAATTAGCAATGCTAAATAAAGGATTTTTATATATATATTTTGCAATTTTTCAAATCTGCAAACAATTCTCTCTTCAGCAATACTACACAGTAGGATCTATCTTTTACGATAATCAAGATATTTTTATCTAAATCTGTACGAAAAACTTCGATATTCATTCAAATATCCCCCGTAAAACAGTACATAGACAACAATTCCATGCAAGTTTAAATGCCTCTATCTTGGAAACCATAGGAGATAGAGTATTAGTGTAAAAGTAAAAAAATCCAAGACAGCACCATTAAAGACTTAGATTAAAAAGACAGAAGATACCTGACACTTACGGAGACTTTGGTTATATTATTATATGGAACAATATTTACCTTTCTGTTGTTTACAGTAAATACACCAGTGGCGTACCTAGTTAAATAGAAATTTACACATGGATTATATTATTAAAATGTTATTATAATATGATACTATATATTTACTATAATCTGAAATAATTCTGCCAATTTGAGCTTTGGAAGCTTCCTAACAATAAATTTTTGTAATATAATTTTATACAAAAGAAATTTATTACAAAGTTTGTATATGATTAAACAATAAAACAAAGAAACACAGTTCATAGCACCTGGAACATCAAGAAAAAAATATAATATTACCGACTAGATAAAAATTATGTTATTGTGTTTGTTAATTTTGCTATTTTTTCTGGTCATGAGCAGAAACTTACTTATACTGACTTCTTCAGTACATAATAATAATAGGACAGACAAAATGATTTGAATATCAATTCGAAGGGCGAGCGCAGATGGCAGCGGCGGCAGCATAAATCAACCTTAATATTCTGATAAGAGGTAGGAATTCAATATTCTTACAAACCTGAACACATGTGAATTAACTTTTATTGTTGTTTGCAAATTGGTTTAAGGACTTTACCTACCTTTATTTTATAGACTTTATAAAAAAAACGTTCGAAATATCTTATTTGCGCATTAATTACTTCATCAAAAGTATGCTTTATTTAATCGTCTTTATAAAAAAAAACTCAAAAAAAACCTTATAAAAACGTTCGACAATATCTCATTTGACTCGATATTTCTCACCTTTGTTTTGTTGTGATTTTATTTGTAAATAAACAGTGGTTATTATTTGCCAAGGATTTTTCGTTGCACCAGATATCTTGTCTCTTTTTAATCTAAGATTAAAGAAAATTAAAAATCTCAGTTGACGTGTTTTTGGATTCTAACCCGCTAGAAGCACCGTTCCGTTAGCAAAAATGAAATCGTGTACCGAGAGTATACAGGGTGATTCACGACGAAATGCAAATCTTTTAATGGGAAGTATTACAGGTAAGGGGCAACTCATATCCAATGCTAATTTTTTTTTGAGTCTTTTTGTCAAATATACAGTGTGATTTATGAAAATACTGCAAAAATAAAAACGAACCTATCTCGGAACCTAATAAACGTATGAAAAAAGTAAAATTCCCGGTCCGGTCTAAAAAAAATTGTATTATATATTTTTGTTGAAAGCCTGTATACTGCAGTTTGCAAATTTTGGTATTACCACATTAAAGCTAAACGATGGTGCTCTAATACCCTTAGATTGTATTTAACACGCTAAGTCTCAGTTTTTTATGAAAAAAATTAAACAATCCAAATTCCAATCCTGAGATATTAGGGCTTCAAACAATATCACGTTTTAAATTACTAAAAACGTATTTTTAGGTTAAAACCAATTTAGGCATAAATAAATCAACACCCACCCTATCCAAGCAAAAAACGGGCTGGTACAGGGTCGGATTAATATTTTTAAATTTATTTTTATAAAATATACAAACCCATACTTTTAAATTATTAATAAACTCTATTTTAATTTGAAATCCATTTTCGTAATGTATTTAAAGTCGCAGTAAAATCTAAGATTTTAGGCCCGGCTTAATATTTATTTGATTTTATTTGTACTTATTGCAAAACAACATTTTTTATACTTCATTTGGAGATTTTGATATCAAAACATACAAGGCAAAGGATGTTGCTATAAGTATTTTTTTAAATTGATCATCATCTACAAAACCGTTCAAAGATTACAACTACGGGATAATGTACAGGGTGATTTACCATAAATGGTACCGCAACTTTTCTTTGTTATTAGGCATGCTTTAAAAAGTCTTTGGTACAAAAGCTGTATAACTTTTTCCAGCCTTTTAGAATATGTATGCCAAAGTTGACAAGTGTCATTGCAAATGTCAATTTTGACATAATGTTTCCTATTCTAAATAAAACATTCCATATTTTATCGAATTTTGAAATTCCTCGTTTTATATTTTATATATATAGCATGCATAATAACGGAGAAAAATGGCGGTGGCATTTATGGTAGATCACCCTGTACATTGCTTGTAATCTTGGGACGATTTTGTAGATGATAATCAATTTAAAAAAATGTTTATAGCAACATCCTTTGCCTTGTATGTTGTGTACAAAAAAATGTTGTTTTCCAATAAGGAGAAATAAAACCAAATAAATATTAGTCCGGGCCTGAAATTCTAATGATTTGACTACAACTTCAAATCAATTCCGAAAACCGATTTTTAATTAAAATAGAGTTTATTAATAAATTAAAAGTATTTGTTTGCATATTTTATAAAAATAAACTAAAAAATATTAAACCAGGTTGGGTGGGTATTGATCGATATGTTGATTTGTTTATGCCTAAATTAGTTTTAACTTAAAAAACGTTTTTGGTCATTTAAAACGTGATATCATAAAGTAAGGAACTCCTTACTTTATGGTGATATTGTTTGTAAGCCTAATATCTCAAGATTGGAATTTGGATTGTTTATTTTTTTTTATAAAAAACGGAGACTTAGCGTTAAATACAATCTAGGAGTATTAGAGCGCTATTCTTTAGCATTTATGTGGTAATACCAAAATTGGCAAATTGCAGTATACAGATTGTTGTTTTTAATAGAAATACATATAATACCAATTTTTTTTAGTCTGGACCTGGAATTTTAACTTTTTGAAACATTGGTAGAAGTGGCTTTTGGGGATCCTTATGTGTGCCAAATTTAAAGTAAATACGGCTATTGGTTTCCGAGATATGTCCGATTTTATTTTTGCAATATTTTCATAAATCGCACTGTATATTTGACAAAAAGACTAAAAAAAAAGTTTAGCATTGGATATGAGTTGCCCTGGTCTGTAATACTTAACATTAAAATATTTGCATTTCGTCGTGAATCACCCTGTATACTCCAAACTATATAAAAACAAATTCCTTTAAATTGATAAGCCACCAGGGTCCATTTTTTGTTGCCGCAAATCCAGAGTTCTGCAATACCTATTTTATGTGTCTTATTTATAGAAATTAATTAGTTGTGTGTGTACCTTTCTGTAAGGAAATTTAGTTAAAAGTTACTTTTTGATATGGGTAATTTGCAACCAGGTATTTGATGTTTAAAAATAGGTTTTTAAGTTTTAGAACGCCCATGTAAAGGCTTTGCAATATTTTTTTAAAACTAATGCGTGAAATAAGAAAACATAATTTAAAAAAATATATATGTCTGGAGTTTTCTTCTTTTGGCGGTGATTGGCGGGAGTGTTATTTTTTGATTCGACGGGCTCAATACTTTGGAATTTATGCGCCAAGTTACGCCCGCACTCAAAATGACGACTTTTTCAATGTACTGCACCATGGTATTAGGGGAGTAAATTCGTAGGGATTTTCGAAAGAAAAAGCTGCAAAAAGGGTAATTTTTTTACATGGGGCGCAGTAATACCTAATACCAAAAACTAAATTTCCAGTCGAGGATCCCCCATTTTCTGCCTCCAGAAATCAAGATGGCGGCTGTCAAAGTTAAGAAAACATTTGTTTTTTACGTTTTTGAAAAATTTTTATCAAAAGTACTCGATTATTAAGGCGGTCTCACTTCATCTAAAAATATGAAAAAGTTGTCATCTGTCAGTTCAAAACTAAATGGCCGCCATATTTCGAAAATTTGGTTTTGCTTTGATATTTTGTTTACGTGTTAAGTAGTGGTCCTTAGTTGTATCTTATATTAAAGGTACCGATCAGCTCTTTGACCTAACAATAACAAAAGTTTAAGTTTTTATTCGATACAAAGATGGCACCTAATAAGACCTAATTAACCTATGGACGAAATTTTATTTTAATTATTTTTCACAGTGGACATTATTAAAATTGAGCTTATTTTTGCTAAATTTTTTAAAAAAATTCGATTTGACGTTTAATATGTAAGATGGCCGCCGAATTATTGTTAAAAGAGTTATTTTTCCATTCTTGTTTGTCATTAGTACTGATGTCATGCAGTATATCAATTCTCAAAGTGATAGCTGCGAATCTAGCAGCGATTCACATGATGATATTTTTTAGTAAAATTGATACCTTTTTTAAATTTGAGTATTTTTTTATTTTGATATGATATATTTTACTTATTTTGTCTGTATGTTTGCGATTTTAGTTCCTAACATATTTACAGCCGATATATTTATATGTTTCTATAAAATAAACTTCTTATTTTGACAGCCACAGATATACTTGTTTTAAGTTTGGTTTTTAGTTCTTAAATTTGAGTACTTACGTCTATTTCAAATACTAAATTATCTACATCTTATTTGTGTGAATACAAAACTATTTTAATGACTTTTCTGTCAAAACAAAAAATGTTAAAATAAAGCTTTGGAATTACCTTGACCAAAATAAAACCATATCTCCGGATCAGTTTGGGTTTAAACCGGGTGTAAGCACTGATAATGCGTTAAACGAAGTGAATCAATTTATTACGAATAGTGTCAATAAGACTCTTAAACCAGTAGTTGTTTTATTAGACTTAAAAAAGGCTTTCGACACAGTTAATCACCCGATTTTACTCAAACATCTTGAGAGTATTGGAATTCGTGGTATAGTGCATAAACTGTTTGGATCCTACTTAGATGATAGGTACCAATAGTGACGTTCAAAAAGTGGGGTAGGTGGCAGAATTGCACTTGCACAAAATAAAGTGCTGGTTGGACTCAAATCAACTAACTTTAAATATTGACAAGACACAATTGATATCTCTCTCCATGAATAAACGGGGCATGTCAAACAAGGAGTTCATTACTTTACATAACTCCTCATGTGGCGGATCTTTGAGATGTAAGTGCCATCTAAAAATACAATCATCTGATAACATAAAATATTTAGGCGTGTATTTTGACAGATTCACAAAAGGGGATATACACATTAACTACATTTGTAAAAAAATTAGAAAACTAATTTACAAATTTTCTCTACTTAGACATATTTTAACGTATAGGTTAACAAAAATGGTATATTCTTCATTGGCCGAATCAATTTTAAATTACGGTATTTTATGCTGGGCTTCAGCATGTGAGTCTGTGTTAACACCATTAAAAATAGCCCAAAAATATGTGTTAAAAATATTATTATTTAAAACCAAGCTGTATTCCACAGATCTACTGTTCTCTCAAACTGAGTTTCTAAACCTAAGACAACTGTACTGTGTTAAAGTTATACAATTCTCTGTAAAGTATTCAAGACATTGTCAACCACCCAATACAAACTAGGGCTGCATCAGAATCAAGATTTTGCACTTCTCTACAAATTTTTTTCTCTACTCAGAGAAGTATTTGTTTTACGGGACCTAGATTATCATATCTTCTACCACATAACATAAGAAATAAACACATAATTACTAAAACAATTAAAAATAAAATTAAACAATGGGTAAAAATAAACAACAACGACCTTATTTCAAAAACAATTATCTGGTTTCCGGAGTAGATATTTATTTTAACTATTATTATATTATATTTTTTAAACTATTACTATATTTTTATATTTTTTTTTTGTAAGAGTAAAACTAATTCTTAATTAATTGTAAATAGGCTAGAATTATGTAGAAAAATTAAATAAGTAGATAAACCTGGATGTTGGCTAGGGATACACACAAATTTTAAAATTCATTGTATCCTTCGCTCGAAATTTACTACAATTTGTTAATATAATATGTAAACTTGTTTAAATAAATTTGATTTGAATGAATGAATGAATGCGTCTACCCTTGGTTAGAAGTCAATGATGTACTTTACAAAGGGATCGAGGTCACGGTGTAACCGCGAGAAAAATTCACGAAAAAAGCCTACGCCATCGATCGTTGTAAATTGGAAAATTAGCAATTTTTCCGCTAAATTTAATTTTATACAGTGCGGACGTAACAAGCCTCCCCTCTACTACCTTAAACATTTGGTTCCTTAGCTTGCTTGATTTGATTTAGGGGTGCTAAGTGTGCCATACTGCCACGTTGCACTGTATAAATTATATAGCTTGCAGGGAGAGTCGGTATGGCTCTTTAGAAGACATTCATTCATTAGGTGAGCTCGAAATGGAGGGGAAGGGTCAATCAAAATCCAGGAAAACTTATTTTAAGGGGGGGAGGTCAATAAAAATCCATAGATATAGGTATATATCTATGACAATTGACTTCGGTAGGGGGGAGGGGGTTCAAGGATAAATAATAAAAAAACCTAATATGGAGTAAAATTGTGACCATATTGATTATATCAATCAATTACCGGCGACTATACGCAACGCAAAGGAGGGTTTCGATTTTAGTTTCTTGGTTCTAAAATCAATGTTTTAATCTCGGATATAATTATTTAATGATACCAAAAATCGCCATTTTAACAGCTAATAAATAGATTTAAAAACTATCCTTGTTGCAAAAGAGTAATTATCACTCGAGCAGTGGCGGTCCCAGCCATTTGAAAAGGGAGGGGGGGCGGTTTCGATAAGAAAAAAAATAGAACATATCAATATATGCAAACAAAACTTAGTAACTAGAAGCGAGGATTTGGTGTCAAATCTAGGGACGGGGTACTCAGATTTGAAGCCGTTTATTTCATACATTTTTTTATTTAAAAAAATGTTTAAGAAAATTTTTGAGATAATTACTTTAAAACTGTAATTTTTGAGTGAAAATAAACTAAAATCGTAAAATCAACGGTATTATAGTGCTGCAGGCGAAAATTTTTAAGAAAATTGCTCTAAAAAATGCGTTTTTTGATTTGAAATTAAACTACAATTGTAAATATATCATGGTTTCAAAGCGAAGCAGGTGAAAATTTTTAAGAAAATGACACTACAAATGCCATTTTTAACACAAAATTAAACTAGTACCGTAAATATCAAAGGTGTTACAGCGCCGCAATTTATGCCCTAATTTTGATTTTCTAGATGTTTTCATAAAAAATTTAAAGCCAGGGTGGGGGGGGGTTAACTACCCCCCCTATCCTCCTGAAATCCGCGCTTGAGTAACTACGTATAATTTTTTCAGTTATAAAAAACATAGATAACAAACAAACCACAAACAAAACCTAATAGCTAAATGCTTTTTTTTTGAGGTCTACAAAGCTTTTTGATGAAACATTACCTTTTTCAAAAGAAATAATTTCCAGTTTTTTGGGCAAACTGGTCAATGACTCGCTCAATGTCAATTTCGATATGTCTGTTGAATTTCCGTCATAGTGTTTTTAAGTACTTATGTTTTCAATCCTCTGAGGCATGAGAAGCTTCTTTCTGATGAGGCATTACTTACTGGCAAACATCCAAGAATGTTCTAATCAACGGAAAAATATTGCCACACTTGTTCATTGCCTCGAAAACGTTATCAGGTATGTTTTGATTTAAGCTTCTGACCAATATTGTTTCCAAATACTGACTTCTCCCAATAAAAGTTCAAGAATTTGTGTTTTGGATTAATAAAACAGTTTATAGTATTTAGAAACGACTCTAGTTAATTTTGCCTTGATTTTGGCTTCATGTTAAACTTGGTATGAATATGTTCAGGACAAAAATACTTTTTTATGTCCGAATTGATTTTGTCTAAAACTTGTTTATAGATAGAAATTCTAGGTATAATACTGTTCTGTATTTTCAATGGTTTTCGCGGAAAGTTCGTCATGCGTTTGTATATTCTTGGTCTGACGGATTGAAGGTCAAACTGTCCCAAAATATTGTGGAGGGATTCTAGAATGTATTTAAAGGAAGTTTCTGCAATTTATCGTTTTTTCTTCTTCAGGGTTATTACCTCCAGCATCTTTGTTGTTGTTATCTACTTTTTTCTGGAGCAAAGAGGGGGGGGGGCGATCGCCCCCCCCCTGGGACCACCCCTGACTCGAGTTACAGAAGACGGCTGGTCTATAAGGAGAGCGGCCACTTATTTTGGGGTTAATAAAATGACGATAAGAAAGCGAAAAAAGCGGATGGATTCACAATAACACAAACGGATTAGAAACAACTAAATATTAAATATTACTTAAAACAACGACAAAAATTAGTATTAGTTCTCTTTATAGTTAGTTTTATTATATATTTTTAATATTTGTAATAATAAAATATAGCCTATAAAAACAATAGTTGTTGTTCGGTTTTTTCACTATTAAATATAAGGGTTTCACGTTAGAGATTGCCTACGCATTAACGCATTAACTTTTTGTTGTCGAAAAAAAAATATCGAGTAGAACAGGGGGGCACCCTAAAAAATTTTGCGGGGGGGCCTCAGAAAAATCTGACACGCTTCTGCCTCTTTGGGTATTCGTCTGATGTTCCTTAAGCCTAACAGATAGTGGTCTTTTTGTTTGTCCTGTGTATGATTCACCACACTCACAAGGAACTTGGTAAATGCATTTGTTCTCCGGTTTTGTTTTACTAAGAAGGCTTCGAATTGTAACGCCGTTTTTATATTAAAGTTGTTCGCTACTCTTCGAATTTTCTCTGAGAACCTAAATTTCTGCTGTCAGATGGTTGTCAGTTGCTTTCACTACTGACGCAATAGACGCGCCTGCCCGGTAGACTCTTCGCGTCTGGATCATTTCCAGGCTAACTTGGTTGGGAACGTTATTAGGACCCGTACGCATTTTTCTCGGGAAATGCAAGGGCAGGGCCGTTATGTTATCTCATGTTATGTATAAGTAAATTTGTTTTTGTCACACTTGAGTCAAAAAACAAAAGAAAATTTTGAGGAACATGCCAGTTACGGTGTTTTTCTTTAATCAGACGATTTTTCAGCTTACATCTTCATGGGATTCTGAGTGCTACCAGTAAGTAATAAACAAAAATATTTAACGTTTTCACCCTGTATAAGAGATTAATTTCTTTACTACTAATTTTTTATGACATTGTAATAATAGTCGGCAGCAAACAATAAAAGTAACCACTCAAATTTTAAAACAAAAATGAAACATTGTACAATAAAAACCAAGAAAAGTTTTATTATGCAACAGATATGTATCGGGAAAATTTATCGTGTTACAAACGATTTTCTAAATAGTAAAACTAACGATCAATTTTTACCTTGTATGGTGACGTAAAATATTAAACAAAAAAAAAATCGCGGGCGTGTTTTCTTATAAGAGGAGAAAATATGACATTTTTGCCGGGTACGGTGTTGATTTTATTGTTTTTGGTACTTTCCCAACTTGTGAAAAGTGAAAAAAATATTACTCTAGATGAATGTAAGTGCCCACACACATTCTTTTATTTGACTTTTATTGCTTCCAGGGAGGTCGGAGAGTAGAAGGCCCCGTAAAAGTTTTCAAAGTACACTGCGGAAACTATAGAAAGTAAAAGAGTATACTTATTCTTTCATAAAAGGTTCATTAGTTTCCAAAATATAAGTGTTTTTTTTTTAAATTATGAACTTTGTACCTCCATAACTAAGAAAATAATACAGTGGCGGTCCCAGCCATTTACAAAGGGGGGGGGGGCGGTTTCTATACGAAAAAAAAACTAGAATAAAAGCATAGCTTTTATGAAGAACATATGCGCAAACAAAACTTAGTACCTACAAGCGCAGATTTGGCCTCAAATCTAGAGGGAGGAGTACTCAGGTTTTAAATTGTTGTTAAGAGGGAAAGATCGCTATTCATTGATTTTGTTATTTATTCACTCTCGCTAAATCCCTTTTTAGATTTATCAACTCCAGAGCTTAGGATATCTGTCAAGATAATTCTTCTGTTCTGTAGAGACGCTTAATATTCCTTCAAATTGAAAGTACATTTGCCGATTCTGCAATTTCACAGATGGTTTTGGTTACATGAATCCTGTATCACATTCTTTCATCATCATTTCATCTCCTAATTCCTAGCACCGTACTGATGAGCACCACAAGTGCGAAATCCGGATCTACGGCTACCATTACCTTTTTTGAGGGAAAGCTCGCTATTCATTGATTTATATATATATACTTATTCTTTCACTCATAAAAGGTTCATTAATTTCGAAAATATAAGTTTTTTTTTCAGAATTACGAACTTTGCACCTTCATAACTCGGAAACGAATACAGTGGCGGTCCCAGCCATTTTAAAAGGGGGGCGGCGGTTTCGATACGAAAATTTGAGAATAATATATTAAAAATGCAATTTTTGAGTCAAGTTAAAATAAAATGGTAAATATTAACGCATCATAGCGCCGCAGGCGAAAATTTTTAATAAAATTGCACTGAAAAATGCATTTCATCTCAAATATGGGGGCCAATTTTATTGTGCTTAAAATGGGACCATCTGGACCTTATCTTAAGACTACACACCAAAATCGGACAAGTGGTTAGTTACAAAATGAATTTTGACCGCTTTCCGAACTAGCCAGATCACTGTGCGGCGTGCGGTCCATGGAAGCAGTGTTTACCCTTGAAATAGGAAACATTTACTTTAGATTGTATTAAAAATACTAAAAATTATTTTAAATATCAAGCCCATAACATATGCCGCCTTGACTCCAATCGAGTCACTGCCAAAAGTCTGCCCGCGTGTCGTGTGCGCGCAGCTTTTCACTACTCTGGAAAAATCCAATAGAAGCTATGCCCGCTGCTAGGTAGTCTGCAACTATAATGCCTGATTGTGTGTCGAGAGGTCATTGAACCTGCTGTAGGCGGGCGTGGAAGCTATCATTGGAGTAGATTATTTGCAGGTTTAAACGGTTATTGGGACTGCTGCAGCTGACGGGAATGTTAAGTAAGAAGATTGCGTGTGAATGTGTGGTGTATGTAAAAAAAATACAAATGTCAAATAAAATAACACAAACATTACTTACATAATAATAAAAAGTATTAACAGATATAAGTAAATAATTAAATTTAATACAGACACACAGGCAAATGACTCATTTATGAACGAATATAAAATAGATACATTTCACAATAATATATGACATTTCTAAACAAAAAAAAAACAACTATTTCTATAAAAATGTAGTAAAACAAAAGACTTTAAAGCGAAACTACTAACAAACATTTATTTAAAGTGAAACATGCTTAAAAATAATAGTTAAGTCAGGTGCAAAATAGTAGTTTTCACAACTGGTGGTTAAAATAGTGCTTTTTTTACAAGCGTTGGTTTGAATAACGAGCGCAGCGAGGTATTTAAAAACGCGGGTAAAAAAAGCACATTTTAATCGCGAGTTGTGAACACTATTTTATTTAATACCTTCATCAAAAAATCCAAGGAAAACAAAAAAATACTTTTAAAAATCTCGAACCAAGAGCACTTCTCGCAACACACCATCTTTACACTATAAATCAAGGCGGCTGGTAAATGATATAACAGTGGTTTCCATAGCGATGTGCCTTTTTACTCGGTGACGTTTATTGTTGCGACATTTTAATCTTTGACAGTTTGATATTTTGACGATATTTTTAAATGATTTTTTCGTAAATACTTGGTGAAAACTGGCGGAAATAGCTTAATTCTTAGGCAAGAATAATTAAATAAAAAAAGTTTTTTTTGCATTGGTAACCAAAAAAGCCATGCTTTAGTTATCTGCAGATAGTTACTAAAATCATGTTTTTGATGAAGGTATAAAAAAAACGTTTTTGAATTGTGTCAGTTAAAAAAAAACAAAAGTTTTATTTATTTCCAATTAGTATTTATTCTGATGCAGCCAACCTAAATATTTCACTACGGTACCATAGATTAATGACGGTACGCTGTTCATACAGGGAAAATTAATTTAAAAAAAGCAGCATTTTATAAATAGCTTTCATTAGAGGAAAAAATAGATATGGCTGAAAAATCTAATCATTAAAAAACTGTTTCAACGTATAAAAAGCATGTTTAAGTAAGAAAATCTTTATAGATTTTTTAAAACTTTTGTGATCCAAAACTCTACCTCTTTCAGGTAGTGCATTATAAAATTTTATACTGTAAAAGTTTGTTCCGTTTCTGGTTTTTGTCAAGCGTTCATGAGGGCAAACCACATTGTTGTAATAATAAAGGGTTTGTCAAAAACTATCGAAGAATCGAATTACATTAAAAAAAGGGTAAGTTTTTAAAAATTGCAAGCAAGCCGCTGCCTCCCCGTGAGAATTTCCGGCTAAAATATTTTTTGGCGATGCCGTCTGATTTAACGCCTTTGTTTCAGATGGACTTCCAAGAATGTTCGAAATGGATAATTATTGGGATTGCTTCGATCATTATTGTAGAATTGACATCAAAGTCAAGCCACAAGATCCAGAATCGAAAGTGTATAAAGAGATTGAGGTAAATTTAAGTTGAAGCGCCCTGTATAAATTGTAAGACAATTTTTTTTTATGGCGTAGAGGGAGAGGATAGCGCCAAAAATAGCGTTTTTCACGAGCGTTGGTTTCAGTGGCGTAGTAAGAAAAATTTTCGGGGGAGGGATAGGTATAAATGTATTGTAAATATTAACAGTGGGATTTACTAAGATCTAAAATAGTACCCCCCAAAGGTCTAAATATTTACACCTGTGGGAGGTACCAAATTTTAAAACTCATTTTCAAAAAACACTTACCCATAAAGAAAAGATACAAAGTTATTGATTATTTTGTATTGTTATTGCAAAATACCACAGAAAAACTACTTTTTTCTCAAAATATTTCATATTTTAGGAGAAAATGCCCTAAAACTAATATTTTTTTGACAGGTTTCAAAATGGCAAATGGTGAATACGCCAAAAATTTGGTACATATTAGCTTCATCATCTGTGTTTGAGGTTATAAAGTTCTTGATTTTTTAGACCACCTCTGGGGGGTGGTTTAAATTTATAGCCCCCAGAAAGGATTGTTTTGTGGCAATTGGTAATAAGTTCCTTTATAATTTCCCGAAGCAACCGTTTTTACAAGAATTAATTTACCTTATTTAATATCCCAAGTTGTTCATTAATTAATAAAACACCTCCAATTTTGTCCAGAAAAACGCCATATTTTGAACCCGTTTTCACCACAAAGAATATATTTATGAGGGCACTACGAGGCAAAACAAACATAAGCGAAGGTCACTGATTATGTACGAAAACTGTCTCCAATGAAAAAAATCCAAAACAACTGTACCTATTCATTTATTTACAAACAGAACTGAAATTAAAACATTGAGTTTATCTAAAAGCTTAATCATCAAACAAAGCTTTTCACTGAAAAATTGCTCTCAAAGGTCTTAACTCTGCAGCACGAACAGTTTGTAGAGCCGACATGACTCCTTTGTAAACGCATCAGTTGGATTCAGGTCTGTTTTTAGCCGCATTTTTTTTCATGACCTACTTTCATGAAATATTTTTATTTGTAGTTTGCGATTCCGATGGGTTTGTCTTTGTAAAGTTTTTTCATACTTTTGATAGATAAAAACCCCTTTTAAATAAATACAAAGTTAATCTAATTCTTATTTTATGATTATATATTGAAATGGTTTTGTGACAATGAGTATTAATCGCGAAAATCAATAAACAAGGGTAAGTTTTGATAAGAGTAACATATAACGTCAATTTTAATTTGCTCAACAGAGTGTTTACCATTTATATCCCCCCCTAGGGTAAAAAAAAATTCTTTTAAATAAAAATTTTCTTCTTAAATTCAACAAAAGATTCTGTTAAGATGTTTATTCAGTAAAAAAAATAACTAAAATTATTGTTATAAATTAAACTATGTCGAAAACTCAAGGAAGTTGGTATAAAATGCTTTAAACCAACAATTTCACTTAAACTTAGGACCTGTTTAAATAGGCTAAACCCTTTTAGTAAATCCCACTGTAAAGCTCCAAAGTCAACAACTTTTGCAAAGTTAGTAAGAAGTTTCGGGGTGAGGGGTTTGTCCCTAACCCCCTGTTAACTTGATCGTGTCAATCGGCTAACCAACTGGACCACCATTATTTGCTTGTACAAACTCAGCTTTAGAATTGGTAAAAATATAGAAGCGACCCGGCTTGAAACATAGGCCACTCTTTATTTGACCTTTGGCTCAATGACAGCTGCCAAATTACAATTACTAGTATGGGCGAGTTTGTAAATTCACCGATAAAAACAGTCGAGTTTGTATTTTTTTTTTCAAGGATCTCAAGAGTTCTTAAATTACTCGCTTGATTTCATTAATTGATGGCATCGATGCTCACCGACCCTGGGGGCCAGTGTCATTAACTTCATTTAATCAGCTGTGTTTTTTTTAATAAAAGATTACCGACTTGATAGAAGTCGCGTTAAAACTATTTGAAAGACAGTTTTCGAGGAATAATGCTGGGTTTATACAGCAAAATAAAATATTATAATAATAAGAACAGCCAAAAAAACCATATTATTTGTTCAATGTTCAATGTTTGTTTATTGTTCTTACATATACAAAAATACATGAACAAGAGTTCCAGGGGGGAACTGCCTTAATACAATTGAAAGATATTAAAGAGGTATATACAGGGTTCCTAAGCAAATCCTTAGGGGGCCAAGCAGCCGTGTATAAGACGCAGACAAACGGAAAAGCACATTAGGCAGAAAAGGATGGGCATGGGGCGATGTTGTCACTACATCTTACACGTAGTAAATCCATTCCAGGTTATTGTTTTCTAATGTTTTCCATTTTCATACCTTTAGGACTGGAATAAAAATTGTTTTTGCTCGACTTTAATACCAAACTGATGAAAGATATCGTAAAAAAAAATATTTTTCGGCTTTTCATTTTGTAACCATTGTCCTGACGCACTGTTTACAGGCTGGGGACTGAGATACATGCAAATGCCTAACCTAAAGCGTTCATACACGGCCGGAGAAATCGACTGAGATATTTCCGTAGAAAATTTATCAAGCAAATAGGACGGGTTGACGCCTTCGAACGTCCAACCCGGGTTTTGCACTTTAATTCGAAATCAAAAAGGAGGAACAGTCAGATGTGGGGCCGTGCACAAATTACGTAACGGTGATTTTACCAATTTTTGACCCTCTCCCTATGTAATGTTTTGTAACGGTTTGGCACGCCACTCCCCTAATATTACGTAACGATTTCAAGACCACTATCCCCCCCCCAAAAAAAAAACTTTTCACTTATTTTCATTCCAAATTTTCTTAGTTTCACACAAATGCAAACGCTGTCGAAAACCCCCCTCCCCCCTACGCAACGTTTTGTAAACCCCCTCCCCCTATGACCATTACGTAATTTGTGCACGGCCCCTGTATTCCCAATGGAGGAGGGCGAGAAAATTGATATTTTTTTCTTAAAAATTATACTCTTTAGACCTATTTCTTTGCGTTCCCGAAATTACGTAATTTTTGAAAAAAAAATTGTAAGCCGCGCCATTTTTATTTCGTGCTTTGTTTTTGTAACATTTTTGCGTTCGGCTAATTTAATTGAAAAATTTTTGCCTGCAGTGCTCTTTATCTTCTCACTCGAAACCAAGATCCCCCGTTTTAGGAAAACTGATCCCGTCTCTGTTTCTAAATTTTTTCGAATAAAAGTAGAGTATGACCATGGGGGAAATAATTTTTTTCTACGGTATGACGAAAATTTCGAGAAAGTTGAAGAAAAAAATAAAAAAAGTGGCAGAGCTCAAGTTTTTCGTAAAAAAAAACGTTTTTTGTAAAGAAACAGAGCAAAATAAATCTTTTCACCCTTTGGGTGTTACAAATATTGGCAGCCCCTTATTTTTCGCTTTTACCCTTCCGCTATTTTTGAAGAATTGGCTACATGTTTCGAGATCATGTCATAAAACACCTCGAAAACATCAAATGTAGTGTAGGGCCAGCTTTATTTAAAATCAATCAAAAAGCTCTACAGGAAAAACAGCGCCGTTTATTGATTTCTTTGGCTGCTAGTGCTAGCTGCATGGTTTGGCCGTTTCCGGATAGATGTCACTAGTAGAATAGAATGGAAAGAAATTTAATTAAAAGCGAAGATATTTCTTTCTAATGTTAACAACCTCACGAGTTTATCGCTCAGTATCGTAAATAATGGACCCTGCCGCCTCCTTTAAGCAAGAAAAAGCTGTGGTTTGAACCTGAAAACATCTAATTTTTTCCTCGATCATCTCATGGTGTGGCCGCCATCTAGCAGAATTTGCAGACATCTTGTCAACGGTTATTATTGCAACTATGATTTATGCTCACAATGAAAGAGTGGCGACAATTTTTTCTCATGAAAGCAGTCCGGAGATCCGGAGATAATAACAAACTGGCACCATTGCTCAATATACCTGTTTCTTTTGTGCGCGCAGAACTTTCTATGCCATTTCTGTTTGATTTATTGAAATCCTATCCCTAAGGAAAATCTTAGGAACCCTGTATAACCATATTATTTGTGATCATATGATCACGATTGACCAATGACAGGGCTAATTTGCTGTATAAATCCAGCATAAGAAAATAAATAAATCTTCAATTTGGGCTGGTATAAGAAGGACATAAGTTTTCCCCTCGCCATATCCTCCTGAAGCCCTACGAGTATTATTTTTCGTTCGTCTTGTAATTTTAATGCATGGGATTTTGTCGAAAAAGCACAAATTTCTCAACTAGAAAAAAAATCTAGGCTAAAGCTAAATTCTGACTGATTTTTGTCGCGTTTTTTTAATTTTCGATGGCTCATCGAACTCGACGACATATGTGTGTGTGTGTGTCTTTGTTAATCACACAAAAATGGCTGAATCGACTTAGATGAAATTTGGTAAGAAGTTATAGGGTGTGACCTGGATTGAAACATAGGTTACTTTTTATTTGATACGTCGCTCAATGATAGCCGTCAAATGACATTAATTTTTTAAATAGCGGCAATGCCGTGGGTCGACGGCTAGTAATACATAATAGTATATGTCTAGTATACCTATGTAAATTTAAGTTTGTTCGAAAGTTTGATAATATAAGAACGTTCTCAAATCGATTTCAAATTGATCTGTAAATTGAGACTTTTTGAATTGCCTATAATTTTGGAAACAATAATGCGATTAAAAAATATATTATATGTTTCGAAAGAATATACTTCATATTTTTCAGAACAAATGCCAAAAGTTACGTTTTGTAAAAATCCAATATGGTGGACAATTTTTAAAATTTTTGAGGCAACTTTTTTTTCTGTGCGACACTGACTCAAAAACATATTTTTTTTTTAAAAAGCTTTATCCAATACGAATAAATAGACACTTTAAGTTAGTCATGACACGTACGAGGTGCCCAGCGGTATACGTGTAATTTTCCGGCTCGGATGTTTCTGTCTTTTACATTTTATTACCATGTACCTTGCTTTCTTTGGTTCGGCCGCTCGTCTATTGATTTTTGGCTCCCGTCGGCAAAACTCGCTGCGTATTTGATGACATTTTCACGTTAGCAACATGCCGCAAACGCTATGCTACGTAGGTTAGCGTCATGTATGAACGTTATACATGCAAATGACGTGACCTTGATGAAAAAGATCAACGATAGACCGCAGAGATTGGACTTTGATATCTGGTAGCCGATTTCATGCACAATTGCTTATGGCAATCTCATCAGAGAATTCCCATGTGCAATCTACCAAGTTAAGGTGGCCCCCTAGCCAAAATAATGGTTTTTTACTACTTTTCAAAATATTTCCACCTACCTTTATTGCCTAGGTATCCAAATTTATCTTTAACAGTCTCTTTTTGCAACTACTTTTAAAGATTTTCACCATTTTCCAACGTTACGCGCCAATATAGTTATTAGTTGACAGAACACGATCAATCTCGCTGGCAGGGCCGGTGTCAGATTTATTTTTAGTACCATTTTTGTCACTTTTGTATTTTAAAACTTCATTTTTTTAGAATTTTTATTTTAACTGAGTATTTTATCCTTTTTTATTTTTACTTTTCAATATTGTATATTGTATATTGTATTGGAAGTGGACTGCATAAAAAAAAACCCGACAGCGTTGGTTTTAGTAATCGCATTTCACACCTCTCTTATCGCGACAAAAAAAAACAAACTGTAGGTCAGCAGGTCAGCATTACCATTGGTTACTGCACAAAGCATCTAGAGGTGCAATGAACTAAAATGTTACACTATTTCGACCATATTTTCCTGACCCTCCTCTTGTCACAAATCGTCACGTTTCTGATGACCCACTCAAAATTAGGCCACCTTATTAAAAAGGAGCTCAAGAAGTTTAAAATAATTTTTGTATAGTGAGAAATAAAAGCCCAAAAAAATGTGCTACCACCGACGGAGGTGTCTCCTCGATACTAATGCTAATGATAATTAATTATTATAATTAAACTTAGGTACCTACCTACTAACATTAGTTAACAATACCAAAATTGGAGAACTTAAATTTTCTATATTTAGGAATAATTTTATTTGTGACAGGGGGGGGGGAGTAGTCAAAAGTTGGCAAAAATAGTGTTACATAATTTATGGCTCTTCCAGTACCCTCTCCAGATAGGCCGATCAACTCATACCGATTTAGTGTCCTTTTATCCACCTTCGCCGCCATTTTCACTCAAAAGTGACAGATAATCCATTAGTTTTCTGTCAAAATGGCGGCGAAGGTGGATAAAAGGACACTAAAACGATAAGAGCTGATCGGCCTATATGGAGAGGGTAATGGCTCTTCATAAATTAGAAACCCCCCGCCCTCCACCTTGCCGTAAATCATTACGTTTCTGATGACTGTCTTCACTAAAGTTACGACCCAAACTAAAATCCACGCCGCCCTATTTTTATTCCCCTTTTGGTATTGTTAAGTAATGGTGCCCATTTTATCATTAGAGTGGGGGATCGGTGTTAGCGTCGCATCACAATATTTTTCGGGCTTTTATTTCTTACGCAAAGAAAAATGCATAGGTTAAGGAGCTACAATAGATACGACAGTTACGTGTTAAACGGTTCGGAACTATTTGGAGTTTGGCGAGTCTGCGCAGATATGCACGCGACCAATAACCATACTTTTATATTGATTTTTCTTTTTTAATTTGTAATACGACCACTAGATGATTCACGGTTAAATTCACGGTAATATGACCACTAGATGGTGCTCGCTTAAATTTTCGCTTTTTTTTAAGGACCCTGCACAAATTACATTGAAAATGGCTGTCGGCTAAATGTCAATATTTTTTTCATATTTTGTAGTACTCGATCAACAAAGCACAAAAATAAAAACGAGATAGGGAGCAGGATTACTTTCTGAGATATATAGCTTTAAAGTTGACGTGTTTTTAGGCTATATTTTTGGACATGGTACAAGTTTTTTTTTCACAACTTTGTTGATTACCGCTGGTTGGTTGGTGGTACCAAAGGACCCATATAAGAACATTTTTACTTGGATGGAAAGGGTGTTTCATTCAGGACAAATACAGAAACGAATTATTTTATTTTGGCGGTAATCTACAAAGTTGTGAAAAAAAATTAGAACATGTCCAAAGATATAGCCTTAAAACACCTCAACTTTAAAGCTCCATATCTCAGAAAGCTGCTCCGTATCTCGGTTTTTTATTTTTGTGCTTTGTTTATTGAGTACTACAACATATAAAAAAATTATGAAATTTAGCCAATAGCAATTTCGAATGTAATTTGTGCAGGGTTCTTTCTTTGCAAGCAATTTATGTTTAGTTTTTAAAAATATGCTTTTTTACTAGGCACAAAAGAAAATGGTTACTTGTTAAGTTAAAATAAAAAAGCATATTTTTAAGAAATAAATACAAATTACCCATAATAATGCACTTGTAGTACAAAACCTCTGGTTGTTTTATTATAAAAGATTATGGCATATTTGGAAACATGTTAGTTTATATTTTTCCCAATAAAGAAAATATTACAATATGATCTTGTCTGTGCTTTTTTAAATATTAAATAATTTTCTTTAAAATGTTTATATCTTGTTTTTAGTACATAAAAAACAATAAATGCCACTCTTTTGTATTCCAAACTAAATTTGTGAAACAGAAAAAAATAATTTTAATCTCAAAAAATTTTTACTGTATATGTGGGGCAATTTATGGTAAACCCACACATTAGAAAAAGTCTTGGTGTAAATAATATTAATACCCCTGGTTTGGAATACACAAGTGTCGTATTTTCTAACTTATTATTGATATCCACAAAAATTAGCCATACTAAACTTGATGAAATAAGGAAAGGGTGTTTTAACACATAGGTATAAATAGTTAAATGGAGTCCAAATGCAAGTGTGGGACATCACTCTCTAAAACCTCTGCGTCCAGTCTGCAAAATGTCCTCTGGAGCAAAATATTTATCACACACGTAAAATCTGTTATATATTTCATCAGCACTTAGTTTATTCGCGTTTAACGGCTTCACTATACTTCTGAAAAATTACAGGATTGCCTTTGGGGAAACGATGTCTTCCCCTTTTTTTATTGGGATCATGGCACGGTCTCCGCAGCTTTGAATACAACACACTCTAACCCTTTGTTTCTCAGCCATTGTAATCGAAGGATAAAATCACAATTTTTTGAACAGGAATAATCACAAAATCACTTTTTAAAAACCTTGGCAAACCTCAGTTTTCAAAATGGAACTCATAAGTTATGAGTCATAACCGACATTCTGTCACTTTTGTCATAATGTGCCCTCTGACGGAGAACCCTAGAAGGGGTAAGAGGAGGAGCTGCAGATTTCTAGAAAGAATATTGCCAACCTAAATATTATTATGTTGGCAGTTCCTTTGCACGCGGAAACATAACCGCACTTTTCGCGAAAAATAATTATTGGCGGGAAGGGTGAAGTGACGGATCTATAGTTCCTTAATCTATGGAAAAATGTGTCAATATTCTAACCGCTCCTTTTTTAGAATTTAACGGGAAGATATGTTTTTTGTAACGTAATTTTAGGGAGGTCAAAATTAATTTATGGATGGCTCCCTTACTTTATTTCACCTGGCTCAGAACAAAACGATAATTAAAATCTATTCAGCTTTATTGTTTACCTACTGTTGGTTTTTTTGGTCGTTATAAGAGAGGTGCATGTGGAATGCGATTGGTAATAAACCACGCAATGCATTCTTGTTGATAGTCTTTTTATATTATTGTTGAAAAGTAGGAATTAATAAATAGAAGACTCGCAACAAAAGCCCAGTTTAAAAAATAAAGACAGTGCAAGTGAAGAAAGACTAAAAAAATATGAAACCGGCACTGCCAGAAGGAATGGACCGCGTTCAATTGTCAATTGTTAAGAAAAGTGAAAATCATAAAAAATTAGTGGAAAAAGGGGCTGTTTAGGACAAATTTGGATAGCTAAATGATAAAGATAGAGGAAATGGGTGGAAATATAGTAAAAGTAGTAAAAAGGCCATTATTTTGGTACATAGGCATTCTCTGAGAATACAACAAGAAATTGTGCATGAAATCGGCTA
Organism: Oxystoma pomonae; assembly: GCA_963921995.1. Lineage (NCBI taxonomy): Eukaryota > Metazoa > Arthropoda > Insecta > Coleoptera > Brentidae > Oxystoma > Oxystoma pomonae. The sequence goes on from OY998163.1 coordinate 155,543,167, forward strand.
CCTGTATTCAAGCGGAAGTCTTTGCTTTTGTACAGATAAAACGAAGACAGAATATTGCGCTCTATTCCACGTTTGCGTGTACGTCCTATGATCAACTTAAAGTGTCTAATGTGTCACGTATAAAAATCGGTGATCAAAAAAGAATGTTAAAAATAATTAAATTAGGTTCTATTTTTACAAAAAAAATCAACTTTAATGTGCGCCATCTTGAAATTTCTTAAAATGTCAAATTTTACACTCAATTTTTAATGTCTAATGCATTGGCTTTTTTAAATGCTTAAGTTCATTAAAATCGGTTTCGTCTTTGAAATTATAGCCAAAGTAAAGATTCATTTTACTTAATTTAGAGAAAACCCGGCTAAATGTGGAAAAAATAAAAGATCAAAAGATCTTGGGTGGAAATAACGAAAATTCAAACTTGGATGAGCATCCCACAAGGAACACACAAAAGATCAAAGCGAAAAGAGAAATGATTAAACGATGTTTCGCCCTGGGTAACCAGCGTGGGCTCATCAGTAGTTTCACTGGTCACCCTCCACTATACATCATTAATCATGTTTAATGATGATGATGATGAAATTTTACACTCAATTTTTAATGTCTAATGCATTGGCTTTTTTAAATGCTTAAGTTCATTAAAATCGGTTTCGTCTTTGAAATTATAGCCAAAGTAAAGATTCATTTTACTTAATTTAGAGAAAACCCGGCTAAATGTGGAAAAAATAAAAGATCAAAAGATCTTGGGTGGAAATAACGAAAATTCAAACTTGGATGAGCATCCCACAAGGAACACACAAAAGATCAAAGCGAAAAGAGAAATGATTAAACGATGTTTCGCCCTGGGTAACCAGCGTGGGCTCATCAGTAGTTTCACTGGTCACCCTCCACTATACATCATTAATCATGTTTAATGATGTATAGTGGAGGGTGACCAGTGAAACTACTGATGAGCCCACGCTGGTTACCCAGGGCGAAACATCGTTTAATCATTTCTCTTTTCGCTTTGATCTTTTGTGTGTTCCTTGTGGGATGCTCATCCAAGTTTGAATTTTCGTTATTTCCACCCAAGATCTTTTGATCTTTTGTTTGTTTAAACATGTTGTTTAAACATGATTAATGATGTATAGTGGAGGGTGACCAGTGAAACTACTGATGAGCCCACGCTGGTTACCCAGGGCGAAACATCGTTTAATCATTTCTCTTTTCGCTTTGATCTTTTGTGTGTTCCTTGTGGGATGCTCATCCAAGTTTGAATTTTCGTTATTTCCACCCAAGATCTTTTGATCTTTTGTTTTTTAGTTTCTTTTCGGTTGAAGTAACTGATTTGGAAGTTTTTTAACTTCTTTGTTTTAATTGCCTTAGGAGCATAATCCTACTGGAAATATTAACACGCCAGGACGAATTCGTATCAGGTAACTTGGATAAGTAAGTACCAGTGCTGAACGATGCCTATTTGTGAGTGGTTCAAGGTTGGAAATCAAAGTGTATCATGGTGTTTAATGATGTATAGTGGAGGGTGACCAGTGAAACTACTGATGAGCCCACGCTGGTTACCCAGGGCGAAACATCGTTTAATCATTTCTCTTTTCGCTTTGATCTTTTGTGTGTTCCTTGTGGGATGCTCATCCAAGTTTGAATTTTCGTTATTTCCACCCAAGATCTTTTGATCTTTTGTTTTTTAGTTTCTTTTCGGTTGAAGTAACTGATTTGGAAGTTTTTTAACTTCTTTGTTTTAATTGCCTTAGGAGCATAATCCTACTGGAAATATTAACACGCCAGGACGAATTCGTATCAGGTAACTTGGATAAGTAAGTACCAGTGCTGAACGATGCCTATTTGTGAGTGGTTCAAGGTTGGAAATCAAAGTGTATCATGGTGTTTAATGATGTATAGTGGAGGGTGACCAGTGAAACTACTGATGAGCCCACGCTGGTTACCCAGGGCGAAACATCGTTTAATCATTTCTCTTTTCGCTTTGATCTTTTGTGTGTTCCTTGTGGGATGCTCATCCAAGTTTGAATTTTCGTTATTTCCACCCAAGATCTTTTGATCTTTTGTTTTTTAGTTTCTTTTCGGTTGAAGTAACTGATTTGGAAGTTTTTTAACTTCTTTGTGGAAAAAATACACCAAGTACAAAGAATAAGTGATACATTTTTCTGTTCAGGAAAAAATCGTCTTTTGGGAAAAAAAATTACTGTTGTGCCAGTGGCGCATAGAAAAAAGTTGGGAGGTGAAAAATTGCTATTTCTTAAAAGTTTTGATAGTTGTTCTGAAAAATATAAAGTATAATCTTTCCACTTATGTATTTTTTTTGAACCGGTCTATTGGTTTTAAAGTTATGGGCAATTCAAAAAGTCAAATTTTTTTGTGGGCCATTTCAAGCTTTCTCACTCACATTTAAGATGTCAATGTCATTGTCAAAAAAGTCCGATTTGACTGAGAATCAACTGTAGGCACTATTTAATCAAATAATCCGTTTTAGGAAAGTAAGGCCGACTTCAAACACCGTTACAATAGGGAGTACTTCCACAGGATGCAGTGCATCTCGAAAAATATTCCGGAACATAATTTCTGGAAACATACGAGGGAAATCGTACAAACGGAATTCACCCCATGGAACAGCACCGTCGAAATTATGGATATCAGGTGTCTAAAACCGTTTTCCAGCATTTCCGCCATCACGGAAATCGACATTTTGCTTTAGTAAGTGACAGTTGACAAAACCCTATATACAGGGTGTTCCAAATTCGATGCTCACCATGGGGATCTCCTAAACGGTATGAGATACGAAAAGGTATAAAGTTGCGCGATTTAACGCTTTGCTCAAAACCGAAAAAAAAGTTTACAAATTCCGGGTAGTTCCGGAGATAGGCGAAAAAAACCGAAATCTTTATTTTTAGTTTTTATTTTTCTGCGCCCTTATTCTTAAAGCTCTCAAAAAACACTTAAAACTTTCTACAGGCACTTTTTTAGGATCTACCTAGTGAGGGGTCCGTTTTTGAGACTTGCCATTTCAGTGTAACAGGAGCACTGTCAAGTTCATTTTTTCTTATGGACACATGCCTTTTTTCTCCTGCTATTTGGTTCATAAAGGATAACAGATATTTTACAACCTCATTTTTACAAGTATCTGACGTTTTGAGTTATTTGACCATCATCGGCCCAAATTAAAAGATTAAAAAATAAAGAAAAAACGTATTTCTAAAATTTTAGGTAAAGTTATTTGTTATTTCCAAAATGTCTTGAGTAAGTTTAAAGTTAAATTTGTTCTGATGATAGTCAATAAAACCAAAACGAGGTGACTTCCAAAATAAGCTAGCAATAAAAAAAACGAACTTGACTGTACTCCTATCACACTGAAATGGCAAGTCTCAAAAACAGACCCTTCACTAGGTAGATCCCAAAAAGTGCCTGTAGAAAGTTTTAAGCGTTTTTTGACAGCTTTAAGAATAAGGGCGCAGAAAAATAAAAACTAAAAATGAATTTATAAACATTTTTTTAGTTTTGAGCGAAGCATCAAATTGCGCATCTTTGCCTCAATTTAAACCTTTTCGTATATCCTACCGTTTACGAGATCCCCATGGTGAGCATCCAATTTGAAACACCCTGTATAAGCTCGTAAATTTTCTTATTTACTTTATTTACATATATTTTTTTTACCTACTTTTTTTATTAGATAGGTAATATTCTTTTTCTATATATATTTTCTTTCGTATTTTTTTATTTCCTCTTTCTTTTTCTTATTTTCTTCTTTTTATATTTTTTTTAACAAAACACATACTTTTCCACACTACTATAACTTGTTGTTTACGTACGTATTTGTCTCCATTTCAAACTCCATTTTCAACAACTCAAATATACCACCAGTGGCGTAGCCAGAAATCGTCTCTGGGGGGGGTTTCATCAAAATCATCAAATAAAAATCACTATTGCTTGAGCTCTTGAACCGAGGAGAGGGGAAAGAGGCAGTTTAATAGGTGTTGAGTTAGTGTATACGAAACAAAAATACTTATTAACCTCCAAACCCCCACCCCCCGTGGCTACGCCGCTGAATTACTACATCGACTTAGAACCCCCCCACATAAGAATTAAACATTCCTTTAATGTAATAGTCATATACTTAGAGGACAAAGAATGTGATAGAAATGTTACATTTTACCATTGGGAATATTACTAACACATGCCGGCAATAAGTTACGTTCTAGCTCATACAGGGGATATAAATGTGATAGAAACGTGACGTGCAACATGACTATAATACGACCAGAACATTTTTTTAAAATAATTATAGTAATATACCTGTTCACCATAATTTATAATTGCATGGATATGATTTTGTGATTCAAAACATGCGAGATGGCCACGAGATGGATATCCTAAGATATGGAGTGGATACCAAATATGCATTAGACTTCCACTAAAATGCAATTACGGAGTAGCCTATGGATATAGGTATATCACCATTATGTTCATGTACTACTTGAGATTAGTTATCAAAAGATTACCTAAATAACTTTTTGCTGTCTAAAGGGGAATTTACCCAACTTTTCACATTGATAATTTATAACCTAAGCACTCCTAATAGAAGGTTTTACTCATGTTTTCATAGTTATAATTCACAATTCATAAGCACAGTGCATAATTTAAAAGTTGGTTAATTTTAACTTTATGCACTATCAATATGAAAAAAGCAAAGAAAACATTTTGGTTGGTTGATTTCAAAATGGGAGGGATTGATTTTAGCTGATATTAGAAAACAGAAATTTAGCAAGAAGGAAGAATACCTAACCTGTTGAGGTTAGGTAAAGAAAAACATTTTTTTTGTAATTCTTTTTTGTCAATTTGGTTTGTTAATTTTCAAAATTTATCCTAATACACTATGCTTATAAACTCTTGGATAAACAAGTGCTGTTAAATTATGTATTAATACTAAAATTGTGCTTATACACTATGAATTATGAATTATCAATATGAAAAGTTGGGTAAACCCGCCATTATATGTATAATAATATTACCTGCTACATAGAGAACATATTGAATTCAGTGCCATCTATCTACAATAGATGACATTAAACTAAATTATAATTATAAATCATGTATATCGCGTTCTTTTCACAAGATAGTAACATTTTCAATAAACTTGCCAAAATCCTGACAAAAATATCATTTTTGGGGATATTCATAAAAATAACTTGATTATCAGGTTATCATGGGCATATTATTATCTTATTACCAAAGAAATATAACTATCACAAACTCATATATGCTCCGACAGCCAATCGGCCCTAAAGGCACTAAGGGTGCCCAAGATCAACAACACCCTTGTGGAGAAATGTGCGGATGCAATAGAATCCTTGGGAGAGGGCAAAAAAGTGACACTTATGTGGGTACCGAGACATATGGGGGTGCCGGGGAACAAGACGGCCGACGAGCTCGCCAGGATCGGGGCAAGCACCCAGTATGTAGGGCCGGAACCACTCCTAGGAACAACCAAGAGGCGTGTTCCTTCTACCTACTATGAACCAAGAGGCAATTGCAAAGTCGACTCAATAAATGGGCCAACGATGCCATGGCGACCGCTTGGAGAGGAGGAACAGGATGCAGACAGACCAGGGACTTCGTGAAAGGCCCGGATGTAGCCAGACAAAAATGGCTTCTGGGGAGATCACGAAGGGGCGCTGGTCTGCTGACAGGAATCATAACAGGTCACAACCTACTAAGGAAGCACATGACCTGGATCGCGGTAGAAAATGACTCGACCTGCCGGGCCTGCCGGCGGGCAGAAGAGACATCTCGACATGTTATAGCGAACTGCGAGGTATACCAGAGGACGAGATACCAGCTATTCGGTTCCCTGACCCTGGATAAGGAGGACCTGCACACGCTCAAATGGAATAAAATACTGAACTTTGCAAAAAGAACAGTAAAACCAGAAGAGCAGACTGCCAGACCAGTGGTGCAGGCTGCGGATTAGGGGCAGGCTCGGGGTAAGGCAGAAAGGGCCCAGGGAGGCCTACTTGCCAGGCTTCGCGCCGCCCCTCCTCTACTACTAATCACAAACTCTTAAAGAATATTCAACAAAAAATAGGTCTGCAACATTCCTGTCATATTCGCAATAGACTATTTCAAAAATCAATTTGAGGGAATATTCATATAACATGAATATTCCTCCAATGTTATGTGGGCCTTAGAACCATGAGAAGCTGACTATGACCCTAGTTGAATTTCGAGTTTATGGTTTAACCAATAACTGAGATATTATAACGGCCCTGCCCGATAATAACTCTCCCAATCAAGTTAGCCTGGAAATAATTTAGAGACGAAGACAAAATTATGATTGTTTTCCACAAACCAAAACTACACTTTTTTGCACTCGACGCGCGTTTCGCTAACAACGTTAGCATCATCAGGAGACGATAAACAATGAACTAAATTAATCTACGCTCTATCTTATATACAATCCTTTAGTGGGCGGAGATAAGACCAATAAATTGTGATTGATCACGATTTTTAATCCTATCTCCCCTCAACCAAAGAATAAAGTGTACTAAACGGGATGGGTCCTCTATCTTTATTTAAACTATTTCTGGATTTAATGATTTCCATACTTTCATATGCATTCAAAAGTCTTTTGTTTGGTACACTTTTTAGAAGTTTTAGGTTATCTAATGTGAATATATGATTGTTTTCAAAAGCATGCTCGGCCACACTTGACTTTTCTGTTCTTCCGTATTTTAAGTGTGCTAAGTGTTCTTTAAAACGTGTTTGAATAGAGCGTCTCATGTGGCCAACATATTTTTTGTCACAATCCATGCAACTAATTTCGTAAATTCCACTTTTTTCTAGAACTGTCGTTTTATCCTTGGGATTTCTTAGGAAGCTTCTTATTGTGTTACCGGATTGATATACTAATTTAAGACCGGTGTTATTAAATACTTTGTGTAATCCTTTCGTATAATTAGGATTATAAGGAATTGATACAAATTTTGAGTCGCAGGTATCTTTTTGTCTGAAAAAGGTAGAATTCCGAAAGGTCTTTTGAAAAGAATGTCTATTTATCAGCTTATTTATTAAGCCTTCGTCGTAACCGTTTTCGCCAGCTATATTCCTAATCCTATTCTTTTCTGCTTCAAATCTTTCTTTGTTTAAGGGGAAATTTACTAATCTATATGTTAAAAAGTGCAAACTTGCAAGCTTATGTTGTAAGCAATGAAAAGAGTCATTTGGAATATACCTGTTGGTGGCCGTGCCTTTTCTGTATAGGTTGATACAAATTTATACGTTTAATATTTCTGTTTGCTTTTGGAAAATTTATTAATATAGAGTGGACACTATCGTTACAAAAAATTAAAAAGTGATGCGTAGTGTTTCCCGTAATTTCGTATCAATAAAAAATTGGATTCCTCTAGATTTAAACATGGACAAAACAACATTAGAAAACAAAAACCAGGATCTTTGAGGCTTAATTGGTGAGTATAATTATAGAGCTTAGGTCAATCCAGGACTTTCTCCAAAGAAAACCCACTTGCTAAGTATTATTGGACTTTATTTGTCAAATTTTTGTATAAAAGTTGGGCATGCAAGGACTCTTGTAAGCGATACCACATCTCGTCAAAAATTTTAACTTTTTGACGATGTGCAAAAATTCCCAGAGAAAAAAATGTTGATGTTGTTTTTGTGTTACTTTTAAACGACCCCAACGCGTTTAAAAAGTTTTAAAATGGAAATTATATTTTAGTTGAAGTACATTTAAAGTAAAATAAGATCTTTTTTCATGATATCCCAGCAAAAACGGTTCCCTCGGGCCTTCGTCGGTCCGATGTCGATTGCCGAATTTGCCGTCATCGGCACGATGTCGATTTACGACATCGAACCAGCAGTATTTTTTGTTCGCTTTGCGATGTAGGCCCAATGTATGTTTGCCGATGCATCGGCATATCGTCGCCGTACGATTAAGGTCCGATATGGTTTAACCACATGGTACCGACCATCTGGCCATAACTGCTTAATTTGGTCGGTCTAACGTAGGCAAGCTGGTCTCGGCCCGACATCGGTAAACTATTCAAGTCCGACATTGGTTTTCTAAAGCGTTCCAACGTCGGCGATTGACGGAGGTGCGTCGGTGGTAGTAGAGATGTGTGATTCGTGAACGATTCTTTCACTATGATCGAATCACTTGCGCGTATTGAGTGATCGAATCATGTTTGCTCGATATGATTCAATCAGTCAAATGACCGACGAAGACAGAATGAATCAAACGAGTGAATCAAATCGGAACGGATCAACGACTGTGGCGATACACTGAATCAGTTGGAAATAGGTCTATCGTTTCGTTCATTCGTTTCTTTGATTCGAATTGCAACGCGCGGGGTAATCTGTACGAAAATATAGATTTTTTTTGTCACCATTTTCTTTAATTTAATTTCAAATGATTGATTCAATGATCGATTCAAAAGATTCGATCACTCTAGAAACGAATCAGTGATCGATTCGTTCAGTACAAAATGATTGATTTACCCATCTCTAGGTGGGAGCTTAAAGCGACCCGACAATGGCAAACCACAAAGGTCCGATAATGGGTGGATAATAATAAGGCCCCACATCAGCCTCTCAAAGCGGCCCGACGTCGGTGATTGACGATGGTCCGTCGGTAGTTGCTTGACACGATCCGATATTGGCGCATTCTAGTTTTGAAATATCTTTACTCATTATATACAGACCGCTTCAAGCTACTGCGAACATAGGGCGGAAGAAGTCTAATTTGCCAGTGTACGTACATGCAGAGACACCGCACGCCTATCAGTGAAGCAACCAATACTCAGGCTTGCGATCACCAATTGCATGACTTTCCTTTGGTATTTAGTACGCCTCTAACCACGGTGCTGTGTGGAGCGTAGTCAATGAAACCGGAATTTGGTCAATAAATACGCAAATTTTTATAACGTAATTTTCTTATTTTTTGTCACTGATAAATAAGAGCGTTTTATTGTCAACTGCTCAGATTTATCAGTGACGACGTGTTACAATGAAAATAATAAGGAGAAACAAAATAAAAGCAAGTTCTCAAAATAAAATAATACATTCTAAAAACCAAAAAGATTCTCCCAGTCAAAAAAAAATTAAAGCAAATGTTCGAAAAGTCCTTCTTGCTCGGCTAGACAATATCCGAGCCTACTATAAAAACCCCTTCCAACGTTTCCAAGCATGTTAGGGGTGATAATTTGAAAAGCTTCTTCAAAAACAAATAGAAGTCATTAGGAGCAAGATCGGGAGATCGAGCTGGCCATAAAATAGTTCCCTGTGTACTTATAACCCGATTAGGAAATACATTATCAAGATATTCCCTAACAAGGCCAACATTGTGAGCGGAACAACCATCTTGTTGAAACCATGTTTCACCAAATCTTACACCTAACAACTGCCTAGCAGTTGGAATAATGTGCTGCTGCAGTAGATCCAAGTATCTAGGACCATTCAAATTGCAATTGCCGTTAATAAAAAATGGCCCAATTACGTGTTCTCCTATAATACCCCCCCCCCCAAACATTTAGTTTTTGGGGATACTGTGTTCTTACGTCAAAATACAAATGCAAATTTTCCCTCGACCAATATCGAACGTGTGTTGGGTTATGACGATTTGACCATTTGACCATCTGCACTTTTTCGGCAACTTCGTAGACATCCATTTTTGGTTTTAAAAATGTATTATTTCAATTAAGAACTTACCCATCTGTTTCTCGAGCAAGGCAGAAATAAAACAAAATAATAAAAACAAAATGAATTTCCAAAAGATAACACTGCAGCGTGCTTCGAATCCACCTCGGTCGTACGGCACGGAGAGTAAATTGGACTTGATTCCCCCTATGTTCGCAGTAGCTTGAAGCGGTCTGTATATACTGTCTATTGATTCCTCGTTGTTAGCGTATCTTTGATGCGTTTGTGAAAGCGTCCTTAAAAAAAGAAGTTAAAGTTTAAAGAAAAATTAGACATCGACAACACCCAATTACTAGCCAGGAATCGAACCCGGACCGTCCGCTGGGAAAGTGGGTATGCCAACCGCTTCACCACGGCGATTAATAGTTGGCAAGCTATTTTTAATTCTTTGTTGTTAGCGTATCTTTGATGCGTTTGTGAAAGCGTCCTTAAAAAAAAAGAGTTAAAATTGTGCTTACAAGGTACGACGTAACCAAACCAATTCTTGTTCAGGGCTTGATGTACAGTTTTACTTCAGTGCCGCTCACTTCTAATTCCTTCCTTGTCGAAAAAAGTGAGAGGGCAATAGAATAGAAAATAGAAGGAGCGAAACTGTGGATCAGGCATTTATGAAAACCTACAGATAACAAAATGGTTAGGATACGCTAGATGCGTATGAATACTGCAAGGCCGGTCGTAGAGATAGGTGAGACGTAGTCGCTGTTGTACGACGTAACCGTTCTGAGCATGGCATGCGACCTGAGATACGATTAAGATTAAGCACCCTCTATTTGTGCAACTTGTGTCTAGTACCATTATAGTAATATGACCTTACACTAAACATTTCGTATTGAGGATCGCGCATCTCAGAAAAAATGGTTCCATATCCATCATAATTTATACCATGCTCTATCAGGTGTCAGTCAAAGTAATTAAAAAAAACTCATGCCTTTTAGTGTCATTTCCATTGCGGCTGGGACAATGCTAATACAATCCTCTCTTTATGACGTTTTGGACCGAGTGGGTGAACTTTCGAGGTTTAAGTCGCTCGGAATGGTGATGTCAAAAGAATGTGAGTAAAATTTTGCACACCCTAGTCGATTTCGATTTATCATGGTCCTGGACGCTTATTCTTGACGGCCCGTGAGGTAAGGTGAGCTTACTTTAACCACCTATTTCCACGGGGAAATGAACTTACCTCACCTCACGGGCCGTCAAGAAAAGAGATCTCTTATCTAACGAGATGCGACAGTTGACGTCGGCACCTTTGAAGTTGGGGGTCCCGTTTTTCGTGACCTTGATTTCGTATCCATCACTGTAAATGAGTGTTAGACCCGCTCCGGCTGGCTCGTCGGATTTAGTCCATGAGCCGGAGCCGAAAAACCGGTTTAATTTTTTGATGTATTAATAATTAATTAGCTAAACGTAGATAAAAAAGCAAACGGGTTTCTTGGAGAAGGAGAAAATCAAAAAGGCGTGTCAAATAAATTTCAGGTAATTTTTTAAATTCGGTAGATTATTATCATTATTAAAAAGAAAATAACAAATTAACGATAATTAAGTATTTTTAAATATTAATCAAAAATATTTTTTGATATAAAATATTTAAGATAACTTGTACAAATATCAGACATACATTTTTTACAGCTGAGATAAATTTCTGATTTGACTTAATATCTCTATTGTTATGTTTAAAGGTATACAATTTTTTTAATCTAACAAATAACTTATTAAGATAATTTTCAGTCAAAACCTACAACTGCTTATTTTAGTGTACTCATTAGGTTACCTAAAACTTATTTTATGTATTTGTTATTAGTTTTTCAAACCATCAGAGCAATAAAAAAATTTTCTAGTTTCTGTAAAATTAATAAAAATGCACATAACAGGTTTTAGAGTGTCGACGACGATATATTATTATAAGTAAGTAGGCATTTAAATATGTAAAAGAGCTTAAAAAAATATGTGTACATATACTTACAATTTTGTATCTCTAGGAAAAGAGGAAAAAATGATGCCCATATCAGTTTTTGACACACAGCCGCGATAAGCACACCAAGTGCCCGGCATGATTCAAAATACTAATAAATAAATCAAAACCAAAATGCGGCAAGAACGTTTTCAAAAATAGAAAAATTCTAACGAATAAGCGCACACCAACAAAATCCGAAAATCTCTCGGCCTACTCGGACCAATAAATCAACGAGCGGGTCAGGAGGTTTTGAAGCTTAGACCCGCAGTCCGCAGTGGATAAGAGATCTCTGTCAAGAATAAGCGTCCTGGGCCTATATTCTTGACATCCGACCCGTGCCCAGTGTGAACAAATTTCTTATTTCACACCTACTTTGATCCATGTAATAAGTGACGGTAACTACTCACCTCACAGGCTGTCGAGAATACGGGCCCTGGTTGACCTTGCTCCTAAAATTTCCCAGAAGTATAAGCAAAAGAAGGAGGCCTCGTCTGTGTAATACCTTTGAATACTGTTTAAATTTTATATTTAAATACGTATGCAATCAAAAGTCTTTCATTTTTATTAATTTCGGGATTGTACTCAAATTTTCAGATCAATATTGCTACGACATCACCTATCAGCTGAGATGAACAGAAAAATCGACGTAGATGGCGCATCCTGTGTTGTTCCAGTAAACTCTTTTTTGACTTAGTATCCTTTAGCTTACTATAGCGGTCATATTGACACGAAACTAATAGAAAATCCATGTTTTACCTGTCAATTTGGTTATAAAAATGGCGGCACCAGTAGGCTAAAGGGTACTGCAGAAGTAGGAATTAACTGACTTTTTAGTTGAGAAAAAAACCTCCAAATCAGTTGCTTCAACCGAAAAGAAACCAAAAAATAAAAGATCAAAAGATCTTGGGTGAAAATAACGAAAATTCAAACTTGGATGAGCATCCCACAAGGAACACACAAAGGACCAAAGCGAAAAGAAAAATGATTTAACGATGTTTCGCTCTGGGTAACCAGCGTGAGCTCATCAGTGGTTTCACTGGTCACCCTCCTCATACATCATTAAACACCATCATACACTTTGATTTCTAACCTTGAATCACTCACAAATCGGAATTGTTCCGCACTGGTACTTATCCAAGTTACCTGATACGGATTCGTCCTGGCGTGTTAATATTTCCAATAGGATTATGCTCCTAGGGCAATTAAAACAAAAAAACAAGTTAAAAAAAAACCAAATCAGTTGCTTCAACCGAAAAGAAACCAAAAAACAAAAGATCTTGGGGTGGAAATAATGAAAATTCAAACTTGGATGAGCATCTCACAAGGAACACACAAAGGACCAAAAGAAAAATGATTAAACGATGTTTTGCTCTGGGTAACCAGCGTGAGCTCGTCAGTGGTTTCATTATCAGTGGGCTCACTAATAATTTCTCTTTTCGCTTTGGTCTTCGAGGTCTCCTTCTTTTGCTTTTACTTCTGGGAATTTTTAGAACCAGACCCCTGCGGTATATCGTTTGGTTTTGATAGTTGGTTTGAGGCTTGATCCAATACGTATTTGTTTTTTTCCTAGTTGAACACATCTTTCTGTCGCTCTCAGTGTTCAAAAATTGGGAAAGAGTGAAAAAGAAGAAAGAAAATCCAGATTACGAAAAACTGAAAGGTATTCAGGGCATCCGATTTTTCAATACGATTTTGATGATAGCCTGGCACACGAAGAATAGTTACGTGTTTTTGTACATGGACGACGTGCCACAATGGGAGAAGGTTGGTTGGGATACATACAAAATTTGAATCTAAATTGAACCTGTTTTTTAAAAATATAATTGACCAGCTGAAGACACCACAGCTTTGCGTTTCTCTTCCTTTAAATTGTCATTCTATTTCTTATTATTTTATTTCATTTCATATTATTTTATTTAATTTTATTTGATTTAATTTTAATTTAATTTCCTTTAAATCCATTTTATTTCTCATTTCATTCTTATTAGTTAATTCAGTGTCAATTTTATATTTATTTAAATTTCGAGAGCACGTCTATTCCATTTCTATTTAGAGTCCATACCATTTCACTTTCAATGCATTTTTTTTAAAATTTTATTTTAGATTTTAAGCCATCCTGTCATGTTCCTTACGATGCAAATGGAACTACTTCTGGTGCAAATCTACTTCATGATCTCCTCGTTTTTGCTCACCAATCAGATTTTGAAAATCTATTCCAGAAATGGAGAGTTTACGCTCTATGACGTTTCCGTGATGTTTTTGAACAGGATAGCGAGGTAGGCAAAGTCCATTTTTATTTAGACAAAACCTAACCTCAATGACCCACTGAACAAAACTAGTGCGTCTATTCTTGAATCGAGAGAAAACTTGCTGCGGTTTCTCTCACTTTTGCCCGATATTGATCGAAAGTAATTCTCTTAGTCAACACCAATAGAATTACTTTCGATCAATATCGGGCAAAAGTGAGTGAAACCGATTTAAACCGAAGATTTGGACCAATGAGGTGCATAGTGGCGGGAGAATTTGACTCCATGGGAGAAAATTTTCCCTCGATTCAAGAATAGACGCACAGGCTTGAAAGTTGACAGAAATCCAAATGCCCTACCCAACTAGCAATTTTTAGTTGTGCAAGTTGTAAAAATTAGAATTGCACTAATTTTAACCGTTGTTTTACAGATAAAGAATAGCTATCATGGCGACGGTCGACAACGTCGACTATTATACGACGCCTAAACGTTTATCACAACTTCAGTCGCCATCACAACTATTTATGACCGTCTATTGTACTAACAGTAATTCCTTAGTTGTGAAGGCACCGACTACAAACCGGTGTGTGCTAAACCAAAAATTGATCAATTTACTCCACGTTTTCTGGCCGGTTTGTTGGAGACGCGGGCGTGCCTATTTTCATCTAACCAATTTTTATGTTATGTTTGCAACAAACCAATTTTGGAGCACTGCTGTCTGTCATACAAACGTCAATTAATTCAGTAAAAGTAACTAACAAGTGTTTTGTAAAGTTTCTATTAGTTTTGTTTGAACATTTTTCACTATGAAAAGGAACAAATGGTATAAATATTCTTCGATATTTTGACATGTGACAGCTGTCATTTAAGGTGATTCCCCAGTGTGGCGGAAAAAAAGAGGAAGGTCCTGTGTAAACAACAAGGATGGAAATTAGGTGAGCAGCAGAAAGCCAAACTGTGGAGCAATTTCGATTGGGTAAAAATTGAGGCGTGTTCGCGTCTTTTAAGTTAGGGGATCCGTTCAAAACACAGTTAAGTAGTTAAAGCAGTCGAGACACGGGACTCCTTTGGTTGTCATAGAAACTAATAAGTGCCGCCATGATTGATTGTTAAAACTACTGTATGCTAATTTGTAAACAAACATTAAAAATAATTTTTTTGCTTTTTTCTACAATAAACTACGATCTTTTTGCATATAAAAATCCGTATTTTGTTCTTAGGAATCCTAAGCAACATCTTTAGAGGATTTTCGAAGCGATTTTTAAATCATCTGAATCGAGGGCGCGCTTGTTTTTTAGAGCTACGAACTATACATTTGACAGTAAACTACCGTCTGTTTATATATTTTGGCATTGGTTCGCATTTTATGATGATGCAAAACATTATATATGACATAGAATATCATTTTATTTTAATAATATGATGGTGTTAGAAATAGTTTAATTTGTAGTCGAATAGTGTATTTATCATTTTACGTAATAAATAGTATTTTGAACAAATAATTGTACTCCAAAACCCATTGAACTATTACTTCAACTGTAGTCGCGATCGCGACGTTGACTCAATCAAAAAATCATCCACCAAATTGGTGCAAAAGTGGGTGGTGTTTGAGTAAAAGTAAACGTTGCGACGCAACGTTGGCACGCGGTGCACAACGTTGAGACGTCGACAAATTGCTAGTTGGGTAGAGTGTTCTTTAAAGTTTTCAGGTTACGTCTTTTCTGACAGAAATTTTGGCCATAGAAGACTCGTGAAAATAAAATTATTTAAAAATATCTTGCAATTGTGCCACCAATAAAAAAGCTAGTTTGACACGTATTTGTTTTATTTTTGATTGTTCGTACTTTTTGACACTTTGATCCGCAAATACAACAGAGTAAATTAAGGTTATGATAAACAGATCGTAATCACATTTTTGCATTCAAAAAATTATTTAAATATTTTGTTTTTCTACTTAACGTTTTACTGTCGGCAACCATTATAAACTGGAGAACAAAAAAAATGCAACACCAGAAAGGACAAATATTTCCAAAGTAATTTATTTATATATTAATACATTAGGATGCTCTTAGTAATTGATTACATTTCCAAGAAGATTCCTCCATGATACTCATCAAAAAGTTAATAATGAGTGGCTCCTCTATGGTTATTTATGCACTCGTTTGTTCTATTGGTTTTCCAGGGGGACGTGTTAATCGACTAAGATTGCGCCCTATCATATTCCATACGTGTTCGATAGGCGACAAGTCAGGCGATCTTGCTGGCCATTCTAAAGTCTCTATGCCAAGTTCATGTAAGAAGTCCATTGTTTCACGAGCAATATGCGATCTGGTATTATCTCGTTGAAAGGTCGCATTTGGGATAGTTTGTAGGTAGGGATGTAAAACTGGCTTCAGCACTTCATCGATATATCGCCGAGCAGTCAGATTGCCGTTGATGAGGACTAGAGGTGATCTGCTTCCTAAACATACAGGGTTCCTAAGCAAATCCTTAGGGGGCCAAGCAGCCGTGTATAAGACGCAGACAAACGGAAAAGCACATTAGGCAGAAAAGGATGGGTATGGCGCGATGTTGTCACTACATCTTACACGTAGTAAATCCATTCCAGGTAGTTGTTTTTCTAATTTTTTCCATTTTCATACCTTTAGGACTGGAATAAAAATTGTTTTTGCTCCACTTTAATACCAAACTGATGAAAGATATCGTAAAAAAAATATTTTTCGGATTTTCATTTTGTAACCATTGTCCTTACGCACTGTTTACAGGCTGGGGACTGAAATACATGCAAATGTCTAACCTAAAGCGTTCATACACGGCCGGAGAAATCGACTGAGATATTTCCGTAGAAACTTTATCAAGCAAATAGGTCGGGTTGATGCCTTCGAACGTCCAACCCGGGTTTTGCACTTTGATTCGAAATCAAAAATGAGGAACAGTCAGATGTGGGGCCGTGCACAAATTACGTATCGGTGATTTTACCAATTTTTGACCCCCTCCCTATGTAATGTTTTGTAACGGTTTGGCACGCCACTCCCCTAATATTACGTAACGATTTCAAGACCACTACCCCCCCCCCCCAAAAAAAAAAAACTTTTCACTTATTTTCATTCCAAATTTTCTTAGTTTCACACAAATGCAAACGCTGTCGAAAACCCCCCCTCCCCCCTACGTAACGTTTTGTAACCCCCCTCCTCCCTATGACCATTACGTAATTTGTGCACGTCCCCTGTGGTCCCAGTGGAGGAGGGCGAGAAAATTGATATTTTTTTCTTAAAAATTATACTTTTAAGACCTATTTCTTTGCGTTCCCGAAATTACGTAATGTTTGAAAAAAAATTGTAAGCGCCGCCATTTTTATTTCGTGCTATGTTTTTCTAACATTTTTACGTTCGGCTAATTTAATTGAAAAAATTTTGCCTGCGGCGCCCTTTATCTTCTCACTCGAAACCAAGATCCCCCGTTTTAGGAAAACTGATCCCGTCTCTGTTTCTAAATTCTTTCGAATAAAAGTAGAGTATGACCATGGGGGAAATAATTTTTTTCTACGGTATGACGAAAATTTCGAGAAAGTTGAAGAAAAAAATAAAAAAAGTGGCAGAGCTCAAGTTTTTCGTAAAAAAAACGTTTTTTGTAAAGAAACAGAGCAAAATAAATCTTTTCGCCCCTTTTTGGGTGTTACAAATATTGGCAGTTCCTTATTTTTCGCTTTTACCCTCCCGTTAGTTTTGAAGAATTGGTTCGCTACATGTTTCGAGATCATGTCATAAAACACCTCGAAAATATCAAATGTAGTGTAGGGCCAGCTTTATTTAAAATCAATAATATCGCAAGCAAAAAGCTCTGCAGGAAAAACAGCGCCGTTTATTGATTTCTTTGGCTGCTAGTGCTAGCTGCATGGTTTGGCCGTTTCCGGATAGATGTCACTAGTAGAACAGTATGGAAAGAAATTTAATTAAAAGCGAATATATTTCTTTCTAATGTTAACAACCTCACGAGTTTATCGCTCAGTATCGTAAATAATGGACCCTGCCGCCTCCTTTAAGCAAGAAAAAGCTGTGGTTTGGACCTGAAAACATCTAATTTTTAATTAGATTAGATGTGTGGCCGGCATCTAGCGGAATTTGCAGACATCTTGTCAACGGTTATTATTGCAACTATGATTTATTCTCACAATGAAAGAGTGGCGACAATTTTTTCTCATGAAAGCAGTCCGGAGATAATAACAAACTGGCACCATTGCTCAATATACCTGTTTCTTTTGTGCGCGCAGAACTTTCCATGCCATTTCTGTTTGATTTATTGAAATCCTATCCCTAAGGAAAATCTTAGGAACCCTGTATAGCACCCCATACCATGATACTTTGCTGTCTTGCTGTATCACGTTCAACAGCAAAGTCTACATTTCGTCTCTCACCTCGAAATTGCCTAACTCTCATGCGTCTATCATGGCCGCCTAAACAAAACCTGGATTCGTGGCTAAAACTTATGGTATTCCATTCGTCATTCCAGTTTTGCCAAGCTCTGCACCACTCCAAGCGGCGAGCCTTATATTGTGGGGTCAAAGGTACCACCAAAAGCGGACGGTAAGCCCTCAGCCCCATACCAAGAAATCTTCGATTAACTGTCATCCTTGAAACATTCCCGTCGATTTCTGAGAGCAAGAAGTCTGAGATGCCGTAAATCACGACCTTGTAATAATCCAGAACCCGCACAACGTCTATAAGTCTCATCATTGGACCACCTTCTCCAAACTCGTAACACTGTTGATGGATTGGCATTAACCCTTCTTGCAATTTCTCGTAAACCAAAACCAGTCTCTTTCATGCCCACGATGAGTCTTTTCTCGAAGTCATTTAAATGATGAAATTGTTGGCGACCGCGAACTCTTGGCATTTTTATTTTGTAAGGAAACTGTAAGCAATCCAAAAAGACCAAAAGCTACGAGAAAAATTATTTAAAATTTTTAGAAAGGGTCTTTTATGTGTTGGTTGTTTTTGAAAATGAATAGGAAAAATCTGTGAAAAAAGTAAAAGATTAGACGACAAAAAATGTATCAAATACTTCATTCAAATAATTATTTATTATTATTGCATTTTTTTTGTTGTCCAGTATATATCACGCGACATTCTTTTTGATTTGTACTTTGTCAGGAAATGACGTGTCGTTTTTATTAAGCCTGCAATATGAATAAGAAAGGGCCAGAAAGTAAATAATATTATTCCTTTTGCGCCTTGCCAGTACTAATTTTATAAAGCTGCCCCAGTCATTAAGCTTAAATTCATGAATATGTAACCTTTTAAAAGTTCGAAATTGTTTAAATAAAAAAAATTGGTCGTTTAGAATAATGATTTTTTTATACTTACGATATACATGGGTTTGACTTTCAGGGGAGGGGAAAGTTAATTGAAACCGATGCGCCCCCCCAAGACCGATTTCTAAAGCCGCCCCTGCCTGTTGTGTTTTCGAGTTTTTAAAGATTATCAATAATTAAAATTCACGGTAAAAAATACAAGAATAAGATATCTTAAATGAGAAATATTATTAGACAAATTCTCTTTGTTAATCTTGACAATAATAAATATCGTATAAAGTCGTCTATAACCAAATCAAAGATTAGATTAGATATTAGAGACCTTTTGCACCTATAATTTTGATGCCTTTTTACTTTATCACTTATTTCGAGCATGCGCAGTTTCGAGATAATAACGGAATTCCTTACTAACCAATAAAGTTTGACGTTACCTGCGGGTGAGTACCGTATTCCTTATAATTGACATGGTTGCCACAGTAAAACGTTAAGCAGATAAACAAAATATTTAAATTCACTTGTGAATGAAAATATGTTCTGTATTCTTTTTAATCCTAAAGATAAGTGTCGATTTTTGTTTAAACATTTTCTTTGGCTAAAATTTTTCTTTGTTCTGTTTTCGAGTTTTCAAAGATTATTAATAATTAAAATTCATGGTAAAAAATACAAGAATAAGATATTTTAAATGATAAATATTATTGCACAAATTCTCTTTGTAAATCTTGACAATAATAAATACCGTATAAAGCCGTCTGTAAACAAATCAAAGGCGTCGTGCAAAAACTAAAAATGGTTACTTAAAAATAACGTGACGTTATCTACGTCAATTTTGCATAAGAGGTATCAATTATTCTAAAAGTAATGTGACATTTTTAGGTTATTCCTGCCGCTGGTTGTGATGACTTTTGTGGCCGTCTCTTATGCCAAAGTGTTGAACTTGCCCCATATTTTTGACAGTGTACAGATGGGGCAGGACGAGTGCATAAGATCTTGGTGGGGCACCATTTTTCAAATTAATTTTATTTTTCCTTTTGATAAGATGGTAAGCACCATAGACTTTACAAAAATAGAGACATAGAGAAATATCTTCAGCTACGTTTTTCGTTATACACGTATATATTGTATTTGCAATTTTTTTAGAATCTCTCAGGGAGGGAGCTGCCCCCTTAGCTAAAAATATTTCTTTCTAAATTAATCTTTATTTACACTTGTATGATTGTATCTCTCAAATAAGGGCGGACTTGATGTCAAATGCCTACAAATGTTTTTGGCTTTAAATAGACAATAAAAAAGTGATGATTTTTGGCCCTGTTATTGGTATTTTTTCTAGACGCATATATTTTGTTTTCAGACTCAACATTTTTTTTAGTGTATTCCTACAACATGGTACATTTCTCTCGACACCCTGTTTTACCTGTCCACCCTCGTTTTAATGTATGTTAAATTGAAATTCAACCTGGACCTGAAGAAACTACTCGCCGTACTTTTTTTGATATTCAGTGGCATATATGGAAATAGGATTTTTAGAGGGGGACTGGATGTCGTTTATAAGGCTTATCCCCAGTAAGTATACCGAGCGTATCACGGGGGTGGCTCACGCCCCTTTGTTTGTGCATTTTTAATGCTAGAGAAATGAAACTTGGGAAGATCATATAATGTCAAATTGCGTGGTTTCTGACAAGTGACGCGACTTCAGGTCACTTTCGGCTTCATCGGAAACGGCCTCAACTTTCTATTTTTAAATAAGACCTATATTTAGTATATTTTTACATTTTTGAATTCCTGGAAACATTCTGCATCCAACGGTTCCCATATGTCAACAGCTTTTAAATAAATTTAATTTAATTTTTTTGATTTTATTTATTATTGTGGTATTTTAGTATTTTGTGTAAGTCATTGCCTCTTTTTGCATCCTATTAGTTCCCCCACTAAAAGAAACTACGCATTAATTGACCCTTAACCTAAAAAATGTCTCACTTACAAAGTGCAGGGCACGGAATGTCTACAAAAGCCGCCCAAATTTTGGGCAAAAATTAAATAATACTCACCAATTAAGCCTCAAAGATCCTGCTTTTTGTTTTCTAATGTTGTTTTGTCCATGTTTAAATCTAGAGGAATCCAATTTTCTTTTTCTATTGATACGAAATTACGGGAAACACTAGACAATACTTTTTATTTTTTTTACGATAGTGTCCCTTTTAATAAATTTTCCAAAAGCAAACAAAAATATTGAATATAAACCTAGATTTTCTCTGTCAAATGGTTGTCAGTTGCTTTCACTACTGACGCAATCGACGTGCTTGCGTCGTCTCTGGATTATTTCCAGGCTAACTTGATGTTATTATCGGTACGCATTTGTTTCGGGAACTGCAAGGGCAGAGCCGTTATATCATCTCGTAGTTATATGCCCAGGCGGCGGCGTAGCAACATGATTTGGGGCCCCCAGGCAAGGACAATTTATGCCCCCACTCCACTAATAAATGTATAAATGTAAATTTTAATTTTTTTTTATAAAAAAGAAATACGTGCTAGGTACCTAAAGTTGTATTTTATTCAAGTAAATAAAATACTACCAAAGGTTGGTATTTTTTTTATTGTAAAAAAACAAATATTTATTTTAGTGTGGTAACAATGGTAACTCAAAATATTTATTGTTAAGATTATCTGTAACAAGTCTCGGGAGGTAAATAATTTAAAAGTCCCGTTTCCTCGCTTTTTAATTGGCAAATTCTTTTATTAGAGTGGTTAAAAGCCCAGGGGTCGTATTTTCGAAACCATACGAAATTATTCGCATGCGACTACTTCCGTCTCTTCCTATACCGTATAGAAAAGGAGGCAAAAGATATGCCGATATGCTGATTCATGGGTAGTACGTGCAAGAATAACCGGTTTTTCATGCGAAACAACACGAATGCCTCCACCCACTCGTGCAATATTGCGTTAAACCAGTCGAATTCGAACGCGGTCCGCACATACCGGCTTATCTTTCGCCCTGGGGTCTGATTTTCGAATCCATACGAAAATATCCGCATACGTATACTGAATAATCAACAATTTTTATGTCAGTCTCTTTCTATACCGTGTGAAATGAGAGGCGAAAGATAAGCCGGTATGTGTGGACCGCGTTCGAATTCGACTGGTTTAACGCAATATTGCACGAGTGGGTGGAGGGCAATCGTGTTGTTTCGCATGAAAAACAGGTTATTCTTTCACGTACTACCCATGAATCAGCATATCGGCATGTCTTTTGCCTCCTTTTCTATACGGTATAGGAAGAGACGGAAGTAGTCGCATGCGAATAATTTCGTATGGTTTCAAAAATAGGACCCCAGAAGTAAAGCTAAACTGCTTAATCTACTTTGACTCATTTGTGATCTTAAGTAATCTTTTAATAGTTTTAATTTAATAAACGTCCTCTGAAGAGTTGCCACTGTTACCGCCAATGTTAAAAACAATAAAAATGTGGTAAATATTTGAAAAAAATTACTTTCTGGAACTCCGTATTGTTTAATAATGACAGGCATATTATTATTTAGATCGTTTTTTACAAGTGGTAAAAGATGATTATATTCAATTGCTATACAAGGCTCTATAATTTCAGAATATTTCTTACAAAAGCGTTTACACTTTTGTAGAAGAATTTTTTCAGTAGAACTTTTAATGGTTCTGGGATCCATAAAATCAAAATAATCGCATACCGTCATCATACCGCTGAATCGATTCTCTATTTGACCTGTAAGAGAGTTGTGATGTTTGGTTGGGTTAGAAAGGGGGAAAAGTGCAGGCCTAATAAAATTAACATCTGAGTTTTAGATGGTTTAGTAAAATAAATAAACAATTTTGTTTACTGAAAATACCAACTGTGCAGTGGGTCCCATTGCATCGCCGGGCCCCGAGGCTTTTCCTCGAGTTGCTCGATGATAGCTACGTCACTGTGCCCAGGACTATAGGCCCTCTATACATTTGACAGTTGTTGTTTTACCAGAGGTGGGCAATTCATTAAGCCCACTGATTTCGTTCGAAACTTGGGTGTCTGGATGGACGGTCAGATGACATTTGACAGGCACGTTGGCTATGTTTGGCATAGGTCTTACATTAACTTAACTATGTGAATCCCTAATATTATCATTAGTGGCGTACTGCAACATCTCTATTGATCTATCATTTTAAATAGAGATAAGGAATCTCTTCAAAAAATGCATAATGCATGGGTTCGGTTCTGCTACGGTTCAAGAAAGTTTGATCATGTCTCTCATTGTTATGCAGATTGTAAATGGCTTAAACTCGAGCAACGATACTTAGTCGCACTAGGAACCTTCATATTCAGGCTAAAGAAATGTAAGACCCCAAGTTATCTTTCTTCCAAATTGGATAAATGTAGTGATGTCCATTTCAGGAGAACCAGACATAAAGACCTGTATCGTATTCCGAGTCACCGCACTGCGCACAAAATTCCAAACTCCTTTAAATTATGCTGCCTTCTGTTCAGTCTTTTAAGAAAAAAATAAAGGAACTTGTTAAGGCGCAATTACACAGACGAACATGCTCAAACAAAAGCTCGTGCAAAAGATTTAAAATTTTTTGCGCGAACATTTTTGTGAGCTTTTCTTTGAACATTTTGTTCGGGTAAATTTTTGAGCAAATTATTGCTATCTGTTTTGGAAACATATTTTTAAAGATGAGAATAAATAAAATTTCACATCAGTGATCAGTGATCTCAATTATTTAAAAAAATGGAACACCAACTTTTATTTTAAATTTTTGTGAAAAAAAGCCGACGGCAAGGAAAACATTATTATTGGCTATCAGTTTTGTCACATGGATTAGGGTTACTTATAATATTTTTTTCTTAGGGGTTTTCCCGGATTTTTTTGCCCGGGGGTTTTTTTGGGACTTTCTTGCGAGTTTTTTTATTTCCAAGGGTTTTTTTCCTAAATTCGAAAAACAACCCAGGAAAATTTTTCTTTTCCAAAAAATTTTTGAATTTTTCAAATATCGGCAAAAAACTCAAAAATTGCACTTTTAAGCGGTAATCCGCGCCTCACGAGGAGTGGTGGGGAGGGGATTTTTTTTTAAAACATATTTTTGTAATTTAACTTTAACCTTAGCTTTGATTGTTTTTTTTTAATTCCTCACACCAGATTTACCTACTTAGTTTAAGGCCCCAAGGGTTGCTTAAAAAAGCAAAAGGTTTATGAAAATGCTGAAGATAGATATTTACTGTCAATTTAATGTAATAATCAAGGTCGATTACTGACACCGAACAAACAATATGCAAAGGGGCAACATTCCGATTCAAAAATCTAGTCTATTACTGCTAAATTATATCTTTTAGACAAGGGTCATAAATCCATCCTTTCGATAATTCTCTTCCCTAAAAACCCCTGTATGCCAATTTTGATTGAAATCGAACAAAATAAATCTTTTTCTTCCTTCACTTCCCTCATTAGCGGGAGGGGGTGCCTAATAATACCATATTATTGTATTGTCGCCGCAACTATAAATACACACCGAAAACTGAAATTAAATACCAAATTTGAGTTGCAAGATTTGAGCCGAACATACAAACATACATAAATAAAAGCTTGTAAAAATTGCCAAAAATTTCAATATTTAAAAAATCGGAAACGCAAGTTCTACGCGTCAATAAAATGAAATGAATTTCTTTGTTTTGAGTCGGAGAGATCTTTCTTTATGGAAAGATTTGTTCTAAAACTTTCATAAAAAAACTGCGTTGACCCTTGTTTGTTGTCATGTAATTTTGTGTGTCAATGTTCATTTGACCAAAACCCGCTCTCACTAGTCTACGGTTTTTACCTTCTCCTAACCCAGCATCAGCAACAAATAAGTGCCAATTATGGTATACTGGCATATCCCCTATAAAAATCAAATCAATCGAAGTTGCTTATGAGGTAAAACGTGAATTTCGACATCATATCGTTTTTCCGTTGGAAAGTACTTGATTAAAATACGTTGTTTTAAAACTTAGTCTTTCTATTTTCAGTTAAGTTCAATGAATTCCCATAAAACTATAAAATTTAAATTTGTAAAGAAATTTTTATACCCCCAATTCTTCAAATAAATTTTGCTCAACATTCTCTCCAAAATTTACGTGTGTTCTTTTGTACGAGATTTTGCTCGAACATTTCTTTGAACATTTTGCTCAAGAGGCTCGTGTAAATGTTTGTCGGCATTTCAACATCAAAGGAAAGTTTGTCTGTGTAAATGCGCCTTTAGAGAAAACAAACTCAGAATCACTCTATAATTCAGTTTTTCTTATTTGGGTTATAATACATTATTATTTTTTCCAAGAAAGAATTGCGGGTTATTGATTTTAACATTGATTGAGTTTCCTCTCTACTTTTACATTAATTATTTTATATTTTAATGGAGGTATAAAATACTCCTTACTGTTGTTTTAAATCAATTAGTGGTTAATATTTTGGTTGCTAGGTGGTTATCTGGAAGAGCGTCTCTGACGAATATCGCCACCTTTATTTATACTGTTACTGAATTGTTGTAATTACTAGTACCAAATAAAGGCATTTTGAATTGAATTGAATATTGCTTCTTCTTTCGAGTTTTTCTCATATTTTCATGTAAAACATAGAGAAAACAATAATAAAGAGAGGATTCGATTCAATGGTGGGAATCTGGCAACAAGTTTGGCTCGATACTGGCGCCTCCATTGAGAGCGTAGAGAAACAAGTAATTTTTTATGGTGGGTTTTTTAAAATCTTGTTTTAGGGTCACTGCATCACGAGCACTGCGAAAGAAGACGCAGTTTTCGTGATACAATGACCCTATTTTGTTTTAAGAAACAATGCTCTCCTTAAAACAAACTAACACCATAAAAATAAAGATCACAATTTAGCAAATAAAATTGTTTTTTATTAAAAGCTGCTTTTGGACTCTTTATTTTGCAAAGTATTTGCTATCAGAATGAATAACTAAGTCTTTTTTTGGTACAAAAAATCTTTACATTTATTCTATAAATAATACAATAGTGGCGGTCACAGTCATTTGAAAGGGGAGGAGGCGGTGTCGATACGAAAAAAAAAATAGAATAAAAACATAGCATTTATGAGGAACATATCAATATATTCAAACAAAACTTAGTAACTACAAGCGAGGATTTGGTCCCAAATCTAGGGGGGGGGTACTCAGATTTGAAGTCGTTTATTTCATACATTTTTTATATAAAAAAATGTTTAAGAAAATTTTTTAGAAAATTGCTCAAATAATGCGTTTTTTGATTTGAAATTAAACTGAAATTGTAAATATATCATTGGTTTCAAAGCCCAGCAGGCGAAAATTTTACGAAAATGACACTACAAATGCCATTTTTAACGCAAAATTAAACTAACACCGTAAATATCAAAGGTGTTATAGCGCCGCAATTTATGCCCTAATTTTGATTTTCTAAATGTTTTCATACAAAATTTAAAGCCAGGGTAAAGGGGGTGGGTTAAATACCCCCCTATCTTCCTGAAATCCTCGCTTGAATAATTTTTTCAGTTATAAAAAACATAGATAACAAACAAACCACAAACAAAACCTAATAGCTAAATAGTTTTTTTTTGAAGTCTAAAACGCTTTTTGTTGAAACATTACCTTTTACGAGTATATCGCATATCTCAAACCAAGGCCGACAAAAAAAACAACAGGCCGTAACCATCAGAAAAACAGCTGTTAATCTTGGGCCGGTTTTTACATGGAGTCTTATGGGAGAAGCGAGGTTTTTTCGGGATTATTTCTAAACGACTCGATGAATTTTCTTCAAATTCCCATGAAATATTCTTCGATACTATCCTAATATTTTAAAAAAGTTTTCTGGAGATCACAGGGTCTCAAATAATAAAAATTCTAGGAAAAGTATTTTGTGAGGTTAGGTTGATGTAAACAACAACACTTACTTTATTTTTCTTAAAAAAAAGGAAATTTTCTCATATTGTTAGCAATAAAATGCACATGAAAGGTTTCAAAAGGTGCGCATCCATATCTACACCAGAATAGAAATTGATTTATCGAAAAAATGCAGGAGACTAGTGTTTTTTTTGTGATCATTTCACGAATTGGAAATGGTGGATTTATATACCTAAATTAATAATTCCTGTCTTGTTGAGTCGCTAAATAATATTTTAGTCGCCATATATGACATCTGAATATATTTTGTCGTATAGCGAGAAGAGTAGGTATGGTTTAAATGTTGGTTTAGGTTCTTCCACGAGGTCTCCTACCAACCAGGTTCCATCAGAGTGACTACCTTATAGAAGATTGGAGTAATGATAAAAAGTAAGACAATGGCACAGAATACGGTACAGAGAAGCATCTAATTAATACGTCATTTTGAGTGCAGTTTTTGAGTAATATCTGGGACTTTTGCTGTTTGTGTGATTTTCATCATAAGAGATCTAAATTGAACATTATTTAGATAGATAGACAGATAGATAGATAGATAATTCTTTATTAGCAATTAAATATTTTTCATAGGTAGCTGCACTGAGAATCCTATTTATCTAAGACGTCTTGTGGGCGTTTCAACCAGTGAACATTTTTAATACAAATTTCAGATTAAATTAACATTATGATGATGAACTTAACAAAAATTACTAGAGATGGAAACAGTGATTTCAGTGACATCACAAAGTTTTCTTGCTCTTTTTTGCATTATTTGAGGTGCTATGGAGGTGTATTTATGAGAGGACGATGACCGACAATCCCTCTGCATAATGTGATCCTTAACTTGTTAGTGTTGTTTGTTTGAATGTGGTTATCGTATCGCATTTTTCGATCCTTTGTCTCAGAGGATCTCGGGATTCATCACAGTTTTCAAAAAAGTGTGACAGAAAAACGCTATACAATAACCACCCCCAAAACAAGCAGCATTGACAAGTTAAGGGTCAAATACTACGAAGGGATTGTGGCTCTCCTTCCACCCACAAAAACACCTTCACATCACCTCAAATAATACAGAAAAAAGTAGACAAACTTTGCAATGTCATGATTTACTGTTTTCATCACCACCATCTCTGAGAATTACTGTTAATTTAAACTGGAATTTTAATTAAAAATCTTAACTTGTTGAAATACATAGAATATCTGAGTTACATACTCCAACAAGACATCTTAGTTAAACAGGATTGTACTGTATTCTTTCAATAAAATTCGGTATTCTTCTGCAAATAAGTTTATTTTCTTTAATTGGATTCACACATAAGTAGGTACCTACTTTACAAATCCAAAAAATAATCACTTTTAGAGATTTCCTAGGACCTTCTTGACTTCATGGTTGTTTGACTATTTCATAAAATAATAATAATAATATATATCTATTAATTTTCAATCTCTATGAGGCTTGTGCTTGGAAGTTTTTTAATTTATTTATGATTACTACTAAGAAATAAATTATTAATTTTAAATATAAACTTTTGTAAAGAAATATACAAGGATACTAGAAGTTATTAGAAAAAATTATATTATTTTTAAATACCTAACAACTTAACAACCTAACGTTTGGATAGCCTTTGATAAATAATTTGATCAAAAAATAATCTAGATTCATTTGGAATCCAAACTTTTATCTCTTTTTTAAATTTTTTCTGATTGTTAACAGTTTTAATTTCATCCAGTATCAGATGATAGACATAATTAAGGCCCAGGGCTTTCCAGTCACAGTAAAAGGAATATTTTTTTACCCCTTTTAGAGGGTGAAACCTAACCCCACCCTATTTTTTTAAATGGGATGATAGTACTTGTGTCACCTTGCTGGAAAGCTCTCTTAAAAGAAAATTGGCTGCTCATGTTTTATTTTATTCTAACTAGAGAATCAATCTATCTTTTAGCTTCAAAAAACTTTTTAATATCACAAAATTCCGCAATGTTTAAACAGAATGAATTTGCAATTTTTAGTGGTCCAGTATTATTTTCATTAATTTAGACACAATGTGTATGAACTGCTTTATCGAAATTTTGCACTCTTTATTGCCCAAAATGGATTTTTCTGAATGAAAGTTGAAATACTTACTAAAAAAAAATATATTTTTTTTTTCATTTGTGTGGCAGAATTAAATCAATTATTTTTGCCGAAATATTTTTCAAATATTCTTTATTTACATTAAAAATGCCAGCAAATAACCAAAACATTAAAAATTTAAATTTTAATGATTGGGTTCAGAGATTTGAAATATGAATTACCTATGAAGTTAAAATAAAACAAAAATTGCACAATTTTCTGCTTAACAGAGCTTTCCAACAAAGTGCCACAAGTGGGGTGAGGTTTCGCCCTCTAAAAGGAGTGAAGCAATATTTTCTTTAGTATGACTGTAAAGCCCAAATTCTTCACCCTGAAGCTGTAGAAAATTTGTTTGAGTTAAAGTCCCCACCCTGTAGATTCTACAATATTATATAGGCAACCAACTTAATCTAGGAATAGTTTTCAGTGAGTGTCATAAACCAAGATGACCATTGAGCATTGCTATCTCCTAGGTAGTATTTGGAGGTATGATAATAATTTATTTTCAAAAAAGGAATGGACACTTCCGGACCCTTCAACTGGAACAGTATTATTGTGATGCCTTTTTCGTTTACCTCTCTTTCTCCACTTTTATCTTCTTCATCTCCGCCTACTTCCATTCTAAAAACATTAAAAAATTTACTACCTCAAGGGAATTAAATTAATAAATTCTCCAATATATACGAATTTTAGGTCATTCTATTGCTTTTATTGGCAATGGTAGCATATGATCCTCAAAAAGTTAATAGCTGTGGATTTTTCTTAAAAAATATGTTAAAAAATGATACCAAACAGGGGTACCCCTTTTAGTTTCAGAGACATGGGCATTTAAAAGTTACTTAACCTTATGAAACAGATTTCTATTAAAAGTAAATTTTAAGATGATTGCAAATTTAATATTAAAATGGAACATTTATGTTCAAACCTTCTAAGTTAAACCAAAATTGCCCCCTAAAAAGGGGCTACATAAAAAATTTTAATTTTTACATTTGTAAGTTAAAAATATGGGCTGCAAAATGCTTGAATATGCTAGTTTTATTAACTTTGTTTACCTTGATATTGTTAATAACATGTGCCGAGGTATTATTTTCCATATTCATAGTTCTCTATCCCTTCCAAGATCTCTCCATTATGCATTCCCATGTTTTCTCTTTTAAGCATTCAAGTTTCCGTTTTCTACTTCTTTTCCTATAAAAAATAAATAATAAAAATTATTAGCAAAAGAACTGGGGACGTGTACAAATTATGGAACGGTGATTTTGGTTTTGTAACGGTTTGGTGAACCTCTGCCCATAATATTATGTAACGGTTGGAAGACCACCACTCCCCAAAAAGTAATTTTTTCTTATTTTCATTCCAAATCTGTCGCAAACCCCCTATGTAACTTTTTGTAACACTTTGGCTACCCCCTTCCCTCCCCTCTATGACCGTTACATAATTTGTGAACAGCTCCTAGCATATAATCGTAAAATTTTATTCATTAGCTCAGTTCAATACCTATATATGTTTAAATTATCTCTAAATATGAAGAATGTTCAGTGTTTTATACAAAAACAGTTTTTACAAGTAAATTTAACAAAAAGATAGGAAAGTCAAGTTTCCTACCTCTGATAACATGTATGAAGGGCCTCCTAGCAATAGGCAGGTAATATGTGACATTTTACTAGCTTAGTAGAAAAGGGGGCAATTATGCAGTATACAGTTTTCTGCCATTTTTGATTTTTTATGAAAAATTCTCTAGGACCCCAAATCCGCCGGTTGGTTTTTTTTTTAATTTTATGTTTTTTTAATTTTTTTTTTTTCACTAAAACAACCCAATCCAACACAGCCCTACCCAACCTAACCCAAAACAATCAAGAAAACACATTACAACCCCCCCGGCACCTTTTTTCTCTTAAAAAAAAAAAACCGGCGCCGGCGGATTTGAGGTCCTAGGGACCCTAGTAGGTGCCCCCATAAAGACTTTTTCATAAAAAAATCATAAATGGCAGAAAATCGTATACTGCATATAAAATTACTGAAAAGGGAGGGATCAGTTGGATAGGAAAAGTTTGTTACATATGACTCACCCTTTTTCTGGGCACTTTCTGGTATGCAGCATTTTCGACGCATTTTCCTGATTTCTATATCAAATACGATAGACGATAAAGGTGATTTAAACATTTTCGAAGCACAAAATTCACACTGTAAGCAATTGTCCTTTTTTTGGTTTGAAGTTCACTTTTTTCACATCAAACGACCAGTCATTCTTTTTAAAACAATACCGGTTTATTTTAAAGTTTGTTTGATTCCAAAATTGGAAAAAAAATGTTAAAAATTGACTGAAAATTAAATACACAAATCAAGAATTAGTGAGGTTATGTTTGCGGCCTTGCGCGTCTGGCTGGACGCAACCAACGAAAAAAAAAACCGGCCCAAGATTGTGACGTCACAATTTTGGTTGTGTGAGGCCCGTGTGGAACACATTCTTGTCGGCCCAGCTCAAACATAAGATGACCATCTAAAAAAAAAGTCATTTCCAGTTTTTTGGTCAAACCGTTCAATGACTCGCTTAATGTCAATTTCAATATGTCTGTTGATATGCAGCAACGCTAAGCCCGTCAGATGAATTTCCGTCATAGTGTTTTTAAGTACTTATGTTTTTCAATCTTCTGAGGTATGAGACGCTTCTTTCTGACGAGGCTGGCAAATATCCAAGAATGTTCTAATCAACGGAAAAATAATGCCACACTTGTTCATTGCCTCGTAAACATTATCAGGTATGTTTTGATTTAAGCTTTTGCCTACTTCTGGCCAATATTGTTTCCAAATACTGACTTTTCCCAATAAAAGTTCAAGAATTTGTGTTTTGGATTAATAAAACAATTTATAGTATTTAGAAACGACTTTAGTTAATTTTGCCTTGATTTTGACTTCATGTTAAACTTGGTATGAATATGTTCAGGTCAAAAATACTTTTTTATGTCCGAATTGATTTTGTCGAAAACTTGTTTATAAATAGAAACTCTATAATACTGTTCTGTATTTTCAATGGTTTTCGCGGTAAGTTCGTCATGCGTTTGTATTATCTTGGTCTGACGAATTAAAGGTCAAACTGTCCCAAAATATTGTGGAGGGATTCGAGAATGTATTTAAACGAGCTTTCTGCAACTTTTCGTTTTTTCTTCTTCAGGGTTATTACCAGCAGGATCTTTGTTGTTGTTGTCTCCCAATGAGCATTTTCAGAAACCTCTGGTGACAAAAATTTATATAATTATTATAAAGAGGGTTCCATTAATGCCCTAGGGTATTTAGAGGTTTCCTACAGGAATTGAGTTTGTATATTTGTTTTATTAAAGGTTGTAAATTGATAATACCCTAAGGTAACATAAAACTGGCGTTTACAATATTTCCACGGACATCTTTATAAAAATGAAAGTCATCGGTAACAAATGATATATAAATTGGTATTAAGAGTGTTTCCACCAACATATTTATAAAAGGCATCAGTGACAAAAGTTATATAAATTGGTTTTTGAAATCTTTCTGTTAACCCATCTACAAAACCGTAAGTAACTATTAATTAAAGATATATAGATTGGTTTTTAAAATGTTGCTATCAACTCACTTATAAAAACTTAATTAACCAACAACAAAGAGACACTTATAAAAACTTGGAAACTCACACACAATAATTATATAAATTGGTGTCTGTAATATTCTTATGAACTCATTCATAAACCTTTTTTGTATAGTGGTTATAATACCACTGTTTTTACAACAAAAAAACAATTTTAATTTATAGCAAAATAAACAAGATTTTTTAGGTTAATTTTGTGACATCAACAGGCTTGTTTTTGCGACATCAAAAGGCGCGTTTTTGCGAGATACCATACCATCATTATCTGGTTTTAATTACATCAATCTGAGAGAGATAAGAGATCTAAATCTTCTTGAGATAGTTTTCGATGACAGATATCGGGATCGAATGCATTCTACACCCGATTCCGACCAGCGTTTCCCATATGCGGCCACCCTGAGTCAAAAAAATCATGTGGACCGACATGAACTTGTATAGGCAAATCTCGCTTAGACTACGTGATCCGTGTTTTGATTCGGGGAGCCCATGCATAAGAAACCCATAGATAGGAACCGGGTTTTAGAAAAAGAGAACAATAAAGTAACCATGTTAAGTTCGCAAAAATGCACCGTGAAACTTCGAGTGCATACAGTGCGCACGGCTGGTCGGCGGCAATTTGAACACATCACCTTACGACGCGACGGAACACAGGTCCGTTTCTGCGAGTTTGACATAGTTACTATTATCCTCTTTTTCTAAATGCATTCGTCTGAGAGAGATCCAGCATACCAGGGAAGTACCTGCCTGTACACCCTTCGACCCCGCAATCTAACTATCTTCTTGAGATAGTTACCTTACAGTTATGCGGGGTTGAAAGGTGTGCAGACGAATACATTTAGGAAAAGAGAACAATGGTAACCATGTTAAGCTCGCAGAAACGGACCTTCAGTGTTCAACACTGCGCCATCTTCAGCCTTTTGTTCTAACTAGCATCATGTTTTAAAACGTTGATAAAATAGTGTTGAAAGAGGTAAACAGTGGTATAATTGTATTGTTTTTTTTTTTTATAGAATTGTCGTAAATTTTCGCCATTTTGGATTCCAATAATAGGTTTTTGACCAAAATGAAAACGTTATTTATGGGGTTTCAACAGGTGTTTTAATCGAAATATTGCTTGTTTAGGGTTAAGAACAAAATACAAAATTCAATATTTCTCCCAGAAAGCAAAAAACAGATGTGAAAAAAAGTATTATTTAAATGAATATTTTTTTCCCGTTTTCTCAAGTATTTTTGGAGCCCATAAAAATTTTGTGAGTGTATTCGAAAACTATACAGTACACACGGGACCGCAGCTGATTATCAGAGTAGGATGACTGGGAAAACAGCTTTTATTTAACCTATAGTATATAAATATTCATATTCCTACTTCATCTCCCTTGCATTTTAATTTATTTTAGAAGATTGGTAAACACCATTTTTTAAATTTTTTATTTTAAAAAGAAAAAGAATAATACATAACAAGCAAAGGGAAGAAAGATGGAAAATTTATATTTCTAAATCGATAAAAACCTTTAATTTGTTATGTAGTGTTGTTAGAACAGTTGTAAAACCTTTTTATAATTATATCTAGACTTGAGGGTTCATAAGGAATTTTTATAAAATTTATATGTTGTTTTTCTATTCATTACTATGTACCATACATTTTTATAAGCTGGTGTTGGTCAGTTGTTTTTCAAGTCTTTTTTACTCATTTAAGAGATATATTAGAGTTATAAAACTATCACTAACACTAAATAATATAACTTTTGGTTATTTTATGAAGGTTTTATATTATTTGCTGTAACTTCTATATAGACAAAAATGCTCATTGGGCTACTATTTTCTGGAGCAAAGTGAGGGGGCAATCGCCCCCTCCTCCCCTGGACCGCCACTGTACAATAAATAACAAAATAGGTCCGATCCGCAGCGAAAAATTAGTAAAACTTACTAATGCTACTAACTACTGCTCAATTACGGGTTAATTTTCTTCAATTTTGAGTGAAATATTTTTTTTGCCTCGAGTTTGAGCAAAATTTTACTTAAAATTGAGGTAAACCCGTATTGTAAAAAAAAAACAATCCAATAAACATTTAACAGAAAATAAGGCAGAGGTTTTTAACTCCTAAGTTTTCCAAATTCTATAAAACAAACTTAGCTTTTATTGATTCTTGAGGGGAACTCTCTGCTTCCATCTAACAAAAACTTATTTTATGACAAACTAAATGATAAAAAGTAAAAAATCTATGACGTTTTGTTGATTTATAGAACTTTTTGAAAACTGTCGACGTCGCGCTTTGTCAATATAGTTTCAAAAACACCAGTGCCTCCATGCGGCTGCGTTCAGAATGTCCACACTAGTGTAAAAAACGCACCGGTGTGTGGTGTGTTGCCGTTCACGAATATGAAAATGACCTGTGCGTCTTATCTTCGTCGTTCAGAAAATGTGGTGTGTCTACCGGTGGGTTTATAGCATCATCAGTAAGGCCACTAATAAGCGGCAATAGGGGTCAAAATTGTACATAATTATTTCTGTTTTAGTGAGCTTATCACACCACACCGATGATAGTGTGCTGGAATGAGGTTATGATATGGTGAAATTTGGATAATTTTTAACGACAAGACTGTTTAAAAATTTAATTTTATTAAATTTTTTTTAACCAACTCCGTGTAATATATGGTTTTTCACGTTTTTTTTTAGAGTCGATTTTAAGCCAATACACCTAATAAGTATAGCAAGTAGAAAAAAAACTTGACTTTTTTATTTTTCTCTCTATTTTTAAATGTGATGTCTTATTAGTTTAGTATATAAGTATACTTTATTTATAGGAGGTCTCAAAAAGTTTTTGCTGATACTTGATCATCTTCAAAATTTTGGGATGATTTTATGTAGCTTTTCAATGACCTATGTAAATGATCCGTTAAGAAATAAAAAAGTGGTGGGGACGGTTTTAACAACTATCCAACATTTTTCTGCTCACTTGTAGCCTAAAAACGGGTCATTGGATAATGCCACAAAAGAAAAGCAACTCCGGAAACCAACCCAAAACCCATCATTCGAAAATAAGAGAGGACAAAAAGCCTATTTTTACATTTTTCTACTCAACTTTCGAAAATAAGAGGAAACAAAAAGCCTATTTTATCATTTATCCCAACATCCCCTTGTTTTGTTTTTTTAAATTAGATGACATTAGGCAAGAATGACAGATTATAGTTGGACTTGCGGACACACCGAGTGCGGGCACTCACACCATGGTGTGGGCTTTTTGAATGCAGCCCTATATATCGACTCCCTATGCTTTAAACTATCTCTTTATTTTTCTTTTATCTCTGGGCCCTTATTCTTCAATTTCGGGGAATGGAATGCTCCCGGGAATCAGAAACGCACCTGATTGGTCGAAATCTCAGTTTTCTGTCACTATTCTGTCTATTTTGGCACTGTGTGAGCGTTTTGCCGTCAGTTTGTTCTCCTCGTAAAGGCAGGAGAGCAAAATCGCTCACAACTAATGCCATTACTGCCAAAACTGACAGAAATGTGACAAGAAAATGATAATTCGGCCAATCAGGTGCGCTTCTAATTCCCGGGAGCACTGCCTTCCCCGATATTGAAGAATACGGGCCCTGATGTAAAACCGATTTTATGAAATGGACTGATATTTTGCTGTTTCTTTTTATAATTTTCCCAGACAGTTTTTGAGTCAAGATGACTTTTTTGGTTAGTAGAATAACTATGTCAAACTTTCACAAAAAACATGAGGTAGATACACAGATATGGATAATGTTAGTACTATTTTTTTGTTACTCATTTTCTTCAAATAATAATATTATATAATAATAATAATAATATTATATAATAATAATAATAATATTATATAATAATAATAATATTATATAATAATAATAATAATATACAGACCGCTTCAAGCTACTGCGAACATAGGGGGAATCAAGTCCAATTTACGCTCCGTGCCGTACGACCGAGGTGGATTCGAAGCACGCTGCAGTGTTATCTTTTGGAAATTCATTTTGTTTTATTTCTGCCTTGCTCGAGAAACAGATGGGTAAGTTCTTAATTGAAATAATACATTTTTAAAACCAAAAATGGATGTCTACGAAGTTGCCGAAAAAGTGCAGATGGTCAAATGGTCAAATCGTCATAACCCAACACACGTTCGATATTGGTCGAGGGAAAATTTGCATTTGTATTTTGACGTAAGAACACAGTATCCCCAAAAACTAAATGTTTGGGGGGGGGGGGTATTATAGGGGAACACGTAATTGAGCCATTTTTTATTAACGGCAATTGCAATTTGAATGGTCCTAGATACTTGGATCTACTGCAGCAGCACATTATTCCAACTGCTAGGCATTTGTTAGGTGTAAGATTTGGTGAAACATGGTTTCAACAAGATGGTTGTTCCGCTCACAATGTTGGCCTTGTTAGGGAATATCTTGATAATGTATTTCCTAATCGGGTTATAAGTAACTATTTTATGGCCAGCTCGATCTCCCGATCTTGCTCCTAATGACTTCTATCTGTTTTTGAAGAAGCTTTTCAAATTATCACCCCTAACATGCTTGGAAACGTTAGAAGGGGTTTTTATAGTAGGCTCGGATATTGTCTAGCCGAGCAAGGAGGACTTTTCGAACATTTGCTTTAATTTTTTTTTGACTGGGAGAATCTTTTTGGTTTTTAGAATGTATTATTTTTTTTTGAGAACTTGCTTTTATTTTGTTTCTCCTTATTATTTTCATTGTAACACGTCGTCACTGATAAATCTGAGCAGTTGACAATAAAACGCTCTTATTTATCAGTGACAAAAATTTGCGTATTTATTGACCAAATTCCGGTTTCATTGACTACGCTCCACACAGCACCGTGGTTAGAGGCGTACTAAATACCAAAGGAAAGTCATGCAAGTGGTGATCGCAAACCTGAGTATTGGTTGCTTCACTGATAGGCGTGCGGTGTCTCTGCATGTACGTACACTGGCAAATTAGACTTCTTCCGCCCTATGTTCGCAGTAGCTTGAAGCGGTCTGTATAATAATAATAATATTATTTAAATATAACTAATCTTACTTACCTCGCAAATTCAACTATTAGTTAATTTTTAAATTGACCAACCCCACAATATTCCAGTAAAAATAAACGTTGTTAGAGGGTTGCCAAATTTAACCTAGTTTTTGTAATATATGCAACGTTAATTTTAGTGTATTTCTTAGTTATGGTAACTAAGGCAACTAAAAATTGTTACTTGGGATAAGGTTAAATTTGTCTCATGCAAACGACATCGAGAAAACGCAGACAACCAACGACCAATAACTTTTAAAATTAGACCTTTAATTGTTTTAGACAATTTAAGGAACTGTTACACTCTCCAGATTTTGGCATCCTGTACGTTAGTCCCTTTTGCAATTGGAGCACAAGTCTTATAGGAATAGCCTTCGGCTCGATTTACTTTAATACCAAAAATAAGTCTGAAAAGGAGCTTGGAATAAGTTCTGTAAGTTATTTACCGGCTTTTTTTTCTATTTTTTAAATAGTTATACCGCCCGTAAAATGGATTTGGTAGTTTTTCGAGTTTCATAAAATTTTGTCGAAATAAAATTTTAGCAGGCAAAAAATATTTCTCAAAATAGCTGTATTGTTTTACAGTACACTGTGTTACTTGGGTTTGTTTTTAAAGTGAATTATATCGTATATTTCTCATTTTTAGGTAACAAAATTCTTATTTTACCTAATTTTCCTAGCACTGCCCGTGGTGGTAGTGCTTATGACCACTGTGGATTGGACTCCTGGTTTGCAGAGAGCGCTAGTCGCGCCATTAATTAGACCACTGTACGCTGTGGCTTTTGGTGTCGGTATTTTGGGCATGTCCAGGGGATATGGAGGTAAAAATAGTTAATAAGTAGTAGCAAGTTCAATAAAAAAAAATTCCAAAAGAACGGCTGCCTATAAAAAACCCGAAACCAAATTTGCTAGAAACATAATTTGTCAGAATTTCAAAGAAAAGAAAATAATTGGTCCGAGAAAAATTGTCTCGAAAATGAAATGACGGGAAAATCAAATCGTTAGAAAATATGCGCATAGAATTAAAGTTAAACGAAACATATTTTTATAGAAACACAAATTGTTGGAAAATATTTTGAACGAAAATAATTTAATAGAAACATAATAATGTCCAACCACAAAATTCAAGAACCCCAATCTGTCCGAAAATGATTTGAACCGATAAGCACGAATTCAATTCCAGGCTTACGGCAACCACCCCCTAAACCCAATTTTTTTCATGATATGGTATTGTCATCGGACCTACATTACTCCTCCAAATTTCATTAAAATCGGCTCACGAGAAGTGTGTCAAAAATGAATCGCAAGATTTGATAGACAGGTAGACCGCTAGTGAAGTTAAATAAAATTGTTTAACGGCCCAATTACATCGTTAAACCGGCAACGCTGTTGGGTCCGTTTATTAGGCAATTTTTTTTCCGCATGTTTCTCGGAAACGGGACTTCCAAATAGCCTGAAATTTTGCCTAAATTGTTTATTGGACTATGTTTTTCCATCAAATCTTGGTACTTTTTTAAAATTTTGTTTATTTTTTGAAAAAAACTGTTTTAGCTTTTGTGGTGTTTCAAAATTGGCGCGCCCATATTACGTCAGAAACAGTCAGAAATACCCTTTATAGAGACCTGTAAAACTAAATTGGAATTATTTGTAATTTTCCAAATAATGGACACCTAATTTCAAAAACTCTCTAGATTGTATTAATAAGCTTTGTAATCCTCTTCCTCTAATAAAAAACAAATTGAGTATTATTTTCCTCTAAAGCTAAAACATGCGGAAATGTAAAAACATGGACTATACTCGTTACCTATCAATATTAGTTATATGCCTAGCATCAAAAAGTACTTAAATGGTTATATTATAGATACCGCCACCATCAAAATTAACCACCCACGTCTTTTTTTTGTGAGCTTACCCTAGGCATAGTTTCTAGTGTTCTCCTTTCCTAAATGTATTCGGCTAAGAGAGATCTAGCATATATACCTAGGTAACACCCCTTACCAGGAAAAAAAATTTATGCCATGCAAACATCGAAATTGGTCGACTCACTGTATTTGCAACTAACCAATGTCAGTGTGTCTGCCTGACATTCTTCATAACCTTAGTTTTGTCGTTTTGTTTTGGAGTTCGTCGGCCTGGTTTTTGTGTTTTATTTAATAATTTTTCCTTTGGTGCAAAGCTACTTTTTAGAACCCTTAAGTGGTCTGTGTGTATGGCCATTTGACTAGTTGTCACTGCTCTCAATTCGATCACCTAGGTGATAAATAAACAATCCCCCATAGGATCCAGTGACCCTAATCCTCAATGATTCGCGGCGCAATCTGTGAACAGGAGAATACAGTAAAGAAACCAGAGATAGATAATGAGTGGTAGATGACGTATTGAAATCGATTGACAAATTTATATTATCTCTGGATTGTTCTTGCGCCGTTAATAAAAAAAATCCCAGTGTCATGTTCCAAAAAAAGAAACTTGTCAACGCCGCAATAGCGATTCGGATGGATTGTGGTTCTGCTCGTTTAAGGATCGGGCATATTATTTTCTATCAATTTGTGGTTTTTCGTTTATAGAAAATTATTTTCGATGCATTTGTAATCCTGATATTTTAAGGTTCGGGAAAATTATAATCGGTTAAATTATAGTCGTGTTTTTTAAGGATCGAGTAAATTAAAATTATATAAAATTGTTTTCGTATCAATTATTTTCTGTGTTTCGGTTTTTGTAAGTCGCTAAATTGTGCCTATTAAAATATGTTATGGTACCCCCAATTTCTATGTCTTTTACGACACAACTTTATTTTACAAGCTTTTATTTAACTTGCAATGTATGTATGTAATAACGAACTATGTTTATTCGGGTGGAATCTTGCAACTTAATTTTGACCAACTTCCCGACATCCGATCGGCTTCAAATTTGGCATGCTTATATAGTTCCGGTGACAATACAAGAATATAGCGTGATTAAATTGAAAGCTACCCCCTACTCAAAGGGGGTGGAGGGGGGTACAGTTGAAGTACGCCCGATTTCGTTGAAATTTGGTGTGTTGGGGCACTTGGGATGGAGACAACGAATTTCTAACCAGATTTTGAAAATTCAATATGGCGTTCAAGATGGACGATTTTTGGTCATCTTTTGCTAAACAATTTTAATTAACTTATACACATCCGATTGCCTTGAAATTTGTCATTTTTAGGCACCCCTCCCCCTACGAGGGGAGTGGAGGGGGGAAAACACCTAAGTTTGTCCGATTTCAACCAAAATTGGTATACGGAGGCTTTTGGGGATAATGCGAATGTTTTGCTAACCAATTTTATTCTCAGGTACCCACCTCCCTCTAACGAGGGAAGTGGAGAGGGAAAAAGATTTAGCTTGTTCGATTCCAATCAAAATTGGCATACAGGGGTTTTTAAGGTGGATTCAAAATGGACGATTAAGGTTATAAATCTAAAAATGAAGGGTGTGTGTTCAAATTTGGTATGCATTTATGGTTCCGGCGACAATACAATAATATGGTATTATTAGGTACACACTTCCCTCTAACGAGGGAATTGGAGGGGAAAGATTTAGTTTGTTCGATTTAAATCAAAATTGGCACACAGGAGTTTTTTGGAAAGGGGATATGAATTTTTGATCAGATTTGAAAATTCAAATGGACGATTTAGGGACAAATATAAAAATTAAAAAATTATTTTTCATTAAAACAAACTTTTAAAGAACAAGATTTTATTAAATGCACTTAAAAGTAGAAAATAATTTTTTTTTCTTATACCATAATAAAAGCGATGCGCGCAAATTAAAAATTTTAACTTTACGATGACAAAGAGAGAACTACAAAAGAACTAAGTTCTTATTCGAATGATAAACATAATGCTTTCATTTAAAGAAGCTGAGAACGGGCGAGTTTGCCGTGCTTGCCAAGCCTTTGAAAATGTCTGAAATTAACTCTGTGTTTCGGACTTCCATTGTCTATATTTTATTTATACACGACGTTTCGATCAGTACAATCTCTG
Organism: Oxystoma pomonae; assembly: GCA_963921995.1. Lineage (NCBI taxonomy): Eukaryota > Metazoa > Arthropoda > Insecta > Coleoptera > Brentidae > Oxystoma > Oxystoma pomonae. Next base: position 155,585,076 of record OY998163.1, read on the forward strand.
ATCGTCTTCAGGTGCAAACTACAATCAATTCCTAAGGCTACGTACTTATATACTGTGAGAAATCACTCAACCTTGAAGTTTAAGAAGTTGGCTCCGCCCAAGGAGGGGCTTCCAAATATTTGGGATTTCAACACTTGGTTTACTGAAAATACGCTGATTCTGCCCAATAAAGGCAGCTTCAAGGAATTTTCATGCAATGCCCTTACGCCCAATTACAAGTTCCAGAAATTCTCCAACAAGCAATCTGTCTAAATTCCTTTTGAAAATTATTCAACCTCTTGCAGGCAAGACCGCTTCATTTGTAGAAAATTCAAACCATTTTGTTAATATTCTTAAATCTTTTGTTTTAGGAACCGAGGATAGACTTGTCAGTTTTGATGTCGAAAGTCTATACACCAATGTCCCAATAAAGGAATCGTTAGACATTATTAGAAAGAGACTGGTTGATGACGAATCCCTTTATGAACGTACCAGCCTACCGCTGGAGGGAGTGATGGAGTTGTTGGAGTGCTGCCTACATAACTCTTATTTTCAAGTGAAAGATAGGTTTTATGCTCAGGAAGACGGTCTGCCAATGGGTTCATCGCTTTCGCCAGTGGTGGCCAATATTTACATGGAGTGGTTCGAATCACACGCGGTTGATACCGCAACATATAAACCTAAGCTCTGGCTGAGATATGTTGATGATACTTTTATTGTCTGGACCGGGAATGACCAACAACTTTCAGAATTTCTTCACCACCTAAATAACATAAGACCCACCATTAAATTCACAATGGAGTTGGAGCAAAATTGTCAAATTCCTTTTCTTGATGTACTTGTCACACGAGTAGAAAGCGACATCAGAACAACAGTCTATCGTAAACCCACTCACACAGGACAATATTTAAATCAAGGTTCAAATCATTCTGCTACAACCAAACGAGGCATAATCAAAACTTTGTATAACAGAGCCGTTCAAATTTGTAACAATTCTCATGACTTGGAAATCGAAATAAGAAACATTAAGAAGGATCTGCAGCAGAATGGTTACAGCCTGAAACTTATAACAGATACTATTTCTAAATTTCAACAAACAGGACAGAGATTACATGACCAAAACCAGGCAAATGCATTCCTTACAATCCCATACGTTAAAGGAGTATCAGAGAAAATTCGAAGAGTAGCGAAGAACTTTAATATTAAAACAGCTTTTAAATCTAGTAATACAATTCGAAGCCTTCTTAGTAAAATAAAACCGGAGAACAAACAAAATAAGGAATGCATTTACCAAATTCCTTGTGAGTGTGGTGAATCATACATAGGCGAAACTAAAAGACCACTATCTGTTAGGCTTAAGGAACATCAGACGAATACCCAAAAAGGTGAAACCACGAAATCAGGAATTGCCGAACATGCATGGTCAAAACAACACCGAATGAAGTGGGCAGAAGCAAAGGTTTTGCACAAGGAGTCACACTGGAAGAAACGAAAATTCCTTGAAGCTGCCTTTATTGGGCAGAATCAGGGTATTTTCAGTAAACCAAGTGTTGAAATCCCAAATATTTGGAAGCCCCTCCTTGGGCGGAGCCAACTTCTTAAACTTCAAGGTTGAGTGATTTCTCACAGTATATAAGTACGTAGCCTTAGGAATTGATTGTAGTTTGCACCTGAAGACGATCAGAGATTGTACTGATCGAAACGTCGTGTATAAATAAAATATAGACAATGGAAGTCCGAAACACAGAGTTAATTTCAAACACATCATTGTCTCAAACTTTCAAACAAACGTTTGAAAATGTCCTTAGGTTATAGAGTAATACAACTGATGTGACCGATATACGATACGATGACAAAGAGAGAACTACAAAAGAACTAAGTTCTTATTCGAATGATAAACATAATGCTTTCATTTAAAGAAGCTGAGAACGGGCGAGTTTGCCGTGCTTGCCAAGCCTTTGAAAATGTCTGAAATTAACTCTGTGTTTCGGACTTCCATTGTCTATATTTTATTTATACACGACGTTTCGATCAGTACAATCTCTGATCGTCTTCAGGTGCAAACTACAATCAATTCCTGACGCTGCCTAAAGTTAAAATTTTTAATTTGCGTCCATAGCTTTTATTATGGTATGTTTAAAATAAAACTCTATATTCTTGTTTTAGGAGTAATCAAAAAACTCTTGGAATCCAAACGCATAGTATTTTATGCAGACTTCACGTACTGCACCTATGTCTTCCATTTTTTCGTAGTTTTTTCCAAGGGGGCGCTGAACGCTGATTTGGTACCAATCACGTGGTATAATCTGGTAAGTAAACTTTGTAAACATGGACATATTTGGATATTTGACCCTTACCACCCTTTTCGTCGCGTCCACATTTTTGCGAAAAAAGAGAAGTGTAGAAACCATAGACCTAAAAACCATAGACCCTGAATGTCATTCATAAATTCTTATTTGTTTTGCCCCCAAGCTAGCCTGTGTGCCAAAAAAGGACAGAATGATTTTCAGAACGTTGCTCGGCAACACTGCGGTAAGTTTGTAGACGTATGTCCTAGATACATCCATTTGTTTTACATACTCTACCAGTAGCGGCGAAAAATTAATAAATATGTAAAAAAATAAGTTAATTGCACAAAAGCAGTAATTTGTAGTTTTCACAACTAGCGGTTAAAAGAGCGTTTTTTTTTAACGAGCGTTGATTTAAATTAACGAGCGCAGCGAGTGATTTAAAAAAACGATTTTTTTTGCATCGGTAACCATGCTGACACAAAAATCGTCTTTTGGATGAAGTTTTAAAAACTCACCCCCTTTCTTGTCACCCTTTCAGAAACCCGCCACCAATTTAATTGTGTTATGTTGTTAAATATTTTTTTAAGTGCTAATGGTGAGTAAAAGCGATTAAAGTAGGTGATTATTTTAATAATTATTGTAAAATTTGCTGGTGCAATACCAAAAAAAAAAATAAAATTACAAGATAACTTTAATACAAGGTTGAGGGCAACAGATGTTTAATAGTCTTTTCTATCAACTGAAGGAAAAAGGCAAAACCTGATGTTTAAATTAAACCTCTGATGAAATCTACTAAATCACTTGCATAATTATAAGTTTAAAATATGTCATATAAAATATGTTAAGATAAAAGTAAAAATATAGTAAAATACCTACTCTTTTTTGAAAACTAATATTCAATTAAAGCTTTGAGAATTAAAATATTTTAATATATTTTACAATTTCATTTTACCCATTGATATTTTACATAGGTGAGGTATACAGAACTTGAAACCCTTAGGTCTGTGGTCAGGTACCTGCTTGTCTAAATTTACAGACAATAAAACATAATAATATTTTCATATATTATTTTTGCCTTAGTTAAGAAATTATAGCCTTGAGCACACCTGCACAGATGGTAAACAGGGTGCTGGTTCTAACAACAAAGCATATTAAAAAAAACAGCGTAATTATGCAGTACAGGGTTTTCTGCCATTTTGGATTTTTTATGAAAAATTCTTTATGGGGGCACCTACTAGAGGGTCTCTAGGACCCCAAATCCGCCGGCGCCGGTTGTTTTTTTATTTTTTTTTGTTTTTAAAATTTTTTTTTCACTAAAATAACCCAATCCAACACAGCCCAACTCAACTTAACCCAACCCAACCCGCCGGATTTCGGGTCCTAGGGACCAAAGTAGGTGCCTCTAGCTCTATAAAGAATTTTTCATAAAAAATTAAAAATGGTAGAAAACTGTATACTGCATAATTACCAAAAACAGTAATACCAATAATTGAAAATAGGTAAAGGACGACACTGACCGGTAATTATCACAACAAAACTACAGCTGATTTTGACATTTACCTTTGAAACGAAATCTCTTGATTTGGGTGTTCCAATTGTTTATACACGATGCACTCTCGTACAATCCTATAGTTTTTAACTTCACAAGTTTATAAAAATCACAAAAACCACACAAAACGTTTCGAAATTAGAAATATTTGGACACAACATATATAATGAATGCAAACCACCAGTAGTGCGCAGAAGACGGCAAGATATTGCGACTTGCCAGTTCTTGTTTAAGGATCGTTGGAAGTATTGGAAAAGATATGGGCTTTTTATTTTTTATGAGTTTATTTTTTTTCTTTTGTTTTGTAATTATAGTTTTAAAATAAATAAACATTGTTTTCATGATATTTTTGAATGTAGCTGATTATAGTGGTAAAAAAGCACCAAGATTTTCATGAAGTTTCAGAACCAACAAGAAAGTAACCTCAAGTTGGCAACAAGGCTTCATCCTACTATGCTTTCATCATTTGGGGAATACGAGCTTATATACTACATATATGTAATCATTTTCATATCGCATACTGGCTCAGACACATTGTATCTTTTTTTTATTTTGCTCCTTGAGGAAAAGATATTGTATAAAGTGCGAGTTATGATGACTACAAATATTTTTTTGAATTTACATAAAGAGAAAGAGAACGCCTAATTCCGGCGATACGTTTTGCGAGATACATTGTTATTGTAGGAGCCAGGGCATTAGCATAGCATTCAGGGTCTAATGGTGTTAGGTCTGTGGTAAAAACTTACGCTTATTACAGCTGGTGAAGAGCAAAAATGTTTCGTAGATAAAATAAAAATAAAATAGTATAATCTCACTTATTTTATTATACTAATTAACAATCTGTCTCAGTTAGCTTCGGTTTTATAGATCCATGCTAATTAATATAATTATCTATTTCCCCTTAATATATACCGGGTGGGTTATAAAAAACCGGACAAAATGTTTTTCGTTATAACTTTCGAACCATACCACCGATTTTAATGCAACAAACTGCTCTTTGCAGGGAATTGAGCAGGACTTTGAGTTTTGTCCGCCATCTTAAAACCTAAGATGGCGGAAAGAAACAAACTTTACCCTTCAAAGAGCCACGTTTATTCTTATGTTATGGAAGATTTTTGGATTTTTTTTTGAATTCGTAAAAAAGCTCTGTTTCTGCCACGCAGAACGAGGTGCGAATCATTCAAATCGGTTAAGTTGTTTCCAAAAATATAAAAAAAATTCAATCAGTGTTTTACGGATCATGTGATTGCCGTCTCAATTCTGTTTTCATACATTTTTTCATAAATTAATTATTAGAAAACCGATTTCAATGAAATAAAAGGCATCATGGCGAAAATCGATTGTGTTTAACCACTGCTATTGAAATTTTCCACCATCTTGAAATCCAAGATGGCGGACAGAATCAAACTTGACCATTCAAAGAGGCTCGTTTATTTATTTTTTTTATTCGTGGAAAAGTTCTGCTTGCTAACATAAGAATAAACGAGGCTCTTTGAAGGGTAAAGTTTGTTTCTGTCCGCCATCTTAGATTTTAAGACGGCGGAAAAAAAATATTATCAATCAAAGTATTGCTCAATTCCTTGCAAAGAAAAGTTTGTTGCATTAAAATCGGTGGTATGGTTTAAAAGTTATAACGGAAAACATTTTGTCCGGTTTTTTATGGCCCACCCGGTATACCCATTGTACTTTTATAACGTAAATCTTAAGCAGCGATTATTAGGGAATTATTGAAATACGGTCGCACTGGATAGTGCCTACTTAGCGCCGACCTGGCTCTAAAAGGTGCAAATTATAGAATTATTGAACGCGCCTCTAGCAAAACGGTGACGATACGAGTTTATTTTGTAACCTACATTATATGCTGCCTGTTTTCGAAATTCTGTGTTGTTTTTTTTATATTTTGAGTGATCAAAAGCATGAGTGATGTGTTGGAAGCAGAGGTTTTTGTGGAGGGTGGAGAGAAGGACCATTTAGAGTTCTGAAGGGATTTTGTTGAACTACTTCTCGTAGCAAACAAATATTGTCTTCATCGGTAAAACGAAGTATTTGAGCCTTGCTTTTTTTAATTTTCTTGTGCTATGTCATCGGATTTTTGCTTTTTTGGCCGTCACAACACAAAAAATTCCCGAAAGTAGGGTTGAGGTAAAAAAATAGCGAATAGTTGTCAAAAACGTCAAATACGGCTAGACACAGCCAAGATGCGGCCCAGTATAATTCCTCCACAAATAAGGGCAGGTCCTAACCTTATTAGTGTCGGCACTAAATATGGTCGTTCTTGCGCATGCGTATCTGTCAACAGCCTCAAAATAGTGCCTGGCCTTATTAGTGCCGGTCCCTAATTGCGTTTCAATAATTCCCTATTAATTACCTTTTTATATAATATTGTTAGGAATTATTCTGGGAGAGTAAATTTTGTGAGTGTGTTTGAATTTTAGTCAACCAAGAGAGTCCTTTAAACCAGGGAAAAATCCAGTGCGTCATTAGTTCCCCCAGTGTAGCAGTTTCCACAACTAGTGGCTAAAATAGTGCTTTTTCTACAAGGATGGGTTTAAATAACGAGCGCAGCGAGGTATTTAAAAACGCGAGTAAAAAAATCCAAGAAAAACAGGAAAATATTTTTATCTCGAACGAAGAGCACTTCTCGCAACACAACATCTTTACACTATAAATCAAGGCGGCAAATTAATCTTTGACAGTTTGATGTTTTGATGATGTTTTTAAATGATTTTTTTCGTACATACTTGGTGAAAACTGGCAGAAATGGCTTAATTTTTAGGCAAGAATAATTAAATTTTTTTAGTATTAGTATTTTCCGCTATTTCTCTTAATTTCGGATAAAAAACGGACAGAAATCTTTTTTTGTACACGTGATCAAAAAAAAAAGTTTTTTGCATCGGTAACCAAAAAAGCCATGCTTAAGTTATCTGCAGACAGTTACCAAAATCATGTTTTTGATGAAGGTATAAAAATATATATATATACAGGGTTCCTAAGATTTTCCTTGGGGATAGGATTTCAATAAATCAAACAGAAATGGCATAGAAAGTTCTGCGCGCACAAAAGAAACAGGTATATTGAGCAATGGTGCCAGTTTGTTATTATCTTCGGACTGCTTTCATGAGAAAAAATTGTCGCCACTCTTTCATTGTGAGCATAAATCATAGTTGCAATAATAACCGTTGACAAGATATCTGCAAATTCCGCTAGATGGCGGCCACACCATCTAATCTACTTAAAAATTAGATGTTTTCAGGTCCAAACCACAGCTTTTTCTTGCTTAAAAGAGGCGGCAGGGTCCATTATTTACGATACTGAGCGATAAACTCGTGAGGTTGTTAACATTAGAAAGAAATATCTTCGCTTTTAATTAAATTTCTTTCCATTCTGTTCTACTAGTGACATCTATCCGGAAACGGCCAAACCATGCAGCTAGCACTAGCAGCCGAAGAAATCAATAAACGGCGCTGTTTTTCCTGCAGAGCTTTTTGCTTGCGATATTATTGATTTTAAATAAAGCAGGCCCTACACTACATTTGATATTTTCGAAGTGTTTTATGACATGATCTCGAAACATGTAGCGAACCAATTCTTCAAAACTAGCGGGAGGGTAAAAGCGAAAAATAAGGGGCTGCCAATATTTGTAACACCCAAAAAGGGGTGAAAAGATTTATTTTGCTCTGTTTCTTTACAAAAAACGTTTTTTTTACGAAAAACTTCAGCTCTGCCACTTTTTTTATTTTTTTCTTCAACTTTCTCGAAATTTTCGTCATACCGTAGAAAAAAATTATTTCCCCCATGGTCATACTCTACTTTTATTCGAAAAAATTTAGAAACAGAGACGGGATCAGTTTTCCTAAAACGGGGGATCTTGGTTTCGAGTGAGAAGATAAAGGGCACCGCAGGCAAAAATTTTTCAATTAAATTAGCCGAACGCAAAAATGTTAGAAAAACAAAGCACGAAATAAAAATGGCGCCGCTTACAATTTTTTTTCAAAAATTACCTAATTTCGGGAACGCAAAGAAATAGGTCTAAAGAGTATAATTTTTAATAAAAAAATATCAATTTTCTCGCCCTCCTCCACTGGGACTACAGGGGCCGTGCACAAATTACGTAATGGTCATAGGGTGGAGGGGGGTTACAAAACGTTACGTAGGGGGGAGTGGGGTTTTCGACAGCGTTTGCATTTGTGTGAAACTAAGAAAATTTGGAATGAAAATAAGTGAAGTTTTTTTTTTGGGGGGGGGTTAGTGGTCTTGAAATCGTTACGTAATATTAGGGGAGTGGCGTGCCAAACCGTAACGAAACATTACATAGGGAGGGGGTCAAAAATTGGTAAAATCACCGTTACGTAATTTGTGCACGGCCCAACATCTGACTGTTTTTGATTTCGAATCAAAGTGCAAAACCCGGGTTGGACGTTCGAAGGCGTCAAACCGTCCTATTTGCTTGATAAAGTTTCTACGGAAATATCTCAGTCGATTTCTCCGGCCGTGTATGAACGCTTTAGGTTAGGCATTTGCATGTATCTCGGTCCCCAGCCTGTAAACAGTGCGTAAGGACAATGGTTACAAAATGAAAAGCCGAAAAATATTTTTTTTTACGATATCTTTCATCAGTTTGGTATTAAAGTCGATCAAAAACAATTTTTATTCCAGTCCTAAAGGTATGAAAATGGAAAACATTAGAATGTCAACCTGGAATGGATTTACTACGTGTAAGATGTAGTGAAAACATCGCCCCATGCCCATCCTTTTCTGCCTAATGTGCTTTTCCGTTTGTCTGCGTCTTATACACGGCTGCTTGGCCCCCTAAGGATTTGCTTAGGAACCCTGTATAAGTGGTCACAAAGAGTAGGTTAATGCCTTCGTTAATTCGTATTTTGTGATATTACCCTGGACTTTTAGTTGTCAACCCATTTCAATGCGGTTTTTTTCTGTTTGTAGTTCCAGAGATAATGCACTTTCTGTAATCCGGCGAAACTTGTGAACCGTTTAGCCGATCTTGATGAAATTTGGCGTATAGATGTAGATTATAACCACTAGTTTATTTCAGTTTGTGTAAAAGATTGCGTCAAGGCCGGCGCAATAAGTGGGGGGTAGTTTTTAGAGAAATTCGCGTGGTTGTCGGGGGTTTTAAAAATTTGTAATTTTACTTGTTTTACATTTTTACATATTTTTTTACAGATTTTTTGGATCGTCCTGGACGTTGTCGCGTCATTTGGCCTCGGACTACTGACCACTGTGGTCTGCGAACAGCCGGGATTGGTTTTTCAAAAACTGTACTTGCCACAAATTCGATATAAGTCGTCAGTAGTTGCACAAGAAAATGAGAAAATTAAATAGCACTATCAGAAACAAATCTATTAGTTTTATTTGCCATACACTCCATTCCAAATTCAATTGGACCAATTTATTGACACTGACAATGAATGAATGTAGAAGTGCGGACGGGACAATTCCCATGTACGTAGGCCACCTTGCTGGGCCCGTTGCACGCACACTATTCATGGTTTAGCCCTGAAAGTCTGCCTCTTTCACAAAAGGACAGATTTGCCTGGGCTGCAATCTTCTTACATCGCCTGGGATCAACACATGGTTCCCAAGGTGCGACTATCTTGACCTGGCCAGAGCCGGACACTCCTGCATCAGCACCATCGACTCTCTAAATCTCCGACGATTCCCAGCACTTCTAGTTGCTTGTTGAGGCAACATTGTCCTGTTAGGAGCTCTGTTGCTGGTCCCACATCTTTCCTGTCTAGGTGGAGCAAGGACTTCGAGCACATGCTCTTCAGTCAGCTCTGTTGGACCGTCTATGCGGACCACGATTTTGACCTGGGGCTTCCTGAGCTCCTTAGCCAATTTGTTTACATCAGCGCCGTTCGTAGGCGCCCCTGATGCGTTTGTAGATATACTGAAAATTGGGTACTTGTACAGGTCCCTGTCGGGCCTCTTGTGTTGAAGAAGATCTGGATCCTTGAACAGTTCCTGTTTGGTTCCCTGTGTTACCTCCTGGTTATCGGAGGGTCCTTCTGGAGCTCCCTCACAGACTGTTGTATATAGCCCCCTCCCAGCACTTTTGGGAGGGGGCTATATACAACAAGGTGCGCCTGGTTCCCTGAGGAAGATTTTTATTGTGGTTCCTGATCCACACGGACGGCCCTGGCGTTTAAATCAAGGCCCCCACACGCGTCCCCGACCCACCACTCAGAGAAGTCGAGAGCGAGCCAGAGTTGGGTTCATCTAAGCGCTCCCTATCTCCGGCATACCGACCCCAAAGAGCTGCGTTCCAGGGTGGTGCGGTATGACGTTCCCCAACAGGATTTAGTCACCGACTTATTCAGTCGGGTTCACCCCCGCGACTTGGACGCACCTATTGAGAATTAACCAAGTGGGATTCAGCCCAGGGAGCTCTGGGTCCCCTTGGGCCGGGTTAATGCTTGTATCTTGCCAATCCAACCCGACACAAGCAAAGGCACACTGACAAATTTGTTGACGTTTTAACGTTGCCAAAGGTGACTTAACGTTGCGTGAAAACGGCGCGGCGGCGTATAAACGTTCTAGCAACTCGCTTTTGCACACCAATTTGGCAGAGATTTTTTGAGTTGTGTTGAGGTTGCCTGCGAACCTTTTTTCGTCAAAAATGGATATTTTGGCTTTAAAAAATAGGTGGGTCTTCAATCCCTCCTATTTTTTTGCTAAATTATTTTTTTATTTAAATACTGAAAATTTTAAAAATGTTTTAAACCTATTTTAAACTGTAGTTAGCTTAAAAAAATACTTTAAAATTATTAAAACTGACTAAAAAATCATGAAGATCCAGCAAAAAATAATAGTTTTCACAACTAGTGGCTAAAATAGGCTTTTTTTTTACAAGTGTTAGTTTAAATAACGAGCGCAGCGAGGTATTTAAAAACGCGAGTAAAAAAAAGAACAGTTTAGTCGCGAGTTGTGAACACTATTTTTTTTGTCGAAACTACTTTTTTTTGGGTTTTTCGCCACTAAGTTAAGGAATTTTTTTTTCAAAAATATGTTAAAACCCACTGCGTAAATTCCTAAAGAAAAAAATTTGTTCGTTTGTCAGTGGTTTTTAAATAAGATAAAAAATTTGCCTACACACATGCAAATCCTAACTAGAATCTAAGTACTTATCTGACGTTTCGGCAGAAATTCTACTGCCGTTATCAAAGAATTTTATCCTTTTCAAAAACTTTTTTCGATTCTTTTTTAAAATATCTGTCTGTTGTCATACAACTGACTGACTTTGACTGATATATATTTCAAATATTAACTTGACAGTTTGGTGCGTCGATAGTAGCCAACAAGGTATTGGGTGAATTTAGTAAAATTTAAAATCAAAATTATATTTGTTTGAGTGTTTTCGATTTTAGATTACTTTATAAAAATACAAAATTTTTATTTTAAGGTATCAATTATAAAAATTATCTTTTGACTAACTTTAAGAAAAAATATATTAGAAACCCAAAGAACATCAATGCTATTTTTTAATTTATTTTAAAAAAACCTTTTTGAAAATCTTGTTTTAAAATTGGAAGCCAAACTGTATTTATATCAACTGATATGCTAGCTATGCATTCATCTTCATTAAGATAGATGCAAGCTGCTTCTTTGATTTTTCGTTTAATTTTGTCTGGTTCTTTTTGTAATATACTGGTTTCTCCTCACATTACTCTATGATCATTTTCAAAAGAATGTTGGCAAATTTTAGACTTCTCCCAGTCTCCCCTTCTGAGGTACCCCTTATGGTCATTTATTCTAACTTCAAGAGGCCTTGAAGTTTCTCCAATATAAAATTTACCACACTCGCAAGGAATTTTATAAACGATATTTTTTGAGTTTTGCTCAGCATTTAGTGGTTTTGTTTTGGTTAGAATTGATCTAAGAGTATTTGATTTTTTAAAAATTGTTCTAATATTATAAGTATTAGCGATTTTCTAAAGTAATCTAAAATCGAAAACACTCAAACAAATATAATTTTGATTTTAAATTTTACTAAATTCACCCAATACCTTGTTGGCTACTATCGACGCACCAAACTGTCAAGTTAATATTTGAAATATATATCAGTCAAAGTCAGTCAGTTGTATGACAACAGACAGATATTTTAAAAAAGAATCGAAAAAAGTTTTTGAAAAGGATAAAATTCTTTGATAACGGCAGTAGAATTTCTGCCGAAACGTCAGATAAGTACTTAGATTCTAGTTAGGATTTGCGTGTGTGTAGGCAAATTTTTTATCTTATTTAAAAACCACTGACAAACGAACAAATTTTTTTCTTTAGGAATTTACGCAGTGGGTTTTAACATATTTTTGAAAAAAAATTTCCTTAACTTAGTGGCGAAAAACCCAAAAAAAAGTAGTTTCGACATTATGAATCCGCCACAAACATATAGATTTTATTTACTATTTTTTTTAATACCTTTATCAGAAAATCCAAGAAAAACAGGAAAATACCTTTAAAAATCTCGAACGAAGAACACTTCTCGCAACACACCATCTTTACACTATAGATCAAGGCGGCTGGTAAATGAAATAACAATCGTTTCCATAGCGATGTGTCTGTTTACTCGGTGACGTTCATGGTTGCGCCATTTTAATCTTTGACAATTTGATATTTTGACGATATTTTTAAATGATTTTTTCGTAAATACTTGGTGAAAACTGGTGGAAATGAGTTAATTTTTAGGCAAGAATAATTAGATTTTTTTCAATATTACTATTTTCCACTATTTCTCTTTAACTTTGGGTAAAAAACGGACCGAAATCTTCTATTGCACCCGTGATCAAAAAAAAAAGTTTTCTTGCATCGGTAACCAAAAAAGCCATGCTTTAGTAATCTGCAGACAGTTACTAAAATCATGTTTTTGATGAACGTATTAAAAAAATATTTTTTTTAACGATTTACGCAACTGGCGTAGCGGCGCAAATCAGGAAAAGAAAACAGCATGGCGGCCATAATCATTTCTTGGTTTACTGAAGACCTAACCGTTTTGCGACAACTGCATTTATTCACTGAAGAACATTTAAAACAAAAGTTCGTCCCTGGAATGATTTTTGCGGGATGTTATGTATTTTGGACTCACCTGGGAGATATTTTTTTCAGGGGTCAACCTTGTTTCTGCCCCTTAGACTTTTTTTTAGTGCGCCGCTGGTGGATTCTAAAATACGAAATTAGTGCTTTTTTTCTGTTTAGAAACTTTTTTGTCTCTTGGAATTTTTGCGCTTCTGCGACCATTAACTATTTCTTACTAACTACTATTTCAAGGAAACAATGAGAGAAAAAACAGTAGGCTTTGACTGTTACTTTCATTTTGACGTTTTGGTTTGGATTAACACATTTGTCAGTATTCACACTTTAAACTACATATTTAAAAGTGTTTTATGTTTATTTATTATTTGTTTATTTTGGTAACATTAAAATAGAACATGAACCATACTCATTTCAACATCTGGCTGATGATAAAGGACTTGAAGCTCAGAGATTGTACGCGGTTTTCGTTGTCGTCGGCTTCCCAACTATAGAACTTTTATAAATTCCCATCAGCACCTTCGGGAATACGGCAGATTTGAGACTCCAAGACACGATGCTGGTAGACCAAGAGAAGCATGCAACCCAATTATCGACGAAAATCCTGGTATCAGTACTCGACAAATAGCACGGGATTTGGATGTTTCCCAGTCAACTGTATGACAATGCGCATTTCGGCGTGACGTCACTTTGTAACTCCAATACCAAAACATGTGCATAGCCGTTTAATGTGTTTTTTGGTTTGTACGGGTTGACCTGCGTTTGTTTTAGATTTATATTTTATACGTATGGCGTTTCCTAAAACCATAGCCTAAATACAGACCGCTTCAAGCTACTGCGAACATAGGGCGGAAGAAGTCTAATTTGCCAGTGTACGTACATGCAGAGACACCGCACGCCTATCAGTGAAGCAACCAATACTCAGGCTTGCGATCACCACTTGCATGACTTTCCCTTGGTATTTAGTACGCCTCTAACCACGGTGCTGTGTGGAGCGTAGTCAATGAAACCGGAATTTGGTCAATAAATACGCAAATTTTTATAACGTAATTTTCTTATTTTTTGTCACTGATAAATAAGAGCGTTTTATTGTCAACTGCTCAGATTTATCAGTGACGAAGTGTTACAATGAAAATAATAAGGAGAAACAAAATAAAAGCAAGTTCTCAAAATAAAATAATACATTCTAAAAACCAAAAAGATTCTCCCAGTCAAAAAAAAATTAAAGCAAATGTTCGAAAAGTCCTCCTTGCTCGGCTAGACAATATCCGAGCCTACTATAAAAACCCCTTCTAACGTTTCCAAGCATGTTAGGGGTGATAATTTGAAAAGCTTCTTCAAAAACAGATAGAAGTCATTAGGAGCAAGATCGGGAGATCGAGCTGGCCATAAAATAGTTCCCCGTGTACTTATAACCCGATTAGGAAATACATTATCAAGATATTCCCTAACAAGGCCAACATTGTAAGCGGAACAACCATCTTGTTGAAACCATGTTTCACCAAATCTTACACCTAACAACTGCCTAGCAGTTGGAATAATGTGCTGCTGCAGTAGATCCAAGTATCTAGGACCATTCAAATTGCAATTGCCGTTAATAAAAAATGGCCCAATTACGTGTTCCCCTACAATACCCCTCCCCAAACATTTAGTTTTTGGGGATACTGTCTTCTTACGTCAAAATATAAATGCAAATTTTCCCTCGACCAATATCGAACGTGTGTTGGGTTATGACGATTTGACCATTTGACCATCTGCACTTTTTCGGCAACTTCGTAGACATCCATTTTTGGTTTTAAAAATGTATTATTTCAATTAAGAATTTACCCATCTGTTTCTCGAGCAAAGCAGAAATAAAACAAAATAATAAAAACAAAATGAATTTCCAAAAGATAACACTGCAGCGTGCTTCGAATCCACCTCGGTCGTACGGCACGGAGAGTAAATTGGACTTGATTCCCCCTATGTTCGCAGTAGCTTGAAGCGGTCTGTATAGGGCTATGCTAAAACATAAGTGTTAAAATAAATAATAAAAACTTACAATTTTTTGACTTTATTTGGCGTTTATTTGGCAGGAAATTATCGATTTCATTTCTACAACTTTTTCCCTTGGTAATCTAAAGTATTTAATGATTTTTATAATTGTGTAATAATTTTAACATTCAAAAACAGCGCACTTTCACATAGTAAATAATTATTATAAATAAATTTTGACACTGGCATAATCATTATCAAACAACAAAGTCATCAAAATCGACCACGCTAATAAAACTTCGAATGTTGACGTCAGTATATGATTGCGCGAAAATCGACGGAATTGGGTATAAATAGTAGCATACCGTGTTAAGTGTATCATGTCTATACCCATATCATATCCAGCGCGTCCAAGGCTTGCTTCCTCAAGATGGTTACTGCGCATGCGTAGTGAGGATCCTGAATTTTTATCTCGTATTCTTTCTACCGACGAATCTCAATTTACACGAGATGGAATAGTGTATTACCACAACGTTCATG
Source organism: Oxystoma pomonae (assembly GCA_963921995.1). Lineage (NCBI taxonomy): Eukaryota > Metazoa > Arthropoda > Insecta > Coleoptera > Brentidae > Oxystoma > Oxystoma pomonae. The sequence goes on from OY998163.1 coordinate 155,600,454, forward strand.
TTTGGGCACCAGAAAATACACACATAATTAGACAAGCTCGTCACCAGGAACAGTTCAGCGTAAACATATGAGCAGGAATAGTAGAAGATACGTTAATTGGTACTTTCATCTTTCCGCGAATTTTAAATGATGATACATATTTAAACTTCCTAGAGAACGAATTGCCTGCGTTACTGGAGGACGTGCCCTTACAAGTTCGTCGACGAGTGTTTGTGCACGATGATGCCCCCCCTCATTTTCAAGTGACCGTAATTATTTAGATACTGTGTTTCCCGATCGGTGGATTGGCAGAGCAGGTCCAATTGCTTATCTCGCACGGTCTCCAGATTGCAACCCGCTTTTTATGGGGTCATTTGAAAGGTCTAGTTTATGGTGCAAAACCAGTGCCTTCCGTGGAAGTTCTTACTGAACGAATTATGGGTGCCTTCCGTAAGGAACACCCCCGGAATTTACAGTCGGATACGGCAGTCTATGAGAAGAAGAGTGCAGGGATGTATTGCAGAACAAGGAGGCCATTTCCAGCACCTTTTATAAAAAAGTCTAGGTTGAGTATGTTTTTATTTTTTAGGTTATGTTAAAAGAAACTTGTTAGGTAAAGATTAAAAGCCAAATAAGTAGCTTTATTTTAGTTTTAATTAAATCCAGCAAATTACAAAAAAAATATTTGTTTTTCTCGTTAACGGTCGCAGAAGCGCAAAAATTCCAAGAGACAAAAAAGTTTCTAAACAAAACAAAGGACTAATTTCGTATTTCATAATCCACCAGCGGTGTACTAAACAAAAGTTAAAGGGGCAGAAAATGGGTTGACCTCTGGAAAAAATATCTCCCTATAGAAAATCACAATCATTTGGCATATTGGATGATACAAGCCCTGTTTCAAATTTGATATAAATATCTCAAAAACTGCAAGAGCTATAAAGAAAAAACTAAAAAAATTTTAAAACTTTAACGGTCTGTAGATCGGTAATGAAGCGCTTACAGAAACGTTTATAGAAACGAAAAGGCTTATATTGATCTGAAAAATATGCCCATAAAATCTTGATACTGAAGTTTGAATACCCCTGTATATACCTAGATAGAAAATAATATGCCCGATTCTTAAATGAGCAGGACCACAATCCATCCGAATCGCTATTGGGCATGCGTCAAATTTAAATCTCTAGAGCGCCGTAGGTAGGTATTCTTTTTCTCTCTTGATTCTACATAAATGAACTAAGAGGAAGCATGGATTAGCTAAATTAATCCGAATATTTTTACGATGCATCTGGGGGTAACTGTCTATCAAATCTTGTGATTCATTTTTGACACACTTCCCGTGAAGCGATTTTAATGAAATTTGGAACAGTTATGTAAGTCTGATGCAATATTATGAAAAAATTCGGGGGTAGGGGGTGGTTGTGGGATGTAAAGGGGATAAATTAATACAATATCACAACTTACTTTGATTCTTCCCTCTCGTAAACCTGGCAACGTAGAATTAAATTCGTGGCTATCGTTTCAAATCATTTTCGGACAGATTGGGGTTCCTGAATTTTGTGGTTCGGAAGTATTATGTTTCTATTAAATTATTTTCGTTAAAAATATTTTTTCACATTTTGTGTTTCTATGCATATACTTTCCAACGATTTTATTTTCCCGTCATATCATTTTCGAGGCAATGTTTTTCAGACCAATTATTTTCTACTTTCCTTTTAAATTCTAAAAAATTATGTTTCTGCCAAATTTACCCCGGGAACATAAATTTACGTAACCGTTATGCCTCTTAGATTGCTCCATCCGCTTTTGTGATTATACATTCCCTATATGTTCTATTTTCCCTGACTAGAACGGCCCTGACGCCCTTGCATTTTCTGAAAAAAAGCCTTAGCGAAAATAACTCTCCCAATCAAGTTAGCCTGGAAAAAAGATAGAAGCAAAAACTCAGCTGCGTCAGGCATTCACACTACGTTTTTTGCCTTACCCAGGGTCCGCCTTGATTTTAAAATTATTATCTTTGTTTTTCAAACGTATTATTGTTAAACAATTTGCGATGCTTGGACCATTAAAATAGTATCTCATAGCAGTGGCGCACCCAGGCTTCGGGGGGGGGGGTTAAGGATAATTAATAAAAAACTTAATTTTAAGTAAAAATGTGACCATAATCAGGCTTCTCGGGGGGGGGGGAGGCTGACTCCCCCGCCCTCGGTGTGCGACTGCTCGTAGTTATATGAATTGGACTAAAATTTTTACCAATAGGTAAGAAATTAATGATGTTCAGAAAAATGTCCTGATATTTTATATGAAAAATTGGTCACCTTGCTTTTGACCCTGTCTAGGCAGTGGCGCACGTAGAAATTGTTTGTGGGGGGGGGCTTCAGTAACAGAATAGTTTCAGATTACCATTTTTTGAAAAAAATTCAATTTTTATGAGTGACTTTTTGGGGGGGAGAGTTTGAGCCTCAAAGCCTCAAAGCCTCCCCCTGCGTACGTCTGTGGTACAGGTGCATTTATTACTAACGCGATATGCTTGATCTAGTATTCTACAAGACAATCGCTGCTATTAATTTGCAAAGTAAGGTCAAGAAAAATTGATTTGGAGCAGGAACGAATGGGAATAAATTATTTTAAAGTTAATGACTAGCACAGTTATTTCTTTTCTTGCAACTATAATAGTTGTATAAACCAATTATAGATAATATTTACAAAAATTAAAGAAGTGAAAGTGTATTAAATCAAAAGGACTATTTATCCGTTTTAGTCAACAAAACATTCGGCGCTTTAAGAAAAACCACATATTTTAATTACTTTTTTGTTAACTTAATAGAAAAAATACTGAAATGGTAAGATTTTCCAACTAGCTGCTTAAATAGTGTTCTTTTACGAGCGTCGGCTTAAATAATAATAACATGCATTCTTTAAATGAGGCACCCTATACATTTTAGCATTTTTGAATTCTCCCAAAAATCTACTTTTCAAAAATACTGCATACTACTATCTTATCTTTTACGGTATTCGCTTTTTTTTTAAATACCTACTGGGACTTTCTATCCATCATCTATTAGGCACTTTAAGTAAGGTCATGAGACGTACGGTATCCGTGAAATTTTCCGGCTCGGATGTTTCCGTCTTTTACATTTTATTAACATGTATTTTTATCTTGCTTTCTTTGGTTCGGCCGCTCGTCTATTGATTTTTCCGTCGGCAAAACTCGTACATAATGCTAAAAACGTGCCCTTGATGAAAAAGCGATAGACAACCTTTGATTTTGTACAGATAAAAGGAAGACGGAATATTGGCGCTTTATTCCACGCTTGCGCGTACGTCCTGTGACCAACTTAAACGGTGGGATTTACTAAAAGGGTTTAGTCTATTTTAGAACGGTTCTAAGTTTAGGTGAAATTTTTGGTTTTCAGCATTTTTAACCAACCCTCCTTGAGTTTTAGACATAGTTTGATTTATAAGAAGAATTTGAATAAATTTGTTTCTTGAATAATCATCTTAACACAATCTTCTGTTGGATTTAAGAAGAAAGTTTCAATTAAGAAGAAAAGAAAATTAAAAAAATATAAACCCACGCGGGGTTTAAATAGTAAACACTCTGTAGAACAAGTTAAAATTGGGGTTATATGTTGCTCTAATTAAAACTTACCTTTACCCACAACGATTTAGATGATTAATTATAAAATAAGGAGTAGATTAATTTGGTATTTATTTAAAAGGTGTTTTTATTTATGAAATGTATTAAAAAAGTTAAATGCAAGTTTTGTTTACATTGCACCAACCTCTACTGATGAAAGTTACAGCTTTGAAATGAGTGGGCTTTGAGTAAGGAAAGTTTTCTTTTTTTTGCCTCGTAGTGCCCTCATAAATATATTTTTTGAGCTGAAAACGGGTTCAAAATATGGCGTTTTTCTGGACAAAATTGGAGGTGTTTTATTGGTTAATGAACAACTTGGGATATTATTGTAAAAACGGTTACTTAGGGAAACTATAATCCAACTTATTACCAATTGCCAAATTTAAACCACTCCCCAGAGGTGGTCTAAAAAATCACCAACTTTATAACTTCAAACACAGATAATGAAGCTATTATGTGCCAAATTTTTGGCGTATTCACCATTTGCCATTTTGAAACCTGTCAAAAAAAATTAGTTTTAGGGCATTTTCTCCCAAAATATGGTACATTTTGAGAAAAAAGCAGTTTTTTAGTGGTATTTTGCAATAACAATACAAAATAATTAATAACCTTGTGTCTTTTCTGTATATATGGGTAAGTGCTTTTTGAAAATTGGTTTTAAAATTTATTGCTCCCCACAGGTGTAAATATTTAGAACTGTGGGTAGTACTATTTTAGATCTTATTAAATCTCACTGTAAGTGCCTATTAATAGCAAATACTTAGTAGTATACGCAAGTAGTTGGCCGTGAAATGCAGGATTTTAACCAGCATGGCAGTGGATTTTGCAAAATACAAATCGCCAATGTTCTAAAATTGCTCTTTTTAAATTTTAAACGGGAATATATTGAAAAACGTAAAATATAAGATGGTAGTGTGTATAGCATTTCTAAAAAGTAGATTTTTGGAAGAATACATGTTTTTTTGTTACATACTGTATATAACTTGGGGTACATGTTAAGAGAGTTTTTTTTTGAAATGGCCACTTTCCAAAATTTGACCCAAAAACATAAAAGTTGAAATCAAGCAAAAATAAAGATGTCGCAGATCTTGTTAAGGTTCTAACTTTACTGATTTCCCAAAAGCACCAAATAATTTTTGTTTTTTTTTTATGGAGAAGCGGTTTTCTGAGGTCATTTCGTTTTTTTCTAATCGTCCGAAACACCCATATTTTTTGGCTGTAGGAAAATAATAGACCACAATTTACTCTCCTGCAAGTATTTAAAATAAAGTAAAACCAATAATTTTTTAAATTAAATTAAATGTTCTAAGTTTTCTGGGAAAAAATAAAAATATTATCTATAAATGCTTAAAACAAATAATACATTTTTATGTATTTTTTGAGAATTTTCTTTGCTAGTTGAACTACATCTCACTATCTGATCAAAAAAGATGTGTGTTCGACTTTTTGATATGTATCTTACTTGATAAAATAAAAAAATATTCATAAATGAGACATAAAAGGCGATTGAATTTTATTTATTAATTACGTTAGGTGATTTAATGTAAAATAGAAAATGGAAATAAAGAACTAAAATGTTTTATTTTCAAACATGATCTTCGGGGATTTTTCTTCCGCTTTGCACGTTAAATCTTTAACCAAAATTTTGATTTTTTCTGATCTTTTTCGCTGATTAATTTCTTCTTTTTAATTTTATTTCTAATATAGTTTTTCTTGCATTTTTTTATTTTTTCTATATCCATAGCGTTCTTAAAAAAAGGATAATATTACCAACAAATCTTTCTCCAATATGTTTTTTAAAAAATAGACACGTTAAGGAGTTTTATAAATAATTTTTCCAGAAAATGCTAAACTAAATAAATTTGTATTTATTAATGATATATTTTATGATAATAAGGTAAAGAAAAACTTCCAGAAAAAATTGGTTTAGTGTTGGGGCGGCAGCGTAAAATAATTTTTCCCACAGTGCATATTATTTTTATTTTCTATTTTTCTTCAAAAAATCGTTATATTTTATATTTTTACTGCTCAAAGTGTATATTAAACATTAAACTAGTATATTGAGTTCTTTTTACTTCCCTCGCTAAAGGAAAGTAATGTAATCATCTAAATATCGCACTTCGAGATTTTCATGATTCTCCACGAATTTTAAGGTTTCGAATAGTGATAAGCACGAATCCAGACGTCGTCGCTCTGTCTGTCGGTCTGCCGGTCGGTCTGTTTGTCGCCTACTTTGTAGCCACTCTAACTCAAAAACCCCTGCACCAATCGTAACAAAATTTTACATAGAGATTACTTGTGTTACTTGCGCAGACCCCTATTGTTTTTGAGCATTCCTCTATTACACCCTACGGAGCTACCCCTAAAAAACTTCATCCCCAAAAAAAAAAATTTTCTCAACGTGTGATACCTCTTTGGAAAGCTTATAAAAATCAGAGTAGAATGGCTGCAAAATCTTTATATATATCACATAAAAAATGCAAAAAAACTCTTGAAAAATTCAATTTTCTGTGCCATATATCTCAAGTTATGGAACGAAATGTTAAATAAAAAGTAGCTTAAGTTGAGGTCCAGGTCACAACCCTATTGTTTTGTCAAATTTCATAAAAATCGGTTTAGCCGTTTTTGCGTGATTAACGGACAAAAATCTTGGTTTATCGGCAATAAAATTTATGACAACATATATATACGAGTATATACAGGGTTCCTAAGCAAATCCTTAAGGGGCCAAGCAGCCGTGTATAAGACCCAGACAAACGGTTAAGCACATTAGGCAAAAAAGGATGGGCATGGGGCGATGTTGTCACTATATCTTACACGTAGTAAATCCATTCCAGGTTGTTGTTTTCTAATGTTTTCCATTTTCATACCTTTAGGACTGGAATAAAAATTGTTTTTGCTCGACTTTAATACCAAACTGATGAAAGATATCGTAAAAAAAAATATTTTTCGGCTTTTCATTTTGTAACCATTGTCCTTACGCACTGTTTACAGGCTGGGGACTGAGATACATGCAAATGCCTAACCTAAAGCGTTCATACACGGCCGGAGAAATCGACTGAGATATTTCCGTAGAAACTTTATCAAGCAAATAGGACGGGTTGACGCCTTCGAACGACCAACCCGGGTTTTGCACTTTGATTCGAAATCAAAAAGGAGGAACAGTCAGATGTGGGGCCGTGCACAAATTACGTAACGGTGATTTTACCAATTTTTGACCCCCTCCCTATGTAATGTTTTGTAACGGTTTGGCACGCCACTTCCCTAATATTACGTAACGATTTCAAGACCACTACCCCCCCCCCCAAAAAAAAAAAAATTCACTTATTTTCATTCCAAATTTTCTTAGTTTCACACAAATGCAAACGCTGTCGAAAACCCCCCTCCCCCCTACGTAACGTTTTGTAACCCTCCTCCTCCCTATGACCATTACGTAATTTGTGCACGGCCCCTGTAGTCCCAGTGAAGGAGGGCGAGAAAATTGATATTTTTTTCTTAAAAATTATACTCTTTAGACCTATTTCTTTGCGTTCCCGAAATTACGTAATTTTTGAAAAAAAATTGTAAGCGGCGCCATTTTTATTTCGTGCTTTATTTTTCTAACATTTTTGCGTTCGGCTAATTTAATTGAAAAACTTTTGCCTGCGGCGCCCTTTATCTTCTCACTCGAAACCAAGATCCCCCGTTTTAGGAAAAATGATCCCGTCTCTGTTTCTAAATTTTTTCGAATAAAAGTAGAGTATGACCATGGGGGAAATAATTTTTTTCTACGGTATGACGAAAGTTTTGAGAAAGTTGAAGAAAAAAATTAAAAAAGTGGCAGAGCTCAAGTCTTTCGTAAAAAAAACGTTTTTTGTAAAGAAACAGAGCAAAATAAATCTTTTCACTCTTTTTTGGGTGTTGCAAATATTGGCAGCCCCTTATTTTTCGCTTTTACCCTCCCGCTAGTTTTGAAGAATTGGTTCGCTACATGTTTCGAGATCATGTCATAAAACACCTCGAAAATATCAAATATAGTGGGCCAGCTTTATTTAAAATCAATAATATCGCAAGCAAAAAGATCTGCAGGAAAAACAGCGCCGTTTATTGATTTCTTTGGCTGCTAGTGCTAGCTGCATGGTTTGGCCGTTTCTAGATAGATGTCACTAGTAGAACAGACTGGAAAGAAATTTATTTAAAAGGGAAGATATTTCTTTCTAATGTTAACAAACTCACGAGTTTATCGCTCAGTATCGTAAATAATGGACCCTGCCGCCTCCTTTAAGCAAGATAAAGCTGTGGTTTGGACCTGAAAACATCTAATTTTTAATTAGATTAGATGTTCATGATGTGGCCGCCATCTAGCGGAATTTGTAGACATTTGTTGTCAACGGTTATTATTGCAACTATGATTTATGCTCACAATGAAAGAGTGGCGACAATTTTTTCTCATTAAAGCAGTCCGGAGATAATAACAAACTGGCACCATTGCTCAATATACCTGTTTCTTTTGTGCGTGCAGAACTTTCTATGCCATTTCTGTTTGATTTATTGAAATCCTATCCCTAAGGAAAATCTTAGGAACCCTGTATATAGGGTATAAAATACAAAAGAGCCCTAGAAATCTTTAAAAAATCATAAATTGCAAAATTTATCGCTTGCGGCGCTATAACACCTTGCATTTTTACGATTTCGTGTCAAAATGTTCTTTTTAATGTAATTTTATCAAAACGTTTTGCATGCGATTTGGCGTCAAAAATTTCACGTTAAGTATCAAAAATTTTCGCCTGCGCCTTTTAGCATTTTTACAAACAAATTAAGGGTAAATAAACAACTCAAATTCCTAAAACCCCATCAATATTTACGATTTTATTTTAATTTGAAATGAGAAATAGCATTTTAAGTGTTACTTTCTCAAAAAATTCCATAATTTTTTTACCTCAAATTTCGGGTAAATAGACAATTCTAAATTTATTTAACACCCCCGCGCTTGTAAGCATCCGTTTCAATGCTTTTGTTTTGGATGTTGTTATTTTTTGCCCCTTTGCAAAATAAAATCAGACCGAGAAACTAAAAAAAAACACACAAAAAAATTGAACTGTTCTGGAATGATATAGGTATTCTAATTATTTAATTTAAGCGAGTGTTCTTGTCTGTTGCAAGCTGTAGGGTAAATATTTGTAGCGCATTAGAATTTTGTAACCGCAGCGTCGCCTTCTCGATTTGGTTTCTCGTTTCGAGTGATGCATGTTTTATTTGAGAAGTGAGTGAGTGAATTTATATAATTATGAAAAAAGTCTATAAATTTTGCATTTTTAAATAGGTATACTTACTTCGGGTAAGTAGCTACATTATATTTTTTTTGAAAATTTTTTTGGTTCATTAGGTAGAAAATTTATTGATAATTAATTAAATAATTTACGGGCGAAATGCTATTTTAAACCTTGTAATTTTTTCTGCCTTTATAGAGGGTCTATCAATAGCGGATGACCTACGAAATGAACCTAACTCCTAAGTTTAACTTTAAAAATACCGTACCTATGCGTAGAGGCGTATACATCCAGATATCAACTATATATCTACTTTTAAAAATTAAATTTTTACCGAAGACTTTGGACCCTCCCCAGCAAACACGCTTCCCTCGGGCCTTCGTCCGCCCGATGTCTATTGCCGAATTTGCCGTCATCGGCATGACGTCGATTTACGACATCGGACCAGCAGTATTTTTTGTCTGCTTTGCGATGTAGGCCCAATGTATGTTTGCCGACGCAACGTTAGACTGTGGCCCGCCGTCGGACCAATGGTAAATTTTACTTTTTGCTGACATCGGCATACCGTCGCCGTACGAGTAAGATCCGATATGGTTTAACCACATGGTACCGACCACCGCCCATATAGCTGCTTAATTTGGTCGGTCTAACGTAGGCAAGCTGGTCTGGGCCCGACATCGGTAAACTATTCAAGTCCGACATTGGTTTCCTAATGCGGTCCAACGTCGGCGATTGACGAAGGTCCGTCGGTGGTAGCTTAAAGCGGCCCGACAATGGCAAACCACAAAGGTCCGATAATGGGTGGATATATAATAAGGCCCCACATCGGCCTGTCATCAAAGCGGACCGACGTCGGTGATTGACGAAGGTCTGTCGGTGGTAAACTACAAAGATTCGATAATGCGGGTGGTTTCGGTGGCGGAAGAGGTGTTTCTTGTAGAGAAGTACCACCATTCTAGTTTTGAAATATCTTTGCTCATTATACAATATCTTTCACTGTACAGGGAACATAGTGACATTAGCGCCATCTCTACATACTAGAAAGAAACTAGTAAGCAGTTTAAAAATTTTAATGTGACGTACCATCGTCTGTTGACGGTTATCGACCAATCGAACGAAAATCTGATCAGGCCACCGTCGGTCCTAAAGCAGATAGAGTGCGTTTCGGCATAAAGTCAACTATAGTAAATCGGAACATCGTCAGTTGCCGATTCTCGACCGATTAAACAAAGTTCCAATCGGACCATCATCGGCCCTAAAGCAGATAAGGTTTGCATTGTCATAATGTAGAAAATTATAGTAAATCGGGCCACCGTCAGTTGCCGATTCTCGTCCGATTAAACAAAGTTCCAATCAGACCGTCGTCGGTCCTAAAGCAGTTAAAGTGAGCGTCGGCATAAAGTCGACTATAGTAAATCAGGCCATGGTCAGTTGCCGATGTTCGACCGATTAAACAAAGTTCCAATCGGCCCTAAAGCAGATAAGGTTTGCGTTGGCATAATTTCGACTATAGTAAATCGGGCCATCGTCAGTTGCCGATTCTCGTCCGATTAAACAAAGTTCCAATCGAACCGTCGCCGTCGTCGGCCCTAAAGCAGATAAAGTGGGTGTCGGCATAAAGTCGACTATAGTAAATCGGGCCATCGTCAGTTGCCCATTCTCGACCGATTAAACAAAGTTTCAATCGGACCATCGTCGGTCCTAAAGTGGTGTCGGCATAAAGTCGACTGTAGTAATGTGGACCTCCGTCAGTTGCCGATTATTGACCGAAAATTGAAAATCGCAATCTGTCCAATGTCGGGCCAGCTTGTAGTCGGCGATACCGACACACTGCCGACGTTGTCGACATTGGCCCGATTCAATGTCGACGATTTGTGTTTGCTGGGCTGTCTGGGAAGAGTTTTAACCACTCCCTCCCCCCCTCTCGCTACAAAACTGGCGTATGTGGGGAAATATTTTTGATAAAAAGAAAAAAATTACTAAATATTTTAAAATACACTTTTTGGGTCCTGTTCTTCTTTTGTTTTTGCTATATAATCCATGGATTAGAGCAAACATTTTTCATTTTGTTGTTCTTTTGTTATTAGGAGTGTACAAAGTTTTGACCCCCAGTTAGAGTCACTGTTCTTGGAGGGAGTAAAAAATAGTACATTATAATCCTAGGGACTAAAGTGCCTCTTTTGATCCCGCAGCGAAATAACTTCTGGAAAGTCTGGAAAGACCCTAGAAAAGTCTGGAAACACTCTGGAAAAGTCTGGATACTTTCTGGAAAGTCTGGAAATATCCTGGAAGAATCTGGAAACACTCTGGAAAGACCCTAGAAAAGTCTGGATATAATCTGGAAAAGTCCGGAGAAGTCTGGAACGACTCTGAAAAAGTCTGGAAAGACCCTGGAAAAGTCTGGATGCACTCTGGAAAGTCTGGAGAGACCCTGGAAAAGTCTGGAAACACTCTGGAAAAGTCTGGAAAGACTCTGAAAAAGTCTGGATACACTCTGGAAAGTCTGGAAAGACCCTGGAAAAGTCTGGATAAGCTCTGGAAAAGTCTGGAAAGACCCTGGAAAAGTCTGGATACACTCTGGAAAGTCTGGAAAGACCCTGGAAAAGTCTGGATAAACTCTGGAAAAGTCTGGAAAGACCCTGGAAATGTCTGGATACACTCTGGAATAGTCTGGAAAGACTCTGGAAAAGTCTGGATATATTCTGGAAAAGTCTGGAAAGACCCTGGAAACACTCTAGAAAAGTCTGGAAAGACTCTGGAAAAGTCTGGATATACTCTGGAAAAGTCTGGAAAAACCCTGAGAAACTCTGGATACACTCTGGAAAAACCTGGATACACTGTGAAAATGTCCGAGTACACCATGGAAAAGTCTGAATACACCCCTGAACAGTGTAGATACACCCAAGAAAAGTCTGGATATACTCTGGAAAAGTCTAACCAACCCAATCTAACCCATGTATATATGAGTAGCGGTTGGGCTTACTAGGTTGACATAAAGCTAGCGAGCCCACCTTTTTTTTAGTTTTCTAAAAAACTCAAAAAGCACAAAAATTTTTAAAAGGGGACGAAATTAGCACATAATTCTGGAATTATTAAAATTAGGATTTTTTGAGGGGAAAGTTTTTTTTTATATTATTTTCCGAAATTTAAGCCCTTATTCCAGATTTTTCTTCCGAAATGAAAGAAAAAATTAAACAATAAACATTCGCATATTGGCTTCGGTAATTGTTATCAAACAATTCATAATATGGAACAATAACAAGGTTAGAAGCGAAACAAAAAAAATGCTTAGAACATAGTTTTTCGACGTGGCCACAAAATTTTTCAAAATAAATTGATTTCTTTAAGTACCCATTGATGTTATGGGAGGAATATAAAAGTGTAAAAATAGTGGTGCATTTGGATAGGTTTGTCTTAAAAATTTTACTAATAAACCATTAATAAACCATCAAAATTGGTGATACCGTCGGCAAAATCGGTTTTTTTTCTCCAGTATCTAAAAATAACCGAAATACGTTAATTACGGAGGCCTAACAAAACCCGCTCGGTTATTTTTTTTAAGCTACAGCTAGGTGATAATATGTTTTTTATTTAGTTAGGTTTTAAATTTTTTTGTGAAAACTAATTGGCAAAAAGAGTAATTAAAAGAATTCGGTTACGGTAATTTGTGTTTGTGCTTTAAAAACTCTTCTTAGCATCTCAATTACGGTGATACGGTAAGCAAATAAGGTGACTATCAATAAGTGGTCGATTAACTCTCTAATAACAGGATAAAAATACAGTAAGGACCAGGTCATTACATTACATACAGGGTGTCCGAAAAATAACTATGCTTCTAAGTATTTCAAAAATCAAAAGAGGCAGAAAAGTCAAATTTCACATAACTAAGTATAGTTAGATGTTACTTTTTTATAAAATTGGCAGTGGCGTAGTAAGAAAAGTTCTCGGGGGGAGGATAGGTATAAAAGTATTCTAAAAATTACAGCTCCAAAGTCAACAGCATCTCTTGCAAAGTTAGTAAGAAATTTCGTTACCACGCCACTGAAAATTGGGTACACTATATTTTGGAAAATTTTAATAGGGTTGTTTCTTTCTGATTTCAAAAATAACTAATATATGTTACCTTTTTCTCTCACGGTTTTTAAATACAATGACAAAATGTTTTCAATTGGAGTTAATAAAGAATCACTCATTACCCTCTCCACATAGGCCGATCAGCTCTTATCGTTTTAGTGTCCTTTTATCCACCTTCGCCGCCATTTTGACAGAAAACTAATGGATTATCTGTCACTTTTGAGTGAAAATGGCGGCGAAGGACACTAAATCGGTATGAGTTGATCGGCCTATCTGGAGAGGGTACTGAATCACTCAATAGTGGAAATCAGGAATTATGTAGAGAATAGATGTGCACAAACTTTAAATTAAATCTGTCTATGTAGTGGCGTAGCCAGAAATCGACTCTGGGGGGGATTTCATCATTTAATAAAAACTTCCTACCTATGGCAAATTTTTAAAAATTGGGTAGGTGCCTATTGCTTGAGCTCTTGAACTGGAGAGAGGAAAAAGGCGAGGTTTATTAAGTGTTGAGTTAGTGTATATGAAACAAAAATACTTATTTTTAAAAGAAAGTCTCATCTAGTCTCATTTGCAGATTTTGTTCAATTGCGCGGCATGCAAACATTTTGAAAAAATTACAGTAAAATGGTATTTTTTACGCGTTTCAAATGTCGTTGAAAAATAAATTGCTTTAAATTGAACAAAATTGTAACAATATTTAATATTGGTATAGCGCCGCAGACAAAATTTTTTTTGAAATAATAGAATGGACTAGACGCCAAGAAGGGGTGGGTTGCGGTGGTATATATAGATTTGTTGCGAAATCATAAATGAGCCGCAGATAAAAATTTTACGAAAAATTATACTAAGAATGCTAAGTATTTATTACACGTTTTGAATGCTGGTGATAAAAATTCCTTAGAATTAAACTAAAATTGTTACTATTAATGACGTCATAGCACCGCAGGCAAAGTTTTTAAAATTGTGACAAACCGGAGTAACGGGTCAAAAAAGTGGGGAAGAGCTCTCCTTGGGGCCCTTGATCATGATTTATTTATTGTAGACTGGGTTGGACATCCCGGGGGGCCTTTAACCCCCAAAACCCCCCATGGCTACGCCACTGCAACATGTTCTACAAGCTTTTATTAAACTTCACAAGAATGCATATAACTATAAGATAATATAACGGCCCTGCCCTTGCATTTTCACTTATAATCTTCCTAGAGCTCGAATTATTTCCGAAAATTTTTTCGAGGTGCGAATTTTTTGAAAATTTCCCGAGCCGTCAGCCGAGGGAAATTTTTTTATAAAAATTCGCAACAGAGAAAAAATTTATGGAGATTGATTTAAGTTTGCGGGAGATTCGGCACGTTAATTTTATACCAAAAATTATTTTTAAAAAAATACAAATTATGACAATTTGGCAAGCGTTTATTTTGCTTTGAGGTTTGTTGTTTCTATATAAGGTGGCTATTTAATTAATTTTTTGACACCTTGAATGTCTATCGTTACCTATATTGTGCCTATACACTTATTCATCTATTATTTTTGCAATTCCCTGGTACTCTAGTAAAATAAGGTTTGTTTGTGATTATATTCTATTTAAATCACACAATATTATAGTGCTAGAGAATAGGGAAAAATAGGTGTATAGGCACATGTGTTATATTGGACGCTAGGTGTTTTGTATTTCAAATAGTTTGAATTTGTTTTTTTTTTAACTTTCCCTTTGCCCTAGTAAAAAAAAACGATTCTCAAAATCCCGAAATGAACACATTTCTTCATACTCTAATATTCTTATACTACTAGAGAGAAGGGAAAATTAATTATTCTCTTGCAAAATCGATGAAAATTTAACGCGGTAAGTATTTAGGTTCGAAACATAAAATCTGCGAAGTTGGCTATGACTGCTGTAGGCGCGTTTCTGCGAGCTTAACATAGTTACTAATATTCTCTTTTTCTAAATGCATTCGTCTGAGAGGGACCCAGCATACAAGGAACATACCGCCTGTACACCCTTCGACCCCGCTGTCTAACTACCTTTTTGAGATCCCCTGACAGATATGCGGGGTCGAAGGGTGTAAAGGCGGGTATTTTTTGTGATTGTGTAGTATGCTGGATCTCTCTTAGACGAATGCATTTAGAAAGAGAAAATAATAGTAACTGTGTTAAGCTCGCAGAAACGCGCCTAATATCTTTTTGTTTTGTTTATTAATTATTATTCGTCATGTTAAATTTGGTTGTCGCAAAGAAAATATCATAAAATGAATAGAAAATTGTACCTACGCTTCTGTTGTTATTCTGACATCTGCACGCGACAGCGGTCAAGCCAGGGAAATTATCACTCATTAATTTTTCAACTAGGTCACGTGACCGAAAAATTCGGGTTGTTGCCATAGCAACCTGTCAAAAACAAGGCATCTGATTGGCTTAAAACAACTGGTATAAAATTTTCCGAAAAAAAAGCCGCAGCGATAATAACTCTTCCAATCAAGTTAGCCTGGAAAAAGCAGGTATGCGCAGTAAATTTTCCGCCTTTGGTCTTGCCGAGGGCCAACCCTGATTCTTACATTATTTTTTTTTTAAAGTTGTTATTGATACCACTATTGGTTTGTTCGGGTTCGTCGAAATTTCCTGTTCTAGACAGTCCGGATTATGCGCGCTTAAAAAAACGCGTTCTGGTTCGACTACAACTGTTCTGAACTGAAAAGTTTTTTGTTCGCGTTACTACCGAAAATTTGTCCATGACCGGTTCAATACTGTTCTGTACAGGGTGGTCAAAATTCGAGGGGCTTCTGTAGCTTTGGGCTTTTGCAGTATAGTTAGCCCAAAACTAATATACATGTTACGGGCTCGATTTTCAAAAGAAGTCGAAAACTAAAAACCCTCTACAACTTTTTTATTTGTATTTTTTGAAGATTTTTTAAGGACAAATCTACCTGTTTCACCGATTTTGTCTTAAAGCCTTTAGTTCACGAGATATAACACAAAGTTACATTTTTTTAAATGGAATTCCTCAATTTTTTTAAAAAAATTAGTTTTGCAATAAAATTTCCTGTTAAACGATGTGTCATACACATATTTATTTATTATTAAGTAGTTAAACAGGTATCTGCAATTTTTAATAATTACCATAGTAGGCTGTGTTTAACTCTGACCTATGTAGTTTTAGGGTATCTATCTAGGTAGCTATGATCAAATAAAAACAATTGCCATGATAAACGAGCCCAAGTATCAAAAGTGCCGTCTTCGTCAAGATATAAAAATGTTTGAAAACTTTGAAAAGTACGACATGATAAAATGTTATATTGAAAGTAACGAAAATCGACGGACGGCGTTAAATCTATATTTCCAGAGATATCCGGAAAGAAGGAAACAAAACCGCGGCCTAAGACGTATAGAAGCCTAGCCAGAGATAGAGAGTTGGAAGAACTAACGGTTCTAGGAGAAATAGAAATTAACCCGAATACTTCCACCAGGGCTATGGAGAGAAACACTGGAATTCCACGCAGCAATACCATTCGGGTGCTTAAAAAACACAAGTTTATTCCCTATCGACCCCGACGGGTGCACCAATTACGGCAACGGGATTTTGCTCCAAGACCTGCATTTTGCAGGTGGTACCTAAATAAAAGCCAAGAAGACCCCGACGGGTGCACCAATCATGGCAACGAGATTTTGCTCCAAGACCCATAAAACAAAATTATGATTGAAATCATAATTTTGTTTTAGTGCAACCAAAGGTTCCAAATTTCCAACATAGTCCAAGACCCATGTCAAACCGATACCTCCGACGTGGAGGCCAGCCAACAACTTCCGATTTAGTATCCTTTACACGTATGCCGCCGCCATTTTTGACACTATCGGTCAAACTTATTACATCGCTTTTATACTATGTTGGGAATTTGAAACCTTTGGTTGCACTAAAAAAAGTTATGATTGTTTTCCACAAACCAAAACTACACTTTTTTGCACTCGACGCGCATTTCGCTAACAACGTTAGCATCATCATATGATAAACAATGAACTAAATTAATCTACGCTCTATCTTATATACAATCCTTTAGTGGGCGGAGATAAGACTAATAATTTATGATTGATCACGATTTTTAATCCTATCTCCCTTCAACCAAAGAATAAAGTGTACTAAACGGGATGGGTCCTCTATCTTTATTTAAACTATTTCTGGATTTAATGATTTCCATACTTTCATATGCATTCAAAAGTCTTTTGTTTGGTACACTTTTTAGAAGTTTTAGGTTATCTAATGTGAATCTATGATTGTTTTCAAAAGCATGCTCGGCCACACTTGACTTTTCTGTTCTTCCGTATTTTAAGTTTGCTAAGTGTTCTTTAAAACGTGTTTGTATAGAGCGTCTCGTTTGGCCAACATATTTTTTGTCACAATCCATGTAACTAATTTCGTAAATTCCACTTTTTTCTAGAACTGTAGTTTTATCCTTGGGATTTCCTAGTAAGCTTCTTATTGTGTTACCGGATTGATATACTAATTTAAGACCGTTGTTATTAAATACTTTTTGTAATCATTTCGTATAATTAGGATTATAAGGAATTGATACAAATTTTGAGTCGCAGGTATCTTTTTGTCTGAAAAAAGTGGAATTCCGAAAGCTTATTTATTAAGCCTTCGTCTTGTTATATTAGATAAAATAGATTATTTCGAAAGGGTAGATAACCTAATAAAAAATAGACCCTACAAACAAGTCCCAAAGAACCCCTTACCAAAAATATTAACGAAGTAAAAAACACAATTAAAAAATGTAACAATATTATTACTGACAATATTAAATATAAGCTACAAGTAAGCAATCCCACTATGCCGAAACTGTATTGTCTTCCGAAAATCCACAAGCCTGGAAAATCGGTTAGACCTATAGTTTCTGCTGTAGGATCACCTACTTACAACATTTCGAAATGGCTAGCAAACGAGTTTGAAAATTTACCTATAAAGGAAAAAGGTTTTTCTATTCAAAATTCCCTTGAATTTATCAACAAAGTTAAAGATATTTCACTCCAAGAAGGTGAAATTTTAATCTCGTTTGATGTTAGTTCATTGTTCCCTAGTGTGCCGATCCACAATACCTTACAATACCTGGAGGAACTACTAAGAAAAAACATTCTAGAAGACAAACAGACTTTAGAATACCTATCTTTAACAAAACCCTGCATGAATCAAAATTACTTTCAATATAAAAATAACTACTACCAGCAATTAGAAGGAACCACAATGGGTAATAGTTTATCACCTTTTATCGCAAATCTCTTCATGAGCAAATTTGAATCAGATATAAGTAAAGAATTTGAGTATTTCCCCAGAGTATGGTTTAGGTATGTAGACGATGTGTTTGCAGTATTCAACAGTAAAGTAACTAGTGTTGAAAATTTTATGGAAAAATAAATAACAAATTTCCCACAATTAAATTTACTTATGAAACAGAGAACAACGGTACACTGCCATTTCTAGACATTTTAGTTATAAGCAATAAAAATAAATTGGACTTTGACCTATACAGAAAAGGAACGGCCACCAACAGGTATATTCCAAATGACTCTTTTCATTGCTTACAACACAAGCTTGCACTTTTTAACATATAGATTAGTAAATTTCCCCTTAAAAAAAGAAAGATTTGAAGCAGAAAAGAATAGGATTAGGAATATAGCTGGCGAAAACGGTTACGACGAAGGCTTAATAAATAAGCTGATAAATAGACATTCTTTTTAAAAGACCTTACGGAATTCCACTTTTTTCAGACAAAAAGATACCTGCGACTCAAAATTTGTATCAATTCCTTATAATCCTAATTATACGAAAGGATTACAAAAAGTATTTAATAACACCGGTCTTAAATTAGTATATCAATCCGGTAACACAATAAGAAGCTTACTAGGAAATTCCAAGGATAAAACTACAGTTCTAGAAAAAAGTGGAATTTACGAAATTAGTTGCATGGATTGTGACAAAAAATATGTTGCCCAAACGTGACGCTCTATTCAAACACGTTTTAAAGAACACTTAGCACACTTAAAATACGGAAGAACAGAAAAGTCAAGTGTGACCGAGCATGCTTTTGAAAACAATCATAGATTCACATTAGATAACCTAAAACTTCTAAAAAGTGTACCAAACAAAAGACTTTTGAATGCATATGAAAGTATGGAAATCATTAAATCCAGAAATAGTTTAAATAAACATAGAGGACCCATCCCGTTTGGTACACTTTATTCTTTGGTTGAAGGGAGATAGGATCTAAAATCGTGATCATTCATAAATTATTAGTCTTATCTCCGCCCACTAAAGGATTGTATATAAGATAGAGCGTAGATTAATTTAGTTCATTGTTTATCGTCTCCTGATGATGCTAAAGTTGTTAGCGAAATAGGCGTCAAGTGTAGTTTTGGTTTGTGGAGAACAATCATAACTTTGTTTTGACTTCGCTTTTATTATGACCTCAAATGATAAAATTTCATTTTCAACGTTTTAGTGCCCTTATTATTAAAAACATTATTTGCTTAAATTTATTTTTATCGAGCTTTGTCTTTCAGTCCTTTAAAACAAACTTTCTTCCATAATTTTTTTTACTTACAATTGTTGGACAAATAATCAATCTTCCTTTTTTAGGGACACACACATAAATTTTAAAAAAATCTAATATAAAGCAAGAATAACGTGAATAAAATGAATAAATTTTACATTAACATAGTAAGCTTTACATTATTATTGGGACAATTATTGTGCAAAGAAAATGCTGATTACGAACAAGAATTAATAGGTAAGTGAAAAAAATAGTATGGAATGTTTATTAGGAGGTAAGGTAGAACATTGTCTGAGGGGCCGTGTACAAACTACGTACCGTGACTTTTACAATTTTTGACTTCACCCTCCCCCATGTAACGTTTTGTAACAATTAAGTGCTGGTAAACTTAGGGTTTCAAGAAAAAAATATACATTCTCCAAATTTGCGTTTTTTATAATCTTCACAATAGACTTGATCAACAAAACTTGTTTTCGAAATAGTCTATGTGGAACTGAGTGTACAGTTGGCTGATCAATAATGACAAAACAAAAAAATGGTACTTTCTTATTAATTTAATAATAAGAAAATTTTAAACTACATAATTTTATACAAAAAATATACCAACTACTGCAAGAAAAAAAGGCTGTTCCCCCCTTCCTGTAGAGATACTACTCACCAATTATAAATGCTTATCCTTTATGAATTTCAGATGATTTCAGCATACCTATTTATTATGCGTGGCTTGTCATTGCTTCCAATATTAAAAGCTTACCAAAGTTGGCCATGATTTGAAGTTAAAAAACAATTGCTCTTACAATGACAGGTTCACTCCTGCACGTTTCATTCTTCTTTAGCAGCGAGCAAATTGGTTTAGACCAACTATTCTAAAAATGGTGAAGCTAAATTGTCATGAAAAGTGCAGAAAATCGGTTTGCTTTTGTTGTTTCAATAAAGCCCGTAAAAAAAAAACTATAAAAATAGTGAAATTATAAGAAAACAAGGGTGTCAATACAATGTTTTTGTATAATACATCATTTCATCCAAGTTTCCTTGTTTCAGTTTGATATTGATCAAAGTTGACACCCTTGTTTTCTAATAACGTCAACAGCTTGCCACTAATTTTATAGTACATTTTGAGTACATTTGTTTTGATCTTTGTATCTAGTAAAATTTGAAGATTGACAATACTTTTACGTGAACTAAAATGTCAAAATGGCTGCTGCAGAGGCTAAAAGACCCCTTAACGGAAAAAAATATTTTTTTAACAAATTTAAATTTCTGGGTTAATCTTTGTTTCTTTTTTTTTAGAAAAATTACCTCCAGTATACAACACAGATTATTCAAGATGTGGCAACGAAACAAATGGCAGATATTGTATAGCACATATAAATTTAAGACCCATTGGAATAGAGCCGCCGTTTTGGAAATTAGTTGAGGTAATATATTCTTTTTTAGATTGATTCATTGATAAAATTTGTATTGGTAGTTTAAGGGATCTAATTAATTTTTTTTTGTGACCATTTTTAAGTGAATGCCCTGACCACTCCCTTAACAGTGCCCAATTGTAATTTTAAAAATGTATTTATCACATATAACTATGAGATACTATAATGACCCAAGTGTTGCAAAATATGTATCAATAATAACTTTGAAAAACAAAGAAAATAATGCAAAAATCAGAGTTGGTTATCGGCAAGGCCAAAGGCGAAAAATCTACTGCCCATGCCTGACGCAGTCCCAGACTTTCCAGGAGTTATTAGGGACCTTTTGCACCTCTCATAAAAAATCCCCGTTAGGTGACTTTATAGTTTAATAACGCGTTGTGACGTAGCCAACGTCAGGTTATTTTTAAGGCAGCTTTTTTAGTTTTGGCATGCCGCCTTTTATCTGGTTCTAGACGACTTTATACGGTATTTATTATTATCAAGATTTACAAAAATAATTTTTTCAGTAATATTTTTCATTTAAAATAACTTATTTTTGTGTTTTTTACGGTGAATTTTAATTATTAATAACACTGGTCTGCGTTTCATTTTTTTTATCTGAGGTCAAAGTTTTTTCAACTGTTTTTGGGTAACTGCTATGTGCTGATTCAGGTCAGGTTAAGTTTTTTTGCTACTCGTATATTCTGAAAAAATTAGAAGCTGATTTATTTCGCAAAATTTAATTTAACAAACACACAAATTCAAAATGCATTTATTTAAAGTGAGGTTATAATGATAAAACATTGTTATACAAAATATTATTGTGACACGAAAGGTTTTTTCAAAGATTTTCGTGCGTGTTTGACTTCTTGAATATCTCTTTTTAAGCACCAACAGTAGTCTGTCAGCCTATTTACATCCCTCCGGCCCTGATACCTCTCTTCCATCACACGAATGTCTTGGTGAAAACGTTCGCTTTGCTCTTCGCTAAAATCCCTACAATTTTCTGGAAAATAATCCAAATACGAACTTAAGAAATGTATTTTTACAGACATGCGTGCACCAAGAGACTAAAAGCTTTGTAACAGGTCTTCGACCACTTGTTGATACTCTTGACTTCAGTGGTTTCACAAAAAGTTTTGGACAATTGATTTAAATGCTAACCATGCATTTTTTAATTACCTTCCATATTCTGGTCAAACTCCTGGTCCTTCATTACTTCTCGAATTTGAGAACCGTCGAAAATCCCGTCTTTAAGTTTGGCATCACTGATTTTTGGAAATTTTCGACTAAGAAAACTGAAAGCTCGACCTTCCTTATCGAGAGATTTGACATAATTTTTCATTAGCCCTAATTTAATATGTAGTGGAGAAAGCAATATTTTCTTTAGGTTCACTAAAGCATGTGCGAACCCTTATGTGAGTCAGACTGTGAACCAGGCCTTAGTTCCCAGTCACGTTTTACATCGTGTTCTTTGTCGGCTCGGCTGTTCCATAGAACCAGAAAACAAGGGTATTTGGTATAGCCGCCTTGCAAGCCAAGCAATAAAGATATAATCTAAAAATAACAACAGGAAAAAGTTTAAGCAATTTGTGGAACGGAACGTCCTTTAAGGTTACATACCTTTAGATCTCCACATATATTCCGGTTGTGTTCTCGATATTTTAGAGCAGTTAGTAAATGTTCCATATTGTTATAACTTTCAGTCATTTGTACTGAATGACCCAGCAAACACAAATCGTCGGGATTCGAGTCGGGCCAATGTCGAGAACGTTGGCACTCTGTCGGCATCGGCGACTAAACTCTGGCCTGATGTTGGTCAGATTGCGATTTTCAGTTTTCGGTCAATAATCGGCAACTGACGGAGGTCCACACTACTACAGTCGACTTTATGCCGACACCACTTTAGGACCGACGATGGTCCGATTAGAACTTTGTTTAATCGGTCGAAAATCGCCAACTGACGATGGCCTGATTTACTATAGTCGACTTTATGCCAAAGCCCACTTTATTTGCTTTAGGGCCGACGACGGTCCGATTGGAACTTTGTTTAATCGGACGAGAATCGGCAACTGACGATGGCCCGATTTACTATAGTCGACATTATGCCAACGCCTACTTTATCTACTTTAGGGCCGACGGCGGTCCGATTGGAACTTTGTTTAATCAGACGAGAATCGGCAACTGACGATGGCCCGATTTACTATAGTCAACATTATGCCAACGCAAACCTTATCTGCTTTAGGGCCGATGATGGTCCGATTGGAACTTTCTTTAATCGGTCGAGAATTGGCAACTGACGATGGCCCGATGTACTATAGTCGACTTTATGCCGACGACCACTTTAACTGCTTTAGGGATGACTATGGTCCGATTACGTCACCTTCAAATTTTTAAACTGCTTAATAGTTTCTTCCTAGTATGTAGAGATGGCGCTTAATGTCACTATGTTCCCTGTACAGTGGAAGATAATATTATATATATAATGAGCAAAGATATTTCAAAACTAGAATGCGGACTTGACAATCGCCGACGTTGGACCGCTTTAGAAAACCAATGTCGGACTTTAATAGTTTACCGATGTCGGGCCGAGACCAGCTTGCCTACGTTAGACCGACCAAATTAAGCAGATATGGGCGGATGGTCGGTACCATGTGGTTAAACCACCTTAATTGTACGGCGACGGTATGTCGATGTCAGCAAAAAATAAAATTTACTATTGGTCCGACGACATCTGCTCGGCAAACATACATTGGGCCTACATCGCAAAGCGGACAAAAAATACTGCTGGTCCGATGTCGTAAATCGACGTCGTGCCGATGACGACAAATTCGGCGATCGACATCGGACCGACGAAGGCCCGAGGGAACCGTGTTTGTTGGGGTCCTACTGAAACTGAAGAAACTTTGTTACCATTAAACAGGTTATTTAATTTTTATTTAACCACGTTTTGTACACAAATACAATTGTAGCAAGTCAGACAAATACTTGTAGTAAAACTAACAAACATTGCTAAAAAAAAGGAGAAACAGAAAACTTAGTTTCTATAACTCTTCATAAAAGATTTGTATTCCTGTACAGAGTAGAATGCTTGACTCGCCAGGATACTCCTAACTTTAAGTTTAATTTTTTTTTATCTAAGTTTATAATATTTTTAGATAAAATATTATAAAGTCCAATATCAAGTGAGTTTTTTTAGTAAGTTCGAGTCTAAATCCAGGAGATCTAATAAGTTCTGCTGATTTTGATCAATAGTTATGATAGGTAGCGTTTGTTTGGTAAAATGTTTTATTTTCATGTATTGTAACCAGCTGGGTTAAAACGTATAAACACGGTAAAGTAAGAACCTTTAAATCCTTAAAAAAAGGCCTACAGTGAGCTCTAAAACCGGCACAGAAAATACATCTTATTGCCTTTTTTTGTAATCTGAATATTATGGAAGAGTCAGAAGAGTTTCCCCAAAGATGAACACCATAGCAGAGATGGGAGTTAAATAGAGCATAATACACTGTTAAAAGAGTGAGTCTCTCAAGAAAAGTCTTTAGTCTCCTAAGAGTAAATATTGCAGAAGCTAATTTTCTAGATATTGATGCTATATGAGGTCTCCAGCTTAATCCACCATCTAAAGTTATTCCCAATAACTTAGCAGTATTGCTATTTTTTAAATGTTGTTTTGTAGAAAATGTGAGATCCTGCGTTTTTTTTCCAGTTGCCAGTGCAAATCAATGTTTTATATTTCGTACGAAATTCTAGTCAAAGAAAATGATTAAACAAAAATTGACACTTAGTCAAACATCAATTTAAATATTTTGTTTTTCTAGTTAATGTTTTACTGTCGGCAACCATGTCAATTATAAGGGATACGTTATTCACCCGCAGGTAACGTTCAACTTTATCGGTTAGTAACGGAAATCGTTATTTCTTATCAAGTGCGCAAGCATCAAATAAGGTATGAAGCGAAATTGGGTCAAAATTAAAGGTGCAAAAGGTCCCTAATAATATTTATATTTTATTATAGTTGTAGTATACAATAGTAGCTATATGATTTATCTCAAAGGAACGCAAAAAATCAAGGAACCACTACGACCGAAGTTCTGTGCACCGAGGACTATGCCTTTTGAGATCAGTGAAGTCAAGTGACGTAGAACGTTCAATAAATAAAATCTTGGCTGAAGAGTTTTTAAAATATAACTTGACACATGACATTTATATGTTAGAGTGCAAAGATGAGCCGCGGCCTACTTCGAAATTATGGTCAACGTTTGGGTAAGACATTTCACAGTATTCGCTTTTTTATTATTTTTTACCTTTTAAATATTAGACACTTAAAGTTGCACAAATTAATAGAGAGTGCTTAATCGTTATTATATTTCAGCGACACGTCTGACCTATCTTTACGACCACCCTTGCAGTTATTGTACGCGGCTAGCTTATCCTAACCATTTTGTTATCTGTAGGTTTTCATAAATGCCTGATCCACAGTGTAACTCCTCCTATTTTTTATTCTATTGCTCTCTCACTTTTTTCGATAAGGAAGAAAAAAGCACTGAACAAGAATTGGTTTGTTTAAAAGGTTGAGACAATGATTTGTTTGAAATTAACTCTGTGTTTCGGACTTTCATTGTCTATATTTTATTTATACACGACGTTTCGATCAGTCAATCTCTGATCTTCTTCAACTGCAAACTACCTAAGACTACGTACTTGTATACTATGGGAAATCACTCAACCGTGGAGTTTAAGAACTTGGCTCCACCCAAGGAGGGGTTTCCAAATATTTGGAATTTTAACACTTGGTTTACTGAAAAATAAAGGCAGCTTCAAGGAATTTTTGTTTCTTCCAGTGTGACTCCTTGTTCAAAACCACTCCATTCGGTGTTGTTTTGACCATGCATGTTTGGCGATTCCTGATTTCGTTATTTCACCTCTTTGGATATTCGTCTGATGTTCCTTAAGCCCAACAGGTCTTTTTGTTTCGCCTATGTATGATTCACCCACAGACCTAAAAACCATAGACCCTGAATCCCATTTATAAATTCTTATTTGTTTGGCCCCCAAGCTAGCCTGTGTGCCCAAAAAGGACAGAATGATTTTCGGAACGTTGCTCGGCAACACTGCGGTAAAACATGTATATGTTTGTAGCCGTATGTCCTAGATACATCCATTTGTTTTACATACTCTACCAGTAGCGGAGAAAAATTAATAAATATGGAAGAAAATGGGTTAATTGCGCAAAAGCAGTAATTTGTAGTTTTCACAATTAGCTGTTAAAAGAATGTTCTTTTTACGAGCGTTGAATTAAATTAACGAACGCAGCGAGTGATTTAAAAAAACGAGTTTTTTTGCATAGGAAACCATGCTTTTGTAATTTACTGACACTTACAAAAATCGTCTTGTGGATGAAGTTATAAAAACCCACCCCTTTCTTGTCACCTTTTCAGAAACCCGCCACCAATTTAATTGTGTTGTGTTGCTAAAAATTTCTTTAAGTGCTAATGGTGAGTAAAAGCGATTGAGGTAGGTGATAATTTTAATAATAATTGTAAAATTTGCTGGTGTAATACCAAAAAAAAATAAAAATCACAAGATAACTTTAACACAAGGTTGAGGGCAACAGTTGCTTAATAGTCTTTTCTATCAATTGAAGGAAAAATTAAATTAAATTAAACCCCTGATGAAATCTACTAAATCACTTGCATAATTATAAGTTTAAAATATGTCATATAAAATATGCTAAGATAAAAATAAAAATATAATAAAATACCAAACTCTTTTTTTAAAACTAATATTCAATTAAAGCTTTGAGAATTAAAATATTTTACTATACTTAACAATTTCGTTTTACCCATTGTTATTTTACATAGGTGAGGTACACAGAACTTGAAATCCTTAGGTCTGTGGTAAGGTACCTGCTTTTCTAAATTTAGGACTAAAATACGAAAATACCAGAATAAACAGACAATAAAACATAATAATATTTTGATATATTATTTTTGCCTTTGTTAAGAAATTATATATATCCTTGAGCACACCTACACAGAGGGTAAACAGGGTGATGGTCCTAACAACAAAGCATATTAAAAAAACAGCGTACTTATGCAGTATACCGTTTTCTGCCATTTTTGATTTTTCATGAAAAATTCTTTATGGGAGCACCTACTAGAGGGTCCCTAGGACCCCAAATCCGCTGGCGCCGGTTTTTTTTTTATTTTTTCTTGTTTTTTTATTTTTTTTTGTTTTTTTAATTTTTTTCTTTTTTTAATTTTTTTTTTCACTAAAATAACCCAATCCAACACAGTCCGACTCAACCTAATCCAACCCAAAACAATCAAAAAAATACGTTACAACCCCCCCGGCACCCTTTTTTCTCTTAAAAAAAAACCGTCGTCGGCGGATTGGGGGTCCTAGGGACCCTAGTGCCTCTATAAAGAATTTTTCATAAAAAATCAAAAATGGTAGAAAACCGTGTAGTGCATAATTACCAAAAACAGCAATACCGATAATTGAAAATAGGTAAAGGGCGACACTGACCGGTAATTATCACAACAAACCTACAGCTGATTTTGACCTTTACCTTTGAAACGAAATCCTTTGATTTGGGTGTTCCAATCGTTTACGCACGATGCACTTCCGCACCATCCTATATTTTTTAACTTCACAAGTTTATAAAAAACACAAAAACCACACAAAACGTTTCGAAATCGGAAATATTTGGACACGGTCGGTATGCACCGCTGCAAAACATATATAATGAATGCAAACCACCAGGTAGTGCGCAGACGGCAAGGTATTGCGACTTTCGAGTTCTTGTTTAGAGATCGTTGAGAGTATTGTAAAAAAATATGGGTTTTTTATTTTTTATGACTTTATTTTTTATATTTGGTTTTGTAATTATAGTTTTTAAATAAATAAACATTGTTTTCATGATATTTTTGAATGTAGCTGCTTATAGTGATAAAAAAGCACCAAGATTTTCATGAAATTTCAGAACCAACAAGAAAGTAACCTCAAGTTGGCAACAAGGGTTCATCCTACTATGTATTCATCATTTGGGGACCACGAGCTTATATACTACATATATGTAATGATTTTCACATCGCATCCTTGCTCAGACACACACGTATTTTTTTTTCTCCTGCTCTTTGAGGAAATGATATTGTATAAAGAGCGAGTTAGGATGACTACAAATATTTTTTTAAATTTATATAAAGAGAAAGAGAACCCCTAATTCCGGCGATACGCTTTGCGAGATACATTGTTATTGTAGGAGCCAGAGCATTAGCATAGCATTCAGGGTCTAATGGTGTAGGTCTGTGGATTCACCACACTCACAAGGGACTTGGTAAATGCATTCCTTATTTTGTTTGTTCTCCGGTTTTGTTTTACTAAGAAGGCTTCGAATTGTGTTATTAGATTTAAAAGTGGTTTTAATATTAAAGTTGTTCACTACTCTTCGAATTTTCTCTGATACTCCTTTAATGTATGGAATTGCAAGGAATGCATTTGCCTGGTTTTGGTGTTTTAATATCTGTCCTGTTTGCTAAAATTTAGAAATAGTGTCTGTCATAAGTTTAAGGCTGTAACAATTCTGCAGCAGATCCTTCTTAATATTTCTTATTTCAATTTCCAAGTCATAAGAATTGTTAAAAATTTGAACAGCTCTGTTATATAAAGTTCTTATTATGCCTCGTTTGGTTGCAGCAGTGTGAGTGGGTTTACGATAGACTGTTGTTCTGATGTCGCTTTTTATTCGTTTGACAAGTACATCAAGAAAAGGAATTTGACAATTTTGCTCCAACTTCATTGTGAATTTAATGGTTGATCTTATGTTATTTAAGTGGTGAAGAAATTCTGAAAGTTGTTGGTCATTCCCGGTCCAGACAATAAAAGTATCATCAACATATCTCGGCCAGAGCTTAGGGCAAGTTCTTTTATTCAGCAAGTCGTCCACCGGTTCCACCAAGAGAGTTCTTAATATATTTGGTGGAATGTTGGTGGCACCAAGCGGGTTCATAAATTATTCGGTGTATTCCACCAATCGGTGTCCACCAACGCCACCGAAGAAGGATCTCGGTTGAGATTTTGACATATGGCATTCATGTCATATTTACTTGTTGTTTTTTTAACCAAAAACTTTTTTCTTGTTTTTTGTTAGAAGGATAAATATATGGATACTGCCACTGCAGTCAAAAGAGTTGTGGGACAACTAGCCCTCAAACTTTTCGAAGATACATCTTCGTGACTTCAGAAGTCACTTTAGGATGTCCAGGAGCGCAATCGATTTCGTCGCGTTCACAAATAATTTTTTATGACCTACCGATCCAACACCAGGTAGATGTCAGATGGATGTAATATGTCATATGTCAAAATCCGGTGCAATAAGAGCACAGGTGCTCCCAAAAATTGTCACGCGTTTATTTATGTCCAGTTGTTTTTAGCACATTAAAACCTATGGAAATTTACAGTGGCGTTTCATTTATTTAAACACAAACAAGCGTGCCAACTTTAAGTGTCTATTAACGTAAATAACAAATAGTAAAGCAAAATGACAGGTTGGCACAACCAAAACTAGAATTACATATCTTATAATTTTGTTAGTAAATTTTTAACAATATCAATTATGGTGTAAAATTTGTAGACAATTTGTTTCGGTCACGTTTCAAAAAAAATTTTGCAAAAAGTTCATTATACACATTTTTGTTAGGCTCTAAAATATCTAAAAGTGTGAAAAATAGGGAAGAAAGAGGGCTTGAAATTTATCAATAAACATATATATTTTATGTATGTCCTTTTTTTCTGTTTTAGATACTTATCAATTATCTATTTAGCACTCACCATTTTGTCTACAATTTATGATAACCTTGTTAAAAATACAAACAGTAAAGATTCGAAACGTAAGTAAGTATAAAATTTATAGCAAAATATGCAAACAGAAAAAAAAATAAACAAAACATTTATAAAAAAGACTCTTTTTTAAAAGTACCATTATAAAAAATAGCTGTAAGCCAGTTTATTTTTTTTTACTTATAAAATTTTGCGATTGCTCCAAGAATTTTTTATTTTATAAAATTTGAAACATCCAATTTCCTCTTTTAAAAAGTATAGATTTGTAGTCGATCTAATTTTTTATATATTTCTTTAAACCCTTTATCTTTTGTTAGTATTCAAGAAGTTGTATGTGGTCACACGTCATTTACTATATTCATTTTTTTTAGTTAGAGAATGGCTTCTTTACTTTTCTATAACATCCAACTGGAACAAGCTGGTAAACCATAAAAAATCCAATCCTGACTACGAAAGACTCGAATTTTTTCAAGGAATCAGATTTTTCAACATGAATTTGGTCCTCTTTTGTCACAACAAACTGGTTTGGGCAATGGTTTTTTTGAAAAATCCCGATATTATTGAAAACGTAAGTATCGTCAAGAAATATACATACATATACTTTTTGATAGTGTACTTTATTTTTAGAAAATACTTGTACGTACAGGATGACTGTTTATAAAGTTCCACCTAGGAAAACTTTTTTGTTATTCGTCACAAAAAGATAAACAAAAAAGTGAATTAGTCATGAAATTACGTAGATATCTATTACAGTTTCTTTTTTATTTTAAATCACCCGTTACACGCAGGATGGCCATGAGGTCCTTTTTTATAACGGAACACCCTGTATATTTTTTAAAATTTCGATAGAACTTTTTTTCTGATTCCAAAAATCTACCATATGTCACCATTGTCTTGAATGGTCATTGGGTAATATCATAAAAACGTTGCCATAAGAGTACTGTGTTGAACAAATAACTACCTAAACTATTTTTCCTTGCCGTTATGGCAAATTATTTTTGATTTTACTCGAGAACCGCCAAAGATAAACCCTACAGGGTGTTCAATAACAAAAACCGAACCTCATGGCAACTCTTCGTGTAGGGTGTGCAGATTAAAGAAAAAACTGAAACTGTTACTTAATAACAAAAAACTTTATAAACGGTCACCCTGTACACAAACAATGTAGAAACGGGGGCGGGACAATTCCCACGTAGGCCATCTTGCTGGGCCCGTTGCACGCCCTCTATCCATGGTTTAGCCCTGGAAGCCTGCCTCTTTCGGAAAAGAACAGATTGTGTAAGTCACTTTTCAGAGCCGTTATGACTTGGTATGCCGGAATACCCAGTATGGGTTCCGGACCTACCGGATCGGTTGATGATCCTTGTCTAGCCATTTATTTTTATTGGGGTATTTTTCAAGGTCATGAAGCTTCAAACTGCATCAAACCCTAAGGATCGAATTTGGCATACATGCCTAATAGTTTAAGGTAGATTTGGAGTTGGACTGACAAAACCTCGAATTATTACAATTTTTCAAAGAGCAAATGGCAAAAATCTGGTTTTTTGGCATTTTTATGGTCATTTAAGGTCGGATGACCTTGAAAGTAAATTTTTTGGAATCCTCGTTCTCGAGTTATATGAAATCGAGTATAATCATGCCCCGGTTGCAAAATTTGTATTTTTTATGATTTTTGGCCGCCATCTTGAAAGATGACGTTCTACGCGGATGCAAACAAAACACCTGGTAACACTCGATTATGTGACTAAAGAGCTATCAATCCCACAAAGTCACAAAACTCCGTCATTGAAAAGATCTCAGGATTATTTTTATTTATTTGATACTGAAATGATGCAACTAAAATACCACATAATATTTTTTATGTAAGACCTGAAGAGCAGACGTCTTCGCGACTTTGTACATCTGAGGGGAGAGGAGCTCCCCCGTTTATAATATCTCTCTGTTATTAATCTGTTATTAATACTTGCAACTATACCTACTAAAATAAACTTACATCCAAAGTCTAGGAAGTCCACGAATTTAAGTAAATGCAAACAAATTCAATCTTTTTTTTACAAGCGTGGGAACAAGTATGGCTAAAGCTATTATAATTAACAATAAAAATACGCAATTCCCAATAAAAAAAATTGAAAATACCTTAACCTTTTTTGCCAGTTTCTGAACAGGAAATAAAAGAAGTAATTTACTCTCTTAAAAACAGTGCTAGCCCAGGTCATGATAATATTCAAGTAAAAACCCTTAAACTTATTGCTGATTTTATTGCAAAGCCTTTGTCCATTCTGATAAATAAAATTTTTGTGCAAGGAAGATTTTTAGACAGGGATGTTCCTCTGACACTACAAACTATAGGACAATTTCTGTTATAAGCAATGT
The DNA here is from genome assembly GCA_963921995.1 of Oxystoma pomonae. Lineage (NCBI taxonomy): Eukaryota > Metazoa > Arthropoda > Insecta > Coleoptera > Brentidae > Oxystoma > Oxystoma pomonae. The sequence goes on from OY998163.1 coordinate 155,632,552, forward strand.
TGCCAAAATTGTAGAAAAATCAATGAAAAATAGATTAGTAGACCACTTTAAACAAAATGAAATAATTTCAAATATGCAGTTTGGATTTCTAAAAGGTGTATCAACATTAGACGCAATGCATAAGGTGGTAAGTTTTATTCAAACAGCTATTAACTCTGGTCGAAAGCCCCTTGCTATATTTCTCGATCTAGCAAAGGCTTTCGATACGGTACTACAAGAGAGACTTTTGGAAAAGCTGGATTGTTACGGAGTCAGAGGGATATCCTTGGATCTTATTCAGGACTATTTAAAAAAAAGACAACAAAAAGTTTAAGTTAACAGCATTTTTAGTTCTGAAAGGGAATTGTCCATGGGAATACCTCAGGGCACTCTATTGGGACCCAGTTTCTTTCAGGCATATATAAACAACTTATTGCTGTAAAATGAACCAAATATAAATGGCATAACTGCGTCATTTGCAGACGACACGGTTGATGTTTCCGTCGAAAGCAGCTGGGAGGAAACAAAACGTACTGCAGAGCTTAAAATTAAAAAAATATGGCTAAATATTAATATGCTTAGTCTAAATACTTCTAAAACAAAGTTTATTACCTTTTCTTTAAATATCCATGGTCAACCAAGCTTTAGCGATATCAGTGTCCACTCTTGCGATAATTGCGAGAATTGTAAGTGCCAGGTAAAAATACAAAAAGTTAAATAAATAAAATATCTTGGTCTACAAATTGATCAATACTTTAAATGGGATCGTCATGTCGAAATAATAACAAACAAACTAAGATGCTTTTTGAATATATATATATATATAATATATACATTTAAACAACTCAAAGGTATTTTAAATACCAAAACCCTCACACCACCAAAATTTTTCAAGCATTGATTGAATCAGTGATTAACTATGTACTACCAATATGGGGCGGAGGCTATGAAAACTCTTATGAGAAAATTAAAGTTCTACAAAAATGGTTTATCAAAGTAATATATGACAAACCTAAAATTTTTCCAACATCGGAGCTTTTTAGGCTCACGCCATTGTGTAATTTTGACACATTATACATCATCTCTGTAATAAAATATGTGCATAAAATATTAATCACGGATATTCAACCATATTTAACTTAAATTATAGTATCTTAAAGCCAAAAAATACAACATTTATTAAATACACACAATCTCTTACCTGTAGAACTAAAAAACATTACCAACTATCAAATTTTTAAGAAAAATGTTAAAAAATATGTTCTCAATAATGTCGAAGATTTCATAAATATAATCAAATAATTTCATACTCTCTTCTTCGCCTTTGCGTGTGGCTTATTCTTAAAGTAACGTGTATTCTTACCTATATCTATTTTTTTTAACGAACTAGGTTTATATTTATACTTTTTAACTAACAATATAATGTACCCTAATCTGTAGTCATTTTTAGCTCGCACATATATTTACGATGTATACTATCAGCTGATAATATTTTTATACACAGACAAGCTCTTTTGAGCTTAAGTGTTACGAATACTTATTGTATTCCATTATATATTTTGTTAACTTAAATAAAGAGCTTTTCATTTGATTGATTGATTAATTGATTAAATTTAATAACAGCCTTAAATTAGTTTTAAAGTTAAACAAAACTTGAACACGTTTACAAAAAGTGTTCTAAGTGGAAAGTGGAAAGAGTAGAGGGTTGCAGATTGATTGGCTACGTTCTTTTATTTTTTTTATTCTTTTAAAAAAGTATAACTTTATTTCTAATTTTTTTCTTTTTTTTTTCTAAGATATTTCGTCGAGATTGGTACGATAAATTGTCTTGTAGAGTCGGGACTTTAGCGTAACTGGTTTTCGCAGCTTTATTGAAAGAGCAACGTCAATCGGTAGTACAAGTTTGTGGATAAATGGCCATTTTAATTAATTTCGCGGGATCTTACTTGGGAATCTTTTAGTTAATTGTGGGTGATATCGGCAACACCTTATCGGTTTCTCCAGTTTATTATCTCTTTCGCCCTCATTTACTAGCCACTTTTTTTTAGACCAGTACTGTCGAACCCTGTATATTAAGCAGTTTTCAGATTTTCTCTTAAATTTTAAAAAATATATGTACTTTTGTACAATTAAACCCTGAAATAGGGATTAAGAGTACCCCTTTATTTTCCTTATATACCTTTATATATCTCAAGCTTGGAATATCGAGATTGAGATATACTGAAGATAATTATACAGGGTGTCCCAAAAAGTCGAGTCCACCCTAGTATCTCCAGAACGAAAAGAGACAGAGAAGTAAAAAGAGCTTTTCATTCTTTTTCCAAAAATACCTAATATGTTACCTTTTTCTCTAACGGTTTTTAAATAAAATGGGAAAATCATCTCCATAAGACAGATATTCGGTGATTCTAAATCATTGCTCTTATTCAAAAGTTTTTGTCATTTTATTTAAAATCCGTTAGAGAAAAAGGTAAAATATTAGGTATTTTTGGAAACAGAGTGAAAAGCTCTTTTTAAATTTTAAAAAAATATACAGGATATCTCATTTAAAAAAAGTATGAATGACGGCACTCTTACTTCTCTGCCTTTTTTGGTTCTGGAGATATTAGGGTGGAAGTTTTATTGCTTTTTTTATATTTTTTAGATTTTTAACAACAAATTGTATTTAATTCCAATATGCTGGGATTTCTTCGTCGTTCAAACGTTCTTCCTAATTTCCTCATGGCTACTCACGAATCAGATCTTGGAAATTCACAAGAAAAATGGAGAATTTACGATACGAGATGGAAGCATCCTTTTATTCAATAGAGTGATGAGGTATGTGAGAAAAAAAGGGCTTTAAATAGGTCAGAAGTAACACTTTAAGGTAAACATTTAAAACAACAGTGGCGGTGGCAGCTTTCCAAAAAGAGGGGGGGGGGGGCATTAGGTCAAAATTTTGTAAAAGCAAAGAAGCCAGCATTCTTCAAAAGTTCGTATCACATTCATGTCTCCTGTTTTTGCGCCATAAGATACCCTGCTCTAAAGGATATTAACCCCCATTTTCACCGGATTTTTTTAAGTTTTCCTTAACCAAAATGGTCATGAAGAACGAGTGAAAAGGAGTACAGCAAAAAATACAGTTTACTTTTAGTTTAAGAACACTTAAAAATTAGTCGGTGCAAATGAGGGTAATTCAAAAAATATATAATTTTTAGGTATTTCCCTACCCTTGCAATTGTGACCATTATACTGCTCTGTCCCCTAACTAATAGTGAGCAATGCGAAGGGACCCTCATGTTTGGATTTATAAGGGTCATTCAAAAAGGATGTTTGGACAACTGGTGGATGACCCTTTTGCAAGTCAACAATCTCGCCGGAGGTGTCTATAAAATCGTAAGAATTAACAGACAGGTTTATCCAATAAAAAATCTTTCATTAAGAAAAGTTTTTTAAACACAAAGCGTTAAAAATTAAAAGAAAAGTATATTGATTACTTTTTAAGGTTTTTTTCAAAAGACCCTTTTAGCAATATCACACACTAAAGCATTATTTCTTACAGTTTTTAAGTCGATAGTTTTTCCTCAGATTTTAAAAAGTGCACCGGCATGCAATCCCCTAAGCCCCCTCCCTCCTCCATGGCCGAAAATCCACTCATAAAGGTTAAATGTTTTCACAATAATCACCAATAAAATTATAATCTGTTACTATGTTGGGAATTTGGAACCTTTGGTTGCACTAAAACAAAGTTATGATTGTTTTCCACAAACTCAAATTCCTTCCTTCCCCTTCAGGAACAATTTTTGCCTACGCCACTGATTGTTGTATTAATAGTAATAATCTATATTCTCCTCTAAGCTAATTTTTAGTCCACCATACCGTTGTACCATACCAATATGGTATGGGGGACTATTAAAATCGTGAAATTTTGACTTTTCTTAATTTTATCAAAAATGAGTTACTAAGGTTTCAAAACACCTTAATTGATGAAGAAAAGAGTTGTATGTCAGTTTGTCGGTCTGTTGTCTGTATACACGATAAGTCAAGAATGCCTTAATCGATTTTAATGAAATTTGGTACAAAAATCCTCTATCGGCTGACATATGTTTGTAATAATTGAGAAAAAATTTACAAAGAAGAAGTCTTCACTTAATAAAAAGCTACAAAAGTTAAAAGGTTCTGAATCAAAACCAAAAAAGTCGAAGGAAATCGCAAAACTTTTAATAACAAAGGAATATCACAACGGTCTTAATTTTGCTCTGCCCCCACAAAAAAAAATTTAAGTGATATTATTGCAAATATTGAAAGTTCAATTTCTAATCTTTCAGAAGGCACAAAGGGCTATGTGCGAGATGCTTTCCGATATCAGATTTCTCAAAACATCATTCAGAACAACAAAAATAGTACACTAAATCACAAAAAAACAATTAAAAGTTTGAGAGAGAAAGATGTTTTCTACCTAAAGGCTGACAAGGGTAATAAAGCTGTTATATTAGATAAAACAGATTATTTCGAAAGGGTAGATAACCTAATAAAAAATGGACCCTACAAACAAGTCCCAAAGAACCCCTTACCAAAAATTAAAAGTTAAAAACACAATTAAAAAAAGGAACAATATTATTACTGACAATATCAAATATAAGCTACAAGTAAGCAATCCTACTATGCCGAAACTGTATTGTCTTCCGAAAATCCACAAGCTTGGAAAATCGGTTAGACCTATAGTTTCTGCTGTAGGATCATCTACCTACAATATTTCGAAATGGCTAGCAAACGAGTTTGAAAATTTACCTATAAAGGAAAAAGGTTTGTTCTGTTTCTGTGAATTTATCAACAAAGTTAAAGATATTTCACTCCAAGAAGCTGAAATTTTAATCTCGTTTGATGTTAGTTCGTTGTTCCCTAGTGTGCCGATCCCCAATACCTTACAATACCTGGAGGAACTACTAAGAAAAAAACAATCTAGAAGACAAACATACTTTAGAATATCTATCTTTAACAAAACTCTGCATGAATCAAAATTACTTTCAATATAAAAATAACTACTACCAACAATTAGAAGGAACCACATTGGTTAATAGTTTATCACCTTTTATTGCAAACATCTTTATGAGCAAATTTGAATCAGATATGAGTAAAGAATTTTAGTATTGCACCAGAGTATGGCTCAGGTATGTAGACGATGTGTTTGCAGTATTCAACACTAAAGTAACTAGTGTTGAAAGTTTTATGGAAAAAATAAATAACAAATTTCCTACAATTAAATTTACTTATGAAACAGAGAACAACGTTACACTGCCATTTCTAGACACTTTAGTTATAAGAAATAAAAATAAATTAGAATTTGACCTATACAGAAAAGGAACGGCCAAAAGGTATATTCCAAATGACTCTTTCCATTGCTTACAACATAAGCTTGCAAGTTTGGACTTTTTAACATATAGATTAGTAAATTTCCCCTTAAACAAAGAAAGATTTGAAGCAGAAAAGAATAGGATTGGGAATATAGCTGGCGAAAACGGTTACGACGAAGGCTTAATAAATAAGCTGATAAATAGACATTCTTTTCAAGAGACCTTTCGGAATTCCACTTTTTTCAGACAAAAAGATACCTCCGACTCTAAATTTGTATCAATTCCTTATAATCCTAATTATACGACAGGATTACAAAAAGTATTTAATAACATCGGTCTTAAATTAATATACAAATCCGGAAACACAATAAGAAGTTTACCAGGAAATCCCAAGAATAAAACTACAGTTCTTGACAAAAGTGGAATTTACGAAATTAGTTGCATGGATTGTGACAAAAAATATGTTGGCCAAATATGCTCTATTCAAACACGATTCAAAGAACACTTAGCACACTTAAAATACGGAAGAACAGAAAAGTCAAGTGTGGTCGAGCATGCTTTTGAAAACAATCATAGAGTCATATTAGATAACCTAAAACTTCTAAAAAGTGTACCAAACAAAAGACTTTTGAATGCATATGAAAGTATGAAAATCATTAAATCCAGAAAAAGTTTAAATAAAGATAGAGGCCCCTTTCCGTTTAGTACGCTTTATTCTTTAGTTGAGGGGAGAAAGGATTATAAAGCGTGACTAATCACAAATTATTAGTCTTATCTCCGCCCACTAAAAGATAGTATGTAAGATAGAGTGTAGGTTAATTTAGTTTATTGTTTATCGTCTCCTGATGATGCTAACGTTGTTAGCGAAACGCGCGTCGAGTGCAAAAAAGTGTAGTTTTGGTTTGTGGAAAACAATCATAACTTTGTCATTATTAGGTATAATTAGTATTGAGGTTGCCAAAGGACGAATTCTTTTTTTTAAAATTTTTGTACATTGGTTCTTGCCTTAACTATTTTTTTTGTGTAACAAACTTTTAGGATTTAAAATTTTGTCGTTTGTTCTATTACTAGATATAACTATTTTTTGTTTTACATGGTGAGTGTCACAGCTGTCGCTTTTTGACGAAGCCGAGGCTGTAAAGCTTTTTTATTACATATTTTTTAAAGCAGTCTCATTTTTTTCAGTGTAATATCGGAACATGGTACCTCTCCATAGACACTCAGTACTATCTGACAACACTTATAGTACTCTATGTCATATTGAAGAAAAATTGGAACCCCGCGAAAATTATGGCAGCTGTGATATTTGTAGCTTTAGGAACTCACGCTTTTATGATGCACGTGCAAAATTTGCAAAGTATTCAGTGGCTAAATATAGAGTAAGTATAAGGTGTCTGACTCGCAGCAGATACTAAGGGTTATTATTATTAGGGAGATTTTGATCAGGTTTTTTGTCAGTCTTTTACCCTTACCTTTATTCTGGACAGTACCGCCCTATCAGGCTGTTACCTTTATTAAAGGTAACCACTGGCGCTAATTAGCGTCGAATAGCGACTACCTCTACCGTTAAAGAGACAACCAACCGAACTTGATGTGATTCTGTGGTCGAAGATTTTTAGGTTTTGTTTTGTTTTACAAAAATTTTGTGTATTTGTATTTTATTTTTTGTTAACCGTGTTTATAGTGGTAGTGGGGTGCCTTTTTCACCGTTTTTTTTTTGGTAAACAGGTAAGTACAAATAAGTTTGCAGAGGCTCGATTTCTTCTATTACTCCACCAAAGGTATCTTGCAAAATCATTTGTCTGACTAAATTTATGTTAGGGTGTCCGTCCCCAGTCCTATCACTAAATTAATATTTTCCTCCATGATATGGTTAGAAAAGCAAATAAAAAAAGACTTAAAAAGAAGTTAAAAAAACCTCCAAATCAGTTGCTTCGACCGAAAAGAAACTAAAAAACAAAAGATCAAAAGATCTTGGGTGGAAATAAAGAAAATTCAAACTTGGATGAGCATCCCACAAGGAGGACACAAAAGATCAAAGCGAAAAGAGAAATGATTAAACGATGTTTCGCCCTGGGTAACCAGCGTTGGCTCATCAGTAGTTTCACTGGCCACCCTCCACTATACATCATTAAACACCATCAGACACTTTGATTTCCAACCTTGAACCACTCACAAATAGGCATCGTTCCCCACTGGCACTTATCCAAGTTACCTGATACGAATTCGTCCTGGTGTGTTAATCTGGCTCACCACTCCATTAAACATCCTGTGAGTATTAACCAAAATGCATAAAAAATATCTTGGTTTGAATAAGTTATAAAAAAACCGGAAAAAATAAATAACCATAAAGTAGGGTTATGTTTAATCCCACGAAGATTTTCCGCCGACTTCCGAAGCCGGTGGTGATCGGTGCCAAGATTTGTTGGATTAGTGAAATCCTTCGAAAAATTTAGGAACTCTATGGTTGGAATGGTGAAATCGATCTAAAATTTATGAACTATTTTGTTGGCATCGGTAGATTTATTGGGAGAAATAAACGAACTATTAAAGAGACCTTTTGCACATATAATAGAGATCTTTTGCACCTCTTATGAAAAATCCCCGTTAGGTGACTTGATCGTTTAATAGGGACTTATTGGGCGTACATTTTCGCGTTTCCTTATTAGGGAAAATTGACATTTGACATCTGAGCGTGCGCGTGACCTGGGTTTTTATTAAGGGAACCGTAATAAAATACGGTGTTCCCTTAATTCGGTACAGTTACCGTACGTCCCTTATCTTTAAACATAAACTCAATTAGCACGGATAATAGTGATGGTTGATTTGTTTTTAGACACGACTTTTTAATATTCTTTGCATTTTTAGTTTTTAGTTATGTGAAAAAATTACTAAATTGGAGAAAGCTACAAGGTTGAGGTTCAGCTACACTGACGATATAATACTTTTGCGAGAATTTATTAGGGAAAATCTCCACAAAGTTAGAAATTTTAGGTTAGGAATAAGGAAAAGTAATGCGACTTCCAATAACACTTTTTTTATAGTATGGTTAAGGTTCAACCTAAATAAAATACGGTTTCTCCTTATTATGGTAAAACCTTATAGAGTCACGCCCAATAAGTCCCTAATAACGCTTTGTGGCGTAGCTAACATCACGTTATTTTTAAAGCAGCATTTTTAGTTTTTGCACGCCGCCTTTGATTTGTTTATAGATGACTTTATACGGTATTTATTATTATCCAGATTTACATAAAGAATTGGTCCAATAATATTTTCCATTTAAAATATCTTATTCTTGTGTTTTTTACGGTGAATTTTAATTATTAATAAACTCTAAAAACTCGAAAACACAACAGAGAAAAGGGAGGTTATGATAAACAGATCGAAATCACTTGTCACAGTTCTTATATATTTTGTTTTTCTACTTAACGTTTTATTCTCGGCAACCATGTTAATTATAAGGGATATGGTATTCACCTGCAGGTAACGTCAAACTTATTTTTTTTTTACTTAAGTGTCCACTATAGTAATAAATTTTCCAAAAGCAAAGATATTAAACATAATCTAAATTTTTGCTGTCAGATGGTAGTCAGTTACTTCCACTTCTGACGCAATCGACGCGCCTGTGCGGTAGGTACATCATGCGTTTATTTATTCTTGGTGTGACGAATTGAAGGTCAAACTGTCCCAAAATACTTGTGGAAGGATTCTACAATAGGGAGATTTTGGCCAGGCAGTTTAACGGCAAATTTCTTTACTCTCTTGGTTACCGTTACCGTAAATAAAAGTAACTTCAAGAGGTTAAAAATAGATCTTTTGAACGCAGTCAATCGTTTGGAGGTAACCATATCATGGAAGAAAATATTAATTTAGTGATAGGACTGGGAGACGGACACCCCAACATAAATATAGCCAGGCAAATGATTTTGCAAGATATCTTTGGTGGAGTAATGGCCACTTGCACCAACGTTTTTAGGATACTCCTAGCCTTAGGTATCCCCTAAATTTAGGTAGGTGTCAGTTTTCACTTGCTGAGGCGTTTAGGTGGCGTATTGATAATATAACCTCAAAATTCAACTAACCACAATATTTTTTTTGTGGCTGTGTTGTAAAAATGGATTTTTTGGATATGGGGGCGTGGGACGATGATCTGGAGCTCTTAGAAATAATTGAAAAAGGCTTTCCACGTCAAGTTTATACCATGTCCAATTATTTTGAGGATATGGACAAACTAAGTTTTTGCAAAAGGTTTAGGTTAACGAAACCAACCGTGATGTTAATTTTGGAGCAGATTAAAAATCAGCTGGAGTATCCTCATGCCCGGTAAGCCCTGCGGATTTATAAACTCAACGGTCAAGATTATATAGCTTAGCAAAAGAAAAAGGGCCAGGGTTGCATCACCGTCGAACAGTAATTAACTCAATTTATGGCAATAATTAACATTAACTCAATTTTTAATGCTTAATGTGTATTAATTTTATATCCCTATCTGTTTTCAGCATATTAAAAGACAGAGGTCAAAAATTAAGCACATTAAAAGTTAAGTAAATGAGCCTTAACAATACCATCAAGTTTATAAATCCAGGGTTAATAGGATATTGGTTTTGTTACCATACCGCACCACCTAGCTAAAAGAATATCATAATCATACAAAACATATCGTAACTATTTATTGAGTTTGAGACAATGATGAATTTGAAAATTCCTTGAAGCTGCCTTTATTGAGCAGAATCAGGGTGTTTTCAGTAAGCCAAGTGTTGAAATTCCAAATATTTGGAAGCCCCCCCCCCAAGTAGCAATTTTTTGTTGTGCAAGTTGTAAAAATTAGAATTGCACTAATTTTAAACCTTGTTTTACAGATAAACTATACGACGCCTAAACGTTTATCACAACTTCAGTCGCCATCAGAACTATTTATGACCGTCTATTGTACTAACAGTAATTCCTTAGTTGTTAAGGCATCGACTACAAACCGGTGTGTGCTAAACCAAAAATTGGTCAATTTACTCCACGTTTTCTGGCCGGTTTGTTGGAGACGCGGGCGCGCCTGTTTTCATCTAACCAATTTTTCTGTTATGTTTGCAACAAACCAATTTTGGAGCACTGCTGTCTGTCATACAAACGTTAATTAATTCAGTAAAAGTAACTAAAAAGTGTTTTGTAAAGTTTCTATTAGTTTTGTTTGAACATTTTGCACTATGAAAAGGAACAAATGGTATAAATATTCTTCGATATTTTGACATGTTACAGCTGTCATTGAAGGTGATTCCCCAGTGTATCAGAAAAAAAGAGGAAGGTCCTGTGTAAACAACAAGGACGGAAATCAAGTGAGCAGCAGAAAGCCAAACTGTGGAGCAATTTTGATTGGGTAAAAATTGAGGCGTGTTCGCATCTTTTAAGTTAGGGGATCCGTTCAAAACCCAGTTAAGTAGTTAAAGCAGTCGAGACACGGGACTCCTTTGGTTGTCATAGAAACTAATAAGTGCTGCCATGATTGATTGTTAAAATCATTGTATGCTAATTTGTAAACAAACATTAAAAATTATTTTTTTGCTTTTTTCTACAATAAACTAAGATCTTTTTGCATATAAAAATCCGTATTTTGTTCTTAGGAATCCTAAGCAACATCTTTAGAGGATTTTCGAAGCGATTTTTAAATCATGATTTTTTTTTAATTTCATAAAATCATCTTAATCGAGAGCGCGCTTGTTTTTTAGAGCTACGAACTGTACATTTGACAGTAAACTACCGTCTGTTTATATATTTTGGCATTGGTTCGCATGTTACCATGATGCAAAACATGATATATGACATAGAATATCATTTTATTTTAATAATGTTATGGTGTTAGAAATAGTTTAATTTGTAGTCGAATAGTGTATTTATCATTTTACGTAATGAATAATATTTTGAACAAATAATTATACTCCAAAACCCATTGAACTATTACTTCAACTGTAGTCGCGATCCCGACGTTGACTCAACCAAAAAATCATCCACCAAATTGGTGCAAAGTGGGTGGTGTTTGAGTAAAAGTAAACGTTGCGACGCAACGTTGGCACGCGGTGCACAACGTTGAGACGTCGACAAATTGCTAGTTGGGCCTCATTGGGCGGAGCCAACTTAGGAATAGATTGTAGTTTGCACCTGAAGACCATCAGAGAAGGTACTGATCGAAACGTCGTGTATAAATAAAATATAGACAATGGAAGTCCGAAACACAGAGTTAATTTATAGTTAAAAATGTACACACACTCAGGCAGGCATAAAAATATTGCCTGTAGGCATAACCTCCCTGTGATATTTTACATTGCGATAAATTAGAAAAATCTGAAAAATTAATGTCATTTCATCTTAAGAAAACAATTTTTCACCTATTTAAGTACTTGCTAAAAAAATTTGGGCGACGGAGGCAGAGAGAAATGGCAGAGAACCCAAGGAATGACGCTTTTTTGACAGAATTAGCGCCAGTGGTTACCTTTAATAAAGGTAACAGCCTGGCAGAACGCTACTGCCCAGAATAAAGGTAAGGGTAACAGACTGACAAAAAACCTGACCAAAATCTCCCTAATGTCTTTGGAGGAACTTTTTTCTCCAAAGACTTCAGGATTACCACCTGCATCTTTATTGTCTACTTTTTTCTGGAGCAAAGGGGCCCCCCGCCTCTCCCCCCCTGGGGCTGCCAGCTACATCACACCGCGTTATTAAGCGATAAAGAGGACTTTTTATAAGAGGTGCAAAAGGTCTCTAATCAATCACATCGTTCACATCTTACGAAACCCAGAAACTATCGGGGAATGGTTCGGGTGCAGTCACTGGGCATAACTCGGAAAGGCAGTGCAGTACAGTCAACATCAAAATAAATTACCTTTAGGTACCTATCTATTTTTTTTTAGATTTCACTTTTTAATCCTGTTTTTTTGTTTTTATTTTAGAACCTTAAAAAGACACCAACTGGTCAAAGACCCAGTGATAGAAAGTCAATATTTTAGTTTTTACTCGAGCTGGGGTACCAGTTTGATAGGCACCTGCCTGGGAATGGTTTATTTTTATACCAAACACAATAAAACAATCCAGGTAAATCACGGTGTGCCTTAAACACTTATAAATCAAAAATCGAACACCCATTTTTTTAACTTTTTTAAAACGTTTTATAGACTCAATTTAAACAAAAAACTAAATAATTAAAAAAAAATCTTAGAGCCGTTTAAAAAAACCGTATAAATTTAAAAAAAATAAAATTTTAGATATAACAAGAAAATATATTTTAATTATGTGTTTATATCATTAATAATCATTTAATATTACTAGAGGTTGGTAACTATAACCTAAAACTCAAAATACCTATGTTGTTAAGTAATCAAAATATAACAAAAGTTAAAAATTTTTAAAATGTTAAACAATTGAATACAAAATAACTATGGATGATTACTGTTGTATTCCCTAACAGCCTTTAAAAGTCTACTGTCATCAAATTGATTATTTTTGGAGACTTTATATTTTGACCAGATTTGTGCAAAATCGTGGTGAAGGGATTCTACAGCTTGCCCACTGTAAAAGCCAAGGCTAGATTGAACTTTTTACGGGTATGTTTAATGCCATATAGCTGTCCTTAAATTCAGAAATACTTTTTAGGTAAGTTTTTCCTTAAAACAGTCCTTAACTACAGATACAAAACATTTAAATGTATGAACATATTTAACACATTTAATACAGCAGCTGGACCTTAAAACATCAATTTTTGTAAGAAGTATGTTGCAGGAATTCCCTTTAAATGTTGGACCTTAATGTGAGATCCCTTTGAACATTGCAAGATTGAATCCATGTCTACATCTTTCGGGCAATTTAATAACATATGCTTGACCAGGGTATTCACAACACCCAGTAATATATGTAACTAGCGGAAGATATATATCTAGGAACAAAACATCTTCATTTTCCGAAATAAGGGGAGGATTAATGCAGTTCATAAAATATTTTGCTTGATCAGTTTTTCATCCAGATGCCACCCAGTCTTCATAATACTTCAAACAGTTTCCCACTGTTCTTAGAGTTGATGTGCATACTTCTAAATTCTTTTTGTGTGCAAAACACCATGTACAGGGGTAGGTGCTTGCATGGGACATTAGTCCAAATAGTATATTTGGCAATTTTAAATATGGAGCTAGTGTACCCTGAAAACTACCATTTATTCCCAACATGTTCCAAAGTTTTGATATATTGGCGTAATTTTCCTCCGTGTCTTGAGATAACCCCACCAATAATATTTTTTTAACACCACTGTCCTTAAAGTTGTTTTCTATCATTTTCATTGTATTTTAAACGCTTGGTGTTTTGATAATTAATTTGATTTTGTTCTTGATTTGACAAGCAAATTTTTAAAAATCCCCTACCGCCATCTATACCAATTTTTAAGTAAGGATTTACCACTTGTCTTTTGCGCTCCACAAGTTCTATGAATGAGTCAAGGTTATTACAAAACACAAATGTTTCTGGTTTCACTGTCATTTGAAAACTTTTTATTTTTGTAAAATTTAAGATTTCTACGTCAAAGAAATTATCTACTTTGTGATTCTCACTAACTAATTTCTGTTTTAAATTTGGCTCAATTGAATATCTATTTTTAGCTGCCAATCTTAGAGAAGAAGCAATTTTTATTGTTACGCTTTACATATACTATACTTACTACAATTTATATTATTATTTTGGGATGAAGTGGATTTTATTAACTTTGAGATAGTAGTAGCTAAGGGGTGGCGCGAAGCCTGGCAAGTAGTAGTAGTAGTCTGCCCTACCGCGAGCCTGCCCCTAATCCACCGCCTGCACCACTAGTCTGGCAGTGTGCTCATTTGGTTTCACTGTTCTTTTGCAAAGTCCAGTATTTTGTCCCATTTGAGCAGGGAAACCGAATACCTGATATCTCGTCCTCTGGTATGCCTCGTAGTTCGCTATAACGTGTCGAGATGTCTCTTCTGCCCGCCCGCAGGCCCGGCAGGTCGAGTCATTCTCCACCGCGATCCGTGTCATGTGCTTCCTTAGTCGGTTGTGACCTGTTATGATACCTGTCAGCAGACCAGCATCCCTTTGCGATCTCCCCAGAAGCCATTTTTGTTTGGCTACATCCAGGCCCTTCACGAAGTCCCTGGTCTGTCTGCATCCTGTTCCTCCTCTCCAAGCGGTCGTCATGGCAACGTTGGCCCATTTATTGAGTCGACTTTGCAATTGCCTCTTGGTTGTTCCTAGGAGTGGTTCCAGCCCTACATACTGGGTGCTTGCCCCGATCCTGGCGAGCTCGTCGGCCATCTCGTTACCCGGCACCCCCATATGTCCCAGTACCCACATAAGTGTCAATTGTTTGCCCTCTCCCAAGGATTCTAGTGCATCCGCACATTCCTCCACCAGGGTGTTGTTGATCTTGGGCGCCCTTAGTGCCTTTAGGGCTGATTGGCTGTCGGAGCATATATAAACATGCTCCTCCCTACCGTTCTTTATTTCTTCCATGGTTGCAGCCATTATTATGGCATACACCTCTGCCTGAAAGACCGTGGCTTGCTCTCTGAGCGGGTAGCTCTTTCGAACCTCCTGGTCTTCCACATAAACCCCTGATCCTGTGGTTTGCCTCTCCGACAGTTTCGACCCGTTGGTGTAGCAAATCACGGCGTTCTCCTCGAATTGTTCGCGGAGGTTTTCACTCTGCCATAGTTCCCTGTCTGGGATGACTACTTTGTACCTCTTGTCTCCAGGGGTTTTTTGGTCTTTGTGTTTTAATCGCTGCTATAGGGATTTCTCTCTCGGCGATTTGGGCAATCGTAAGATGCCCTGCAGCTTCTCCTCTTCCTCTCCATTGGCCTGTATCTCTCAGCCGGAGGTGGGTCGCCATCGCTTCTTTTATGATCCAGATCGGAAGCGGCGGCAGTCCCAGAATGGTTTCGAGTGCCTGTATAGGTGCCGTCCTCATAGCGCCGGTTATCCCTCTGCATATGGTTCCCTGTAGGGTCCTAAGCTTGAGGGTAGTAGTTATCTTCTCCACTGCTGGCCACCAGACTGTGGATCCGTACTGGATCCTTGGTCTTAGTACTGCCGTGTACATCCAGTGGAGGTTTCTGGAGCTCAAACCCCAGGTGCGGCCAACCACTCGACGCAGTTGCCACATCGTTGCCTGCACCTTATTGGTCCATTTCGCAACGTGTGGTGTCCAGGTGAGCCCCTTGTCTAGGGTGACCCCTAGGTACATCAGTTCTGAAACCAAAGTCACGTGACTCTCGATATTCTTTACGTGTTCTGAAGGTCTACACTTGTGTTTTATTCCTCTTTTTAAAATAGTGAAACAAGACTGACAAAAACTCTTAAGCGATTTTATCGATTCGACGAAGCCCTTTGGTTTTTTGTTTTTATTATTAAAGTTCCAGCACGTCTTATCCCTGGCTAATGTACACAATTTACTAATACAGGGATGTAAATACCCATATGATCTTGTTTTTACATTTTCTCTAGTAAACTCAGTATAATCTGGTATCAAAATTTTTGTTTTACCATTTTCTTTAGCGGAAGAAAACACTTTTATTTTGCAGCTGCAACATAACCCTGATGGTAAACGGTTATCATTTAAATTAATGTCCGCGACCAAGCTTAACTTTTTTTGAATATGTCCTTTTATTGCATAAATGGTTTTTTTCTTTTTTAGGCATAACAGGCACATTCTGCTTCTATTTTCTTCATGTGTAAATGCACTGATCCTTGGACTTTATCTCCAAATTTCGTGTCTAAAAACAAAACTTATGCAGATATTCCGTCCCAGCAGAACAATGTTAAATTTACTTACAGTTGAGGAATCTCCCCATGCAAGTATGTTGTAACTTAAATATTAGGCTACTCATATTTAAGTTATAACATACTTGCATGGGGAGATTCCTCAACTGTAAGTAGGGTCTTCATTCTACAAAAGAGATTAGTGAGAACTATATTTAATATAAATCCTAGGGAATCCTGCAAAAACTATTTTATTAAAAATAATATCTTAACAGTCTACGGTATATATATATATAAAGCAATAAAATATGCTAGGTCAAAAATAAACAACTCTCCATCTCAGTTTACATAAGTCTCTGATATCCACGAGCACAATACTCGAAATGGTCAACTTTTGCGCTTGCCAAAACATCAAAATTCGTTTTTTAACAAGTCTCCATACTACATAGCCATTAAATATTACAATACCTTACCAAATGATTTAAAATCTATAGTTAAGGACAGTATGTTTTATAGAGAAATGAAGAAATGTTTAGTGGCGAAAGCTTTTTATTCATACAATGAATACTTAAAACGATAGCGCTTTTTTTTCCCCCTAATATTTTCGTTCTTCGTCACTTCTGCTTCTCTTGTATTTTTTTTAATAATTACTGTGTTAGTGTTTATGTAATTAAAAAAAAAACTCTTGTTATGTGTATTTAATTATACGAAAAAATAATTATGTTTCTTAAGCATGTAACTGTTAGTGCTGACTTTAAAAGTGTATTAGTCTATTTATTCATTTACAATTATGACACGGGCACCCTGTGCTTAAAATTTAAAATATAAGTTTGACATGTATATTCTATAACATTTATAGGCCAAAGTACAGAATAAATTGAATTGAATTGAATTGAAATACTTTTGTTCTAAAACAGAGTTCTGAATATGCTAGGTCAAAAATAAACAACTCTCCATCTCAGTTTACATAAGTCTCTGATATCCACGAGCACAATACTCGAAATGGTCAACTTTTGCGCTTGCCAAAACATCAAAATTCGTTTTTTAAGAAGTCTCCATACTACATAGTCATTAAATATTACAATACCTTACCAAATGATTTAAAATCTATAGTTAAGGACAGTATGTTTTATAGAGAAATGAAGAAATGTTTAGTGGCGAAAGCTTTTTATTCATACAATGAATACTTAAAACGATAGCGCTTTTTTTTCCCCCTAATATTTTCGTTCTTCGTCACTTCTGCTTCTCTTGTATTTTTTTTAATAATTACTGTGTTAGTGTTTATGTAATTAAAAAAAAAACTCTTGTTATGTGTATTTAATTATACGAAAAAATAATTATGTTTCTTAAGCATGTAACTGTTAGTGCTGACTTTAAAACTGTATTAGTCTATTTATTCATTTACAATTATGACACGGGCACCCTGTGCTTAAAATTTAAAATGTAAGTTTGACATGTATATTCTATAACATTTATAGGCCAAAGTACAGAATAAATTGAATTGAATTGAATTGAAATACTTTTGTTCTAAAACAGAATTCTGATTTAAAACATTTTCTTAATTTAAGCCGTTGAACACCAAATAGATGTTTTAAATTAAACCCATAATCAAATTTGTTTTAAAATTTTAAAGTAAGAACTAGGTTGTAAATCCTAAAATAAAAAAAAAAATATATAAAAATCGCACTTTTTTGGCTCGATCCGACTCTCGAATAATAGTTTAGAAGTTTTAGCTTTAGTTGTCGATGTCAACTATTTTTATCTATTTTGTTTTCGCAATACATACATATCGTAAAACTAAATTCTCATTCATCTCTCTTTTCGCTTTGATCTTTTGTGTGTTCCTTGTGGGATACTTATCCAAGTTTGAATTTTCGTTATTTTCACCCAAGATCTTTTGATATTTTGTTTTTTTTATACCGTAAATACTGTCATGTTTTTTTCTAATTAGAAATATAAGTAAACTACTAAACTCGCCTGTGTAAATTAACTCATGTTGCTAGCTCTGTAAATCATAATCTAACCTAAGTAAAAGAACTGCTTTTTGTTAAATGTAAAAAAACCAGCACCTTACCATTATTTTTGCAATGCTTTGCCGTATAAAATGGATTAGTATTTTGAATTTTGGGTTGGACGCACAAAACCTTTAATTATAACGCCACTGACATGCAGGTGTTTGCCAAATGTCATTAAAAGAGAATCGCGACCAGGCTACTTGATTTTCGTAAAAAATTCTTAATTATTATGTTTTTATTATTTTGACACGAAATAAAAATATACAGACCGCTTCAAGCTACTGCGAATATAGAGTGGAAGAAGTCTAATTTGTCAGTGTACGTACATGCAGAGACACCGCACGCCTATCAGTGAAGCAACCAACACTCAGGCTTCCGATCGCCATTCGCTGCCGTTCGCCGCCGTTCGCCTTGTATTTAGTACGCCTCTAACCACGGTGCTGTGTGGAGCGTAGTCAATGAAACCGGAATTTGGTCAATAAATACGCAAATTTTTATAACGTAATTTTCTTATTTTTTGTCACTGATAAATAAGAGCGTTTTATTGTCAACTGCTCAGATTTATCAGTGACGACGTGTTACAATGAAAATAATAAGGAGAAACAAAATAAAAGCAAGTTCTCAAAATAAAATAATACATTCTAAAAACCAAAAAGATTCTCCCAGTCAAAAAAAAATTAAAGAAAATGTTCGAAAAGTCCTCCTTGCTCAGCTAGACAATATCCGAGCCTACTATAAAAACCCCTTCCAACGTTTCCAAGCATGTTAGGGGTGATAATTTGAAAAGCTTCTTCAAAAACAGATAGAAGTCATTAGGAGCAAGATCGGGAGATCGAGCTGGCCATAAAATAGTTCCCCGTGTACTTATAACCCGATTAGGAAATACATTATCAAGATATTCCCTAACAAGGCCAACATTGTGAGCGGAACAACCATCTTGTTGAAACCATGTTTCACCAAATCTTACACCTAACAACTGCCTAGCAGTTGGAATAATGTGCTGCTGCAGTAGATCCAAGTATCTAGGACCGTTCAAATTGCAATTGCCGTTAATAAAAAATTGCCCAATTACGTGTTCCCCTACAATACCCCCCCCCAAACATTTAGCTTTTGGGGATACTGTGTTCTTACGTCAAAATACAAATGCAAATTTTCCCTCGACCAATATCGAACGTGTGTTGGGTTATGACGATTTGACCATTTGACCATCTGCACTTTTTCGGCAACTTCGTAGACATCCATTTTTAGTTTTAAAAATGTATTATTTCAATTAAGAACTTAACCATCTGTTTCTCGAGCAAGGCAGAAATAAAACAAAATAATAAAAACAAAATGAATTTCCAAAAGATAACACTGCAGCGTGTTTCGAATCCACCTCGGTCGTACGGCACGGAGAGTAAATTGGACTTGATTCCCCCTATGTTCGCAGTAGCTTGAAGCGGTCTGTATGCAGAACGACTTAACAAATGTGAAACAGTATACCTAATCCAAAGCATTAAAAAACGTAAAAATCAAAAACGGCTCTAACGATTTTTTTAATTTTTGTGTTTTTTGTTTACTTTGGGCCTATAAAACGTTTTAAAAAAATAAAAAATTTGGGTGCTCAATTTTTGATTAAAAAGTGTTTAAGGCATACAGGTGAATATGAGCTAAAATGTGTTTATTTCGTTTGAGAAGCACTTTTTTCAAAAATCTTTTGTTTTTCAGCCATTCGAACAAATACTTTATCCTGTGGCGTTTTCCACACTCCCATGCATAGCCATTTTGGTATCCTTGTTTCCATTCGGCCCCAGCATACCGGCTTCCATTGTGGGGTCGCTACTGAAGCCCCTTTGGTCGCTTGGGATTGGTTTAGGATTTTTGGGAATATCCAGAAACGCTATGCCAGGTAAGCGCAGGCCTGACAATCAAAACAAGAGTAAGTCGGATTTTGAAAATCCTTTTATGCGCATTTAGGGATTAAAGTAATAATTTTAGGGAATACCATAGTAAATTTGCCAAAACTTAGGAGCAAATTGTAGTTTACCAATTGGTTCTTTCAAAATACGTAAATATTGAACCATAACCCATATATATCTTGAAGGTGTTTCCCAAAAGGCATCCCTAAGATATATTTTTTATGTCGTTTAGAGTCAAGTAAACTTTATTTATAAATAGAGAAAAATCCAGAAACGTTCAAAAATAATAAAAAATTTTTATTTTTCGCCGAGTTTTCATGAGGTTTGTTTGAAGTTTGTTTATCTGGACAGCAAAAATAGGCGACCGCAGATACAAACAAAATGTACAACTTCCCGTAGGTAGTCGCCGACACCCCCCTCCCCCCGCCTCCCTTAGCATTGTCATAGAACAGAAAAAATATTTTGAAATTTTCCTTCCTCCGCTTATTCTTGCTTCCCGGTAAGGTTTCAAGAAATCGCCTACAAACGTCTCATGGCGGTTCCCTTTGGCTGCGCCAGTGGGCACTGAGTGTGTCTCTGTCCTCTTCTAGCTTGTATAAATATAAATGGTAGAGATGCGTTGACTTCATAACGGATAACGAAACCTTGAACGCACCCCTTCGCTTTGAATTTCCGAACGCATTCCTCTTCATCTTAGAATTCTAAAAACAGTTCCTTTACTTAAACAGATAAATCGCACATCAAAAATTAACAAAATTTTGCACAGCGGAGGCTTCTGATATCCCCCACAGACCATTGGCGTGTTTTTTCAAAAATATATATATATATATATCTTGTTTTCATTTAGTTTTTTAAAATAATCGATAATTTTTACCGTACACTAAACATTTTTAGAATACATAAAATTATGTAAAAAACAGAAAATTATGCAAAATCCGTGAAATGGTTCAGGGATAATGCTTTAAGTTTTCACCGTACAAAATTTGATACAAATTTGATTAACAGTTTTTTAGATTAAGTAATTGGAAGAAGCGCATTTTTTATTCAAATTCACCCTTAAGTTTTTTACATAATTTTACATATTCTAAAAATGTTTAATTCACGGTAAAAATTTTCGATTACTTTAAAAAACTGAATAAAAACAAGATATATACCGGGTGTCCCAAGGTGATTAACCTTTATGAAATATTCTCATATTTGCAGTGTTGCCATTTGCAAGAAAACTTGGCAACAACTTTCTTATTTTAAATTGAACACCCTGTATATGTCTTGGTTTTTCACAAGCTATCGTTCTATACTATTTTTAACCCAGGGTTAAACTAACCTTGGGATATTTTAACCCTGGGTTTAGATATAAAACGATAGCTTGTGAAAAACCAAGATGGGAATGTAAAAACCGTTTGGCTCTAGCCTTAACAGTTTCGATGTTACGGTCTGTCAAAGTTAAAAAATGTTAATTTTGACCTGTCAATATTTTAAAAACAGTTGAACATAGGTATAGGACATTATCCATAAAATATACCTAAAATATTTTGTAGAATCCATAAATACAAAAATATACATGGTGTTCAATTTAAAATAAGAAATTTGTTGCCTAGTTTTCCTGCAAATGGCAACACCGCAAATATGAAAGTATTTTATGTTAGAATAGGGAGTTTGAAAAGGTTCCATTGTATAGTTTCCGAAATATTCCTTGGGACACCCGGTATATTTTTTTGAAAAACCTCGGGAATCGTCTGTGGGGGATTTTGTTAATTTTCGATGTGCGGTTTATCTGTTTAAGTAAACGAACTGTTTTGAAGATACAGGGTTCCTAAGATTTTGCTTAGGGATAGGATTTCAATAAATCAAACAGAAATGGCATAGAAAGTTCTGCGCGCACAAAAGAAACAGGTATATTGAGCAATGGTACCAGTTTGTTATTATCTCCGGATGGCTTTCATGAGAAAAAATTGTCGCCACTCTTTCATTGTGAGCATAAATCATAGTTGCAATAATAACCGTTGACAAGATGTCTGCAAATTCCGCTAGATGGCGGCCACACATCTAATCTAATTAAAAATTAGATGTTTTCAGGTCCAAACCACAGCTTTTTCTTGGTTAAAGGAGGCGGCAGGGTCCATTATTTACGATACTGAGCGATAAACTCGTGAGGTTGTTAACATTAGAAAGAAATATCTTCGCTTTTAATTAAATTTCTTTCCATTCTGTTCTACTAGTGACATCTATCCGGAAACGGCCAAACCATGCAGCTATCACTAGCAGCCAAAGAAATCAATAAACGGCGCTGTTTTTCCTGCAGAGTTTTTTGCTTGCGATATTATTGATTTTAAAAAAAGCTGGCCCTACACTACATTTGATATTTTCGAGGTGTTTTATGACATGATCTCGACACATGTAGCGAACCAATTCTTCAAAACTAGCGGGAGGGTAAAAGCGAAAAATAAGGGGCTGCCAATATTTGTAACACCCAAAAAGGGGTGAAAAGATTTATTTTGCTCTGTTTCTTTACCATAAACGTTTTTTTTACGAAAAACTTGAGCTCTGCCACTTTTTTTATTTTTTTCTTCAACTTTCTCGAAATTTTCGTCATACCGTAGAAAAAAATTATTTCCCCCATGGTCATACTCTACTTTTATTCGAAAAAATTTAGAAACGGAGACGGGATCAGTTTTCCTAAAACGGGGGATCTTGGTTTCGAGTGAGAAGATAAAGGGCGCCGCAGATAAAAATTTTTCAATTTAATTAGCCGAACGCAAAAATGTTAGAAAAACAAAGCACGAAATAAAAATGGCGCCACTTACAATTTTTTTTCGAAAATTACGTAATTTCGGGAACGCAAAGAAATAGGTCTAAACAGTATAATTTTTAAGAAAAAAATATCAATTTTCTCGCCCTCCTCCACTGGGACTACAGGGGCCGTGCACAAATTACGTAATGGTCATAGGGGGGAGGGGGGTTACAAAACGTTACTTAGGGGGGAGGGTGGTTTTCGACAGCGTTTGCATTTGTGTGAAACTAAGAAAATTTGGAATGAAAATAAGTGAAAAGTTTTTTTGGGGGGGGGGGTAGTGGTCGTGAAATCGTTACGTAATATTAGGGGAGTGGCGTGCCAAAACGTTACAAAACATTACACAGGGAGGGGGTCAAAAATTGGTAAAATCACCGTTACGTAATTTGTGCACGGCCCCACATCTGACTGTTCCTCCTTTTTGATTTCGAATCAAAGTGCAAAACCCGGGTTGGACGTTCGAAGACGTCAACCCGTCCTATTTGCTTGATAATGTTTCTACGGAAATATCTCAGTCGATTTCTCCGGCCGTTTATGAACGCTTTAGGTTAGGCATTTGCATGTATCTCAGTCCCCAGCCTGTAAACAGTGCGTAAGGATAATGGTTACAAAATGAAAAGCCGAAAAATATTTTTTTTACGATATCTTTCATCAGTTTGGTATTAAAGTCGAGCAAAAACAATTTTTATTCCAGTCCTAAAGGTATGAAAATGGAAAACATTAGAAAACAACAACCTGGAATGGATTTACTACGTGTAAGATGTAGTGACAACATCGCCCCATGCCCATCCTTTTCTGCTTAATGTGCTTTTCCGTTTGTCTGCGTCTTATACACGGCTGCTTGGCCCCCTAAGGATTTGCTTAGGAACCCTGTATAAGGATTTGTACACAAGATATCTTCCAGGCATCTTTAAGGTGTCATTTATCTAGATATATTTGAGATGTCTGTAATGTCCGGTATAAACAAAAAGCCGGAGCTAAGCCGATGTCTTTTGTTTTGGGATTTCGATGGCTGGCTAGATTAAAAGATGTTGCTTACAAGCTGAGGAGGGGAAAGGAGCCCCGTTTTCTCGGCAATTTTTGTAAAAAAACTCCCCTCTGTTATTAAATTTAATAACAGCTTTAAATTCGTTTTAAAGTTAAACAAGATGTGAACACGGTTACAAAAAGTGTTCTAAGTAGAAAGAGCAGAGGGTTGCAAATTGAAAAACTGCGCTACGTTGTTTAAATTGTTTTAATTTTTTTTAAAAAGTATAATTTATAATTTTGTTTAAAATTTATTTCATCAAGATATTTCGTGAGAATGCAAGACTGCTAAGAAAAATTGTCTCGTAGAGTCGGGACTTTAGCGTAATTGGTCATGAGAGGTCAGGCTCAGATTTTTCGCAGGTTCATTGACAGAGCAACGTCAATCGGTAGTAAAAGTTTGTGGATAAATAGGCATTTCAAATAATTTAGCGGATATAATTTCAAACTAAAATAATAAAATACTCATAATCACTGTTTTACGCCCTTTAAAGGCAACATTTATCGTTAAATTTGAAGGAATCTTACTTGGAAATATTTTAGTTAATTGTGGATGACATCGGCAACAGCGCGTAGGTTTCTCAAGTTTATTATCTCTTTCGCTCTCATTTACTAGCCATTGCGCGCACTTCTTTTTCAATACACACTATTTCGGCACCCTAGATCTGTCGAACCCTGTCTTTAATCTAATAGTATATGGAGCCCACACTCATGAGTCACATGATGTCAATATGAAATGAAAAAACAAAACTTCTTGAATTTCGATTGCTGACACAGAGGGCGAACCTAGGACGACGCCGTTGCGTCCTTATTAGGTAATCATCAGCTAGGTGTACCACAACGACAGCAAATTTCGGCCACGCTTATGTGCCAAATATTACGGCTCAAGCGGAGAGAATTCTGTCGAGTACCGACCATGGCGCCCTCTGTGTGAACAGAACACAACCAAGAATAGGACCGTTTGTTTTTCAGTATGGCAGTCATGTGACGCGTGCGCGGGCAGGCACGAACAAGTCGTAGATGAGAACCGGGCATAATGTTGTTTTGTCTTATTTTTGCAGGAATTTTCGGTCTGTCGAAAACGGTCTGTCAGAACAAATACGCCGTATTAATGGGTAATTTTAGTTACTCTACATACCTCGTTCATTTTCAAATCGTCTTCATGAAAGGGCTGTATGGCGTGATAGAAGTGAACATCTTTACAGTGGTAAGTTACAGTTTTTATAAGAAAGGTAAGAGTTATAAAAGTGGAAAAAAGTGTCATTTTTATTTTTAAGAATAAGTACAAATTAATTACCGTTGGGGACAGACATCTGAACAACACACGGGGTAGAAAAAAAATTTATGAAAGCATAATCCTGAATTTTTTAAAAAGTCACCTTTTTATTCTGGCAGTTGTCTTTTTAACCTTCTACCAATAACCGTAAGACACTCTTTTAATTCAATTAGCTTCAAGTTACTCTTAAAAAGTAATTTTAATTTCATGTCTGAGTTTGAAGCCTTTCTTAGCTCTACTTTGTAATTTGATTAAGCTATGCTGTTATGTTCTTATATTTTAAATATGAATGTATGTAAATTTTGACGTTTTCTGGTTTAATGTGTCTTTTATACAGAGCGTTTGAGGCTACTGCGAACATAAATCGGAAGAAGTCCAATTTGCCAGTGTACGTACACGCAGGGACACCGCGCACCTATCAGTGGAGCAAGCGACACTCAGGCTTGCGATCACCGTCCGCGGCTTGCGTTTAGTACGCCTCTAACCACGGTGCAATGTGAAGTGTAGTCCATGAAACCGGAATTTGGTCAATAAATACGCAAATTTTGATAACGTAATTTTCTTGTTTTTTGTCACTGATAAATTAGAGCGTTTTCTTTTAAACTGCTCAGATTTATCACTAACAACGTGTTACAATGAAAATAATAAGGAGAAACAAAATAAAAGCTAGTTCTCAAAATAAAATAATACATTCTAAAAACCAAAAGATTCTCCCAGTCAAAAAAAATTAGAGCAAACGTTCGAAAAGTCCTCCTTGCTCGGCTAGACAATATCCTAGCCTATTATAAAAATCCCTTCTAACGTTTCCAAGCATGTTAGGGGTGATAGTTTGAAATGCTTCTTCAATTTTAATCCGAAGTTCTTCCAAATTATTAGCCCTTTCATGCTCGTAAACTTTATTTTTGATATAACTCCACAGATAGAAGTCATTAGGAGCAAGATCGGGTGATCGAGCTGGCCATAAAATAGTTCCCCGTGTACTTATAACCCGATTAGGAATACATTATCAAGATATTCCCTAACAAGACCAACATTGTGAGCGTGACAACCATCTTGTTGAAATTATGTTTCACCAAATCTCACACCTAACAACTGCCTAGCAGTTGGAATAATATGCTGCTGCAGTAGATCCAAGTACCTAGGACCATTCAAATTGCCGTCAATACTGTGTTCTTACGTCAAAATAAAATTTGCAAATTTTTCCTCGAACAATATCGAACGTGTGTTGGGTTATGACGATTCAATAATGGAAAAGTGCTTTCATCTGTGAAAAGAATAGATCTCAGAAAGTTTTCATCACGATTAGCCCTTTCCATCATTGTTTCGCAAAATTCTATACGGCGATAGTTGTCCTCCGGAAAAATTTGATGCGTTTTTGACGCTTTGTAAGAATAATAACTATTCTTATTAAGAACACGTAAGACAGTGGCTGAAGACGTATTAACTGTTTCGGAAATTTGGTGGTTTTCCGCCACTGCAGCGCAAATTATCACATCTCGTACTTCCTGCTCGTCACTGAAAACAGTGGGTTACACAGCCAAACTTCAAAATTCTGCACAAACCTATGAATCTGGTCTGCCTTGATAGTACCATTTAACAATCTGCACTTTTTCGGCAACTTCGTAGACATCCATTTTTAGTTTTAAAAATGTATTATTTCACTTAAGAACTTACCAATCTGTTTCTCGAGCAAGGCAGAAATAAAACAAAATAATAAAAACAAAATAAATTTCAAAAAGTTAAAACTGCAGCGTGCTTCGACCTCACCTCGGTCGTACGGCACGGAGAGTAAATTGGACTTGATTCCCCCTATGTTCGCAGTAGCCTGAAGCTTATTGTATAAAGGTATTTCCTTTTTTATTTCCAATCAGAGTAGTGTCAGTTTTTATCTACTTAATTTATCTATCTATTTAATTTTATCTATTTTATTGTTTTAAAATGTAGTCTCCTAAAATGTTGTCTGTTGACTCACATATATTAATAGTTTACTACCTTTTAATGTTATTATTTAAATGTGTTATATAACAATTGTGCTCGCGAGTATGTACAAGACCATTTTTGTTTTTTTTTCAGGTTTTTGACGTTGTCTATGTTATTTTTTTTGATAATTTTTTCAGGACAATAAACTTTATTAAAGTTAAAAGAATCGAACAATACAATTAATTGAAAAAGTAGAAGCGAGCCAAAAACAAAAAAAGGATAAATGAAATTTGGAAAAACGTTTCAAAAATCGAAAAGGAGAAAAAAAAAATAATTTGAAAAAATCGGGCGGTTAATTTTTTTTTAATGAAAAAATCCAAAAACTAGACGAAAAAAAGGCATCTACACAACTTTAAAGAATCAAATAAAATCTGACAAAAATAAAATTAAAAAATAAGATAGTTTGGAAAAATAGAATAAATATAGAAAAATGGAATACCTTTCCGTTTTTTTTAGATTTTCAATTTGGCAAGAGACTTTTTATCGTCATGGATAGCTGGGATAGTGTTTGCTGTTCTGGTGGAGCAACCTGGCGTAAACGTTTTGAAGAACTTTTTGCCTCAGTTAAAGAAGAAAAGAAGTCGTTTACACGAAGGTTTAACGAGCAACGATAATGAGAACGAAATAATTTGTCGTAACGATATTTTAAATAACAATTTTAAAAATAAATAGTTGAATAAAAATAATTGCTTCTTTTTTCAAGATTGCGCATGATTATGTGGTCCATTATAAAAAATCTTCTTTAAAGGGGCCCTCCAGTAAAAGTACAGATATGTTTATCAGTGGCGCACCCAGGAATTGACTTCGCCCCCTCCCCCCGATTTATAACTGCCCAAGTGTCGCAAAATGTGTAAGGAAAATAATTTTGAAAAACAAAGAAGAAAATTCACCAAGCCATAGGCGAAAAATCTGCTGCATATGCACTAACAAGCCAGTGTCGTAGTTACCTTACGATAATTTAATGACAAGATATTAATTTTAGTGACAGTCTGTCCGAAACCTTTGATTTTATTTAAAGTAGTACTTACAATCTGGGGAATTCTTTTTAGCAACACTGTACGGGAAATCAATTTAACTATGTCGACCTGATATTTTTGCTAAATTTTACGTCATGGAATTTGTTTTCCATGGCAACGCGGAGACTTTATTTATGTTTATCCACAGTGGGACACCAGAGATTTTTTAGCACCGGGTCAAAAATTTGGGGTTAGGTTACTTATTGTGGCTTTTCGCATTCTACGCCTAAAATAAAAATTAAAGTAACTGGGTGTAATGTTTAAGGTTGCATTTACAGGTGCATTTATAATTGAATTGGAAACACTCCCACTAGATGATGCCGACAACAGGTTAACTTAAAAGCATGCAGATTTAAAAATCGACTACTGGCGCTAGACAAAATAATCCTATTTTATTTTAAACAGGAGCGTCAACGACTAGCAAGAGTCTTTCTAACCTCTAAATGAAGTTTTGCTGACCTGTTTTGTTAGTACTCAAGTATCCGTGTGTTTTTGAAACTGAGGTTCTAAAATCTATTCAACACTCCAAGATTTCACAAGTACACTTGCACATAACTATGCCGCAATAATTTAAATTAAAAAAAAATGTTTGAATAAAAATAAAAACTTTTATTATGTGGGGTTATGGGCGCCGAATATTTCTATGTGAATTCCTAGTAATCCCAGCGAGCCAGTAAAGTTCTCTTGGTTCTTTGATAGGCTCGGGCTAATGCTCGCGCAGCGCTAGGCCTTTTTCGGAGGGCGACCGAACACGCGGAGTGGTTTCATATTTGTTTTAGAACAATGTTTTTAAAAACACATTTTTGAAAGATAAACTAAACCTCGAATGGTGTTCTGTCAGAAAACGTAAAAATACTCTTCTGTCCCACTGCGGTCCGATTTTAAAGTTTGTTGACAAAACACCTGCAGTTACCATGGAATCGTAGAAATTTTGCGATCTATCGGCACAACACTTGAAATGCGCGTGTCTTCTAAATTCAATGAAGTGTGATTGATTGATCAGTTTTCTTTTCTTGAGCGCACAGGCTTTTAGAAAAAAGGAAACTTAGTTTTTATTTTCGCTGAAGCAAGGAAATATAAAAAGGAAAAATGTAATCCAGAGAAAATTATGAGTATTTCTCTATTTTCTTTGTAAATCAGGTTTGTTCTAAACGGCAATTATTTTGAGGCTTTTGGAATAGATGACAGCACCAGAGCTTGTATTTTGAAGAAAAAATAATTGAGAATTTTGAAAAATCCTTCAGATATTTTTGTTAAGCATTTAAAAATGTTTAGTGTTCTCTGTGCACTCTGGCAAAAGATTAAAAAAATTAAAGAACAACGCGTTGCCAGTACTTTTTTTTTACTTATAATTTGGGGAGAAACTATATAGGTTTGGAAATCTACATAAGTTAGTTTTAAATAAATTGATATTGAATAAAAGTTAATTAGTGGCTACATAGTAGGGTGTATAATATAAAAGTGTTACAATATTTATAAGTTGATTGTGTGATGAAATTGACAGCTCCCCCCTACTCGAAGATGGTGGAGGAAGGTATATATATAAATCCTTTATTTAGCATTGCTAATTCATAATTACATACAGTTTACAGTCTACAATGTCAGAAAAATTTTAAATAAAATATACAAGATTTAAAAAGTCTATAAGGTTTAACACGTAATCTATCTATAATAAGTTTAATGTTTATACAACTATGCAATATTAAGACATAAAAATATAAATAAAATATAAATACGATAAAATTTAAATTACTTATGACAAAAAATTATACCACAAACACGAGTTTACATTTTAAATGAAATAAAAATAAAATAAAAATAAACCAAAAGAAAATAAAAAGATGAAAATAAATAAAATAAATAAAATATACAAAATATATAAAATAAATAAGCAGAAGAGGTACAGTTGAAATATGCCCGATTTCGTTGAAATTAGGTGTGTCGGGGCACTGTGGATGGAGATAAAGAATTTCTAATCAGATTTTAAAAATTCAATATGCCGGATTCAAGATGGACGATTTTTGGTCATCTTTTGCTAACCAATTTTAACTAACTTATACACATCCGATTGCTTTCAAATTTGGCATGCATTTATAGTTCCGGTGACAGTACAATAATATGTCATTATTAGGCATCCCTCCTCCCTACGAGGGGAGAAGAAGAGGGAAAACACCTGCCCGATTTCAACCAAAATTGGTATACGGGGGCTTTTGAGGATAAGGACTACGAATTTTTGATCAGATTTTCGGTCATGTTTTACTAACCAATTTACTAAGTTATCCACATCCGATTGTGTTTAAATTTGGTATGCGTTTATAGTCCTCTAACGAGGGAAGTGGAGGGGAAAAAGATTTAGTTTGTTCGATTTCAATCAAAATTGGAATACAGGGGTTTTAAAGTCATGAGTCAAAAAATATTTTTTTGTAGAAGTAAGGGTGGGCACATAAAAATATATAAATATATAAAGTATTGTTAGTTTGTCTGACTATAAAAATTATTTAAAGACTTTGTTTGTTGTTTTTACCAACTCCTAGAAAAGTATAAATGTTCATAGAAATCTGTCAAATTCTATGAGTTGGTCTAATCATAAAATATCCCAAAATCTCATAAAGAAACTTTTTTTACAAACTCTTGAAACATTATAAAAAAACAAGGGGGTTTATCATGGAAATTATAAAATGTTAAGGCGCATTTACACAGACAAACTTTCCTTTGATGTTGAAATGCCGACAAACATTTACACGAGCCTCTTGAGTAAAATGTTCAAAGAAATGTTCGAGCAAAATCTCGTACAAAAGAACACACGTAAATTTTGGAGAGAATATTGAGCAAAATTTGTTTGAAGAATTGGGGGTATCAAAATTTCTTTACAAATTCAAAATATATATTGTTATCGGAATTCATTGAACTTAACTGAAAATAGAAAAGCAAAGTTTTAAAACAAGGTATTTTTTAACTCATAAGCAACTTCGATTGATCTGATTTTTATAGAGGATATGCCAGTATACGAGAATAAAAAAATTAATAATGGGCACTTATTTATCGCTGTTGCCTGTAAAATGTAATGATAAAAATTTACGTTTAAAAGAATATCTCTTTATTTTACTTCCTAGTTTAAAACACAATACAATAATAATTAAGTCAAATTAAAAAACCTATATACATTTTATTAAATCTCAAATATATGAACCGCGGATTATCGCTTAAAAGTGCAATTTTTGAGTTTTTTGCCGATATTTGAAAAACTCAAAATTTTTTTGGAAAAGAAAAATTTTCCTGGGTTTTTTGTTAACTTTAGGAAAAAAACCCTTGGAAATAAAAAAAACTCGCAAGAAAATCCCAAAAAAACCCCGAACAAAAAAATCCGGGAAAAACCCTAAGAAAAAATATTATAAGTAACCCTAATCCATGTGACAAAACTGATAGTAGAGCTAATAATAATGTTTCGCTTGCCGTCGGCTTTTTTTCACAAAAATTTAAAATAAAAGTTGGTGTTCCATTTTTTTTAAAGAATTGAGATCACTGATCACTGATGTAAAATTTTATTTATTCTCATCTTTAAAAATATGTTTCCAAAACAGACAGCAATAATTTGCTCAAAAATTTACCCGAACAAAATCTTCAAAGAAATGCTAACAAAAATATTCGGGCAAAAAATTTTAGATCTTTTGCAAGAGCTTTTGTTTGAGCATGTTTGTCTGTGTAATTGTGCCTTTATGAGCTGGTTTGACTATAAAATCTGTCAGAAAACTATAAAAACATCGGTTTATATAATCCCATAATACATCATAAAAGAAAAAGAATGTAATTATAGAAACCCATAAAAGTTGATGTATCGGTTTGATTATAAAATCTCTTAGAAAATCGTGCTTTTATAAAGCTATAAAATATGTTAAAAAAATGTCTGCACTTATCAAATTGTAGAAACGTTTATAAGTTTGACTGATTATAGGATAAGATAAAAAACACACATATAAAACCACATAAATTCTAACCAAAATCAAAGACATACCTCATGAGGGTTTATGCGGTTTTTTTGGCAGGGTATAAAAAGTGACGTTCCCCAACCGTTATGCATTTTTAGCTATGAAACTGTCAATCGCATTGTTACCCCTAATTTTTTAGATGGTTCGGTTGTGATATCCATTCCCAATATGTCCTATTTGCCCTGTAGAATATGGATTTAACATTTGAACCAATTCAATTTTGTATCCTAAAACTCTTACTGATACGAAAGTATAAATTATGTACGTTACAAAACGTGTTGCTTGTTTGTAAGACTTGATTAAATACACGCGCCCCCCAAAAAAAATACAGACAAGTCTGGAACCTGTTTTCTATTTTTGGCGTTTTTCCCACGTCCAGAAAAAATAAATCTCCGCCTTTCAAAAGAAGCCTTATCTCGGCCCCGAGACGTATAGTGGGTATTGTTTCTTTTTCGCTCTTGGCAACCATCAATCAAGTTCTTGTCTTCGGATTTTTTCTTAGATTAACTTAAGGCTTATACACAGGGTGTTCATTCAGCGCAGGTTCTTCCATTAGGCACACTAGGCACTCGCTAAGGGCCCGGGCGCGGTTCTAAAAGTTAATTGAGTGGAAATATGCTAAAATATATGTTTTTTTTTCCACCCAAGATCTTTTGTGATTATATGTTTTTTTTTCACGTGAATTTTTCTGGAAACGATTCAAGCTCTTCTTATAAAAATAGATAATACAGATTTTTCTGTCGCTTCCTGTATCAAACTCTAATGGAGAACGATCTTTTTTTGCGTTGGATAGGGTAAAAAATAAGCACCGTGCTAGTCTATTTTTTATTGTGTATAAAAAAGAGGGTCCTAAAAAAGGGTATTCTATAAAGTATCCTAAAAAGAGTCCTAAAAAAAGTGTTCTTAAAAAGGGTGTTCTAAAAAGAGTGTCATAAAAAAGAGTGTCCTAAAAAAGAGTTCTAAAAAGAGGGTTCCAAAAAAAGGAACTTAAAAAACAGGGCCCTTAAAAAGAGTCCTAAAAAGAGGGCCCAAAAAAAGAGTGCTCTAAAAAAAAGTGTCCTAAAAAAGTGTCCTTAAAAAGAGTGTCATAAAAAAGTGTCCTAAAAAAAGAGTTCGAAAAAGAGGGCCTTTAAAAAGAGTCCTAAAAAGATGTCTATAAAAGAGTGCTCTAAAAAAGAGTGTCCTGAAAAAGTGTCCCCTAAAAGAGTGTCATAAAAAAGAGTTTCCTAAAAAAGAGTTCTAAAAAGAGGGTCCCAAAACAAAGGTCCTAAAAATAGCTTCCAAAAAAAGAGTGCTCTAAAAAAAGAGTGTCTT
Organism: Oxystoma pomonae; assembly: GCA_963921995.1. Lineage (NCBI taxonomy): Eukaryota > Metazoa > Arthropoda > Insecta > Coleoptera > Brentidae > Oxystoma > Oxystoma pomonae. The sequence goes on from OY998163.1 coordinate 155,665,915, forward strand.
AAAAAGTGTGCTTTAAAAAAAGGGTCCTAAAAAAGATTCCTAAAAAAGTGTCCTAAAAAAAGAGTGCCCTAAAAAGAGCCCTAAAGAGAGGGTCCAAAAAAAGAGTGCTCTAAAAAAAGAATATCCTAAAAAAGATTCCTAACAAAGTGTCCTAAAAAAAGAGTGCCCTAAAAAGAGCCCTAAAGAGAGGGTCCAAAAAAAGAGTGCTCTTAAAAAGAGTGTCTTAAAAAAGATTCATAAAAAAAAGTGTGCTAAAAAAAGAGTGTCCTTAAAAAGAGTTCTAAAAAGAGGGTCCCAAAAAAGGTACTTAAAAAGAGTGCCCTTAAAAATAGGTTCCAAAAAAAGAGTATCTTAAAAAAGTGTCCTTAAAAAGAGTGTCATAAAAAAGAGTAAACTAAAAGTAAAAGAGAGTTTTAGAAAAGTGTCCAAAAAAAGCTACATATAATATAGCGCTCTAAAAAAGATCCCTAAAGAGAGGTCCAAAAAAAGAGTGCTCTAATAAAGAGTGTCCTAAAAAAGATTCCTAAAAGAGTTCTAAAAAGAGGGTCTCAGAAAAAAAAGTACTTAAAAAAGAGTGTTCTTAAAAAGGGTCCTAAAAAGAAGGTCCAAAAAAAGAGTGCTCTAAAAAAGTGTCTTTAAAAAGAGTGTCATAAAAAAGAGTGTCCTAAAAAAGAGTTCTAAAAAGAGGGTCCCAAAAAAAAGGTACTTAAAAAAGAGTGCCCTAAAAAAGAGCCCTAAAGAGAGGGTCCAAAAAAAGAGTGCTCTAAAAAAGAGTGTCCTAAAAATTGTTCTAAAAAATGTCCTAAAAAAGATCCTGATATTGTGATAAAATCCGATACTCAACTTGTAATGGATCATTGCACGCTCAGATGAAATAACACTTCATCTTCACGTATATAATGCCTTTATTACCTACTCTTTTAAGTAGAGGTCGTCACAAGGCAAAAATGTCTTCAGTTTAAAGCGTTGCCTCTCACAAGAGCTCAGATGGTCGTCAATCACTCTCGTTCGGTTCGGGGTTTGACGTGCTCATTATGGCCCGCGCTCAAATAATAAATAGTCTTTCAGCCTCCGCCTGTTCTATCCACGTTCTAACACGCGTCTTGCAAGTGGTGGCGAATAATTCATTTTTTACCACCTGTCTCCGCTCCTATTTTTATTCTCTATTCTGTTATATACTTCAAGAACCCATTGAACAAATCCAAGAAAAAAATTCTATAACCAAAAAACAGCGGTGCGCGGTGAAATTTCAAGTAAGGGAATCAATTTTTAGAAACTTACTCTACTTGTAATGTAATTCGATTCTCCAATCACTTTTTGCAAATTCGTGCGAAAGTCTCTTCCTGACCTGTTGAATTTGTCACGAATTTTTTTATACGTTTAAGCGTTGAAAAACCTTTTATTATTAAGACACTTTCTACACATTCTCACACAATCTTCTTACTTAACTGTCCAACCTTTTTAGTATTATTCTCGTCACCTGAAGTTGACGGTATTTGCATGTCTAAGAGAACCTGGCAGCGAGAACAGCTTCTATTGGATTTTTATAGAATACTGAAAAGCCGCGCGCACAAGACACGCGGGCACACTTTCTGCTGTGACTCGGTTTGAGTCAAGGCCGCATTTGTTATAGGCTTGATATTTAAAGTACTTTTTAGTATTTTTAATACATTCTAAGGTAATTGATGATATGATATGATGTTTTTCTAGAGAGGAAGCTCTGCCTGCCTTGTTTCCATTTCTATGTTTCTTGTTTTCAATCGTTTTCTGTCGGTAAAACTGTCTTTTTTTTATATATACTTAACTAGACTATGGACATTTATTTCTCATTCTGTGCATCTATTCTTGAATCGAGAGAAAATTTGCTCCTAGGGAGTCTCGATATTGATCGAAAGTAATTATCTTAGTCAAGACCAAAAGATTTTCTCTCGATTCAACAATAAACGCACTGTTATCTAATGTTTTTTCGAGCATTTGTTCATGACTTGTTGATTTGATCGTTCATATTATTCGACTATAAAAACTTATGTCGCACCGAGGATCCCTAACATGAGTGAAACACGCGTCTGCGTCTAGTCTTCAATCGCACCCGGTATGTATTCTTGTGGTACTCCGGTGTATTTTGTAAAGTTCGTTTTTTTGCTATCGATTCGTCATAGTTGAAAGTCCGACTGGTGGATGGACTGTGTCTGAAACCAGTCAGTGGTATAGTAAGACCATAAATCACCTATTGTTCGGAGTGTGAAAGTAAATAAAAAAAAACTGTAAACATACTACCATTTCTGAGGACTACAGGTGCCGATTTAAAAATGTGTAATTATTTCTTAATAAATACACGTTTCTGGCCGAATTAAAATTTATCAACATTATGACTGATTAAGGATTACAGGTGCCGATTTAAAAATGTGTAATTATTTCTTAATAAGTACACGTTTCTGGCCGAATTAAAATTTATCAACATTATGACTAATTACGAAACTTTATAACATTAGGGTTTGATTACGTTACAAATTAATTTTCTTAAAATAATTAGTGTTGCTGTGAGACACTGAGAAAATGTATTTTAAGAAACGGTTTTAAAATAAAAAAATTTAATAAACGGCAAGTGACTGGAATAGGCACGTTTAAAAAAATGGAGGATGGAATATTTAATTGGAATATTTAATTGCAGTACACGAGTATAGAGAAAGTAATAGGGATATATCATTGATTTTGTTATTTATTCACCCTTGCTAAATCCCTTTTTAGATTTATCAAGTCCAGAGCTTAGGATATCTGTCAAGATAATTATATCTGTCTCCGTAGAGACGCTTAATTTTCTTTAAAATTGAAGGTACATCTGCCGATTCTGCAATTTGACAGATGGTTGTCTTTTACATGAATCCTGTGTCACATTTTTTCATCCTCATTTCATCTCCTAATTCCTAGCACCGTACTGATGAGCAGCGAAATCCGGATCTACGGTTACCATTAACTTTTTTGAGGGAAAGCTCGCTACTCATTGATATTGTTAATAGGGATATTGTTTATCTCGATGAAACTTGGTTTGACACCCATGAAATTCCAGATAAAGGTTGGGTAGATTCGTCTGGTCACTGCACAACTAAGCTCCATTAAATAAAAGAAAGCGTATCACAATAATGCATGCTGGAATGGGTTTATACCAAACGCGTTGGCCTTATCAGTCAAAAATATAAAGGATTGCAATACTGACTACCATGACGATACCACAGCGGAATAATTTGAAGACTGGTTCAAGACTAAACAGTTACCCAATATACCTCCAAATAGTGTAATTGTGATGGAAAATACGAGCTACCACAGTAGAAGGCTAAATAAAGTTCCGTATTCAAATGACACAAAACTTACCATTCAGGACTACATGTTAGAAACTAATATGTATTTTGAGGATAGCTACACTAAAAAACAATTGCTTGAAATAATTAAAGCATTTTCAGTACAAAAACAATACTATTGTGATACTTTGGCGGAAGAAATGGGCTATACAGTGTTGACTTCCTCCTTCCCGTTGCATGTTTAATCCTATTGAATACATATGGCATGAGCTAAAAGCAGCGGGTAAAATAAATAATGTTTCGTCAACGCTAAATTCTTCTGTGGTAGCTTTAATTAGGTCGGCGGAACAGAATATTTTAAATAAAAGCTGGATAAAATATCGACTTTAATGACGACAGTGACAGTGAAACTGACTTAAGTTAAAATTTGTTAATTTTTTTACTATCCTGTATTTTTTGTACAATATATGTATGTTCCTGTTAAACTCAATTTTATATACACTTATATTTATGTTTTTTATTCTATGAGCAAATATATTTCGTAGGTGTAGGATGTGTCTATTAGATTAAAATAATTTTTTCATTAAAAAAAAAATTGATAGACCGAACCGTCAATAAAACATATTAGAGACATAAAGCTATTTGTAACTCATCGTGGTATTCGTATCCGCATCTAGCGAGAACCAAGCACATTGATTGGTCAGAAACTTGTAGCACGTTCGAAAAGAGCAGATATATGCTAATTTAAGGTGTTTCTGAACGCAATAGATGCTGAGATACGATACGTGTGCCGTAACGATACGTGATACCTAACGCATCTCAACACCTATCGCGTTCAAGAACACCTTAGACTAGCATATATCTGCTCTTTTCGAACGTGGTACAAGTTTCTGACCAATTAACGTGCTTGGTTCTCGCTAGTTGCGGATACGTATACCGCGATGAGTTACAAATAGCTTTATGTCGCTATTATCTTCTTCACCTTTAAGGTGATCCGTTGTAGAAATTCATTGATATATTAAAATACTAAGTGCGTCCCTGCTTCCATTCGAACACCCGGTGAGTCGCAATAAATGCCTTTCGGCCATGAATAATAATGAGTCTCCTAGATCGATGGCCAGACTCATGTCATAGGCAATCACTCGATACCGAGTATGATTTTCCTCTATTCCGTATCGTCGCTATCTGTTGTGCGTTTTTTGATGGTTATGTAAGCCAATTCTCGAGCCGCACACCCTTCCACAGTCCTGGCACACCCAGTCTCTAGTTTATGTCGTTGCTCTTCAAAAGTTTGTGCTCCCTCATGGACTGTTCGGCGCCATGAAGCCCTATCGTTTGCCGTGGTCTCGAAATTGTTTATATCGATGTGACCCTTCATCATATTGCCTATACGTCCTTGTACCTTTTGGTTGACCTCCTTGACTTCTCTGTCCCGCCTTCAGTTGTCCATAAAATATCTAGTTGTTCTGGTTTCTTCTAAAACACTTATGTTTGTTCGTTGGTCTTGCCATTTGATTCTCAGTATTCGTCTTAAACAACTTTGGTGATATTTTTCTAGTCGTTTGATATGCCTTCTGTAGGTGGTCCACGTTTCGCATGCGTATTTTGGAGTTGGTATTATAACTGTGTTGTAGACGCGAAGCTTGGTCTCTGCATTGATGTCGTGATTGTTGAAGACTCTCTCCGAAAGCCGTCCGAACGCTGCGCTAGCACATTTTAGGCAATGCTGTGTTTCTGCGTCAACAGTTGCATTTGATGATAGGTGGCTACCAAGGTACGTTCTGCAGAGGATGGCCATTTATGGAAATGTTTGGAGCTTGGGGATTCGTACCTGGTTCTGGTTGGTGAAGAATTTGTGTTTTGGCAAGATTGACCTCGAGGCTAATGCTTTTGTAGGCTTGGTTAAATGCGTTGATTACCAGCTGTAGACCTTCCTCTGTATCGGCCATAACGACGTTGTCATCGGCGTACTGCAGTTCGATTACCGAGGTCGTCGAAACCTTAGTTTTTGCTCGCAGTCGGCCTAGGTTAAGTAGGCCACCGTCGAATCTATATAGAATTTTCACTCCCGGCGGTAGATGTTCCTCAACAAGGTGAAGCGTGGCACCTAAAAATATAGAGAATAGGGTGGGCGCAATAACACACCCTTGTTTAATGCCTGTCGTAATCTGGAATGACTCTCCATCGTTGCTCAGGACTGTTGCATTCATATTGTCGTGTAGTAGTCTAAGAATTTGAATATATTTTTTGGGCCATCCAGCTTTTGCCAGTATTTTCCAAAGAGTTTCTCTGTTGACCGAGTCAAATGCTTTGACTAGCTCTATGAAGGCTATGAAGAGAGGGCGATTTTGTTCTCTAGATTTTTCTTGCATTTGTCTGGCACTGAAGATCATGGTCAGATTATGGAACTGGTGAAGGAGGCGAAAAATCCAATAGTTTTCTGTTGGTACAACTCTCTTTTTTATTTAAAACATTATTTGTTGTCACAACCAACCACAAGCCAAATCAGCTGTGTGCGCTATACAGTTCACTTATCAAAATTTACCAATTTTAATTTTTTTATAAAACATGACTTTTGTATTTAAAACTTGGTTTAAACCTACGAATTTAGGCGTTTGGGAAAACTGAGTTTAAACTTGCCTCCAAACCGAGTTTAAACCGCTATTGCACAGTCGGGCCATATTGTGTTAAAGTTGTCGTTGTCGGCGAAGTTATCGAGATATGAATTTTAAATGTTTTAAAGTTGGTTTAATAAAAAAAGTCGGGTCAACCAGGTGTTAGTCATCTTTTATGAAAATCCGGGCCCATACCAAAAATTCTTTCTATTTGTATTCAAAATTTTAAAGTTTATTGCTTGCTCTGTGTGTGTTTAGTAAATATAACAATAATGAAGTTAATCTGATGAGAAACTGCCTGAGTTTTATTTAAAGTTTGGAATTTAGAGTCGGTTAGGGGAAAGCCTGTGGGAGGAAAATCTTAGACTTAACTATAATAATAAACGTCGTAGATAATGGTCAAGAGAAATCAAATCAAATCAAAACAAATTTTATTGTCCAAGAACTTCATATAGTTACATGACTTCTTATTGACAAAGAGTTCTTCACTATAAATATATATACAGGACGGATTTTTTAAGCGGAACGGTGCTTCTAGCGGGTTAGAATTTGGCTTTAGAAAAAAATCCAAAAACACGTAAACTAAGATGTTTAATATTCTTTAATCGTGCTATCTTGTTTTTTTTTATATCATTTTGCTTACGAGGCATGGCAAAAATTATCTTTTTGACAATACCACACGCTAATACTCTATCTCTTATGGTTTCCAAGATAGAGGCATTTAAACTTGCATGGAATTATTGTCTATGCCTTGTTTTACGGGGGATATTTGATTGAATATCGAAGTTTTCCATACAGATTTAGATAAAAATATCGTGATTATCGTAAAAGCTAGCTGAAGAGAGAATTGTTTGCAGATTTCAAAAATTGCAAAATATATCTCAGTTGACGTGTTTTTGGATTTTTTTATTCAACCAAATTCTAACCCGGCCGCACCTGGGGTTTGAGCCCCAGAAACCTCCACTGGATGTACACGGCAGTACTAAGACCAATGATCCAGTACGGATCCATAGTCTGGTGGCCAGCAGTGGAGAAGGTCACTACTACCCTCAATCTTAGGAGCCCACAGGGAACCATATGCAGAGGGATAACCGGCGCTATGAGGACGGCACCTATACAGGCACTCGAAACCATTCTGGGACTGCCGCCGCTTCCGATCTGGATCAGAAAAAAAGCGATGGCGACCCACCTCCGGCTGAGAGATACAGGTCAATGGAGAGGAAGAGGGGAAGCTGCGGGGCATCTTAGGATTACCAAATCGCCGAGAGGGAAATCCCTATGGCAGCGATTAAAACACAAAGACCAAAAAACCCCTGGAGATTCAACAAGAGGTACAAAGTAGTCATCGCAGCTAGGGAACTATGGCAGAGTGAAAACCTCCGCGAACAGTTCGAGGAGAACGCCGTGATTTGCTACACCGACCGGTCGAAACTGTCGGAGAGGCAAACCACAGGATCGGGGGTTTATGTGGAAGACCAGGAGGTTCGAAAGAGCTACTCGCTCGGAGAGCAAGCCACGGTCTTTCAGGCAGAGGTGTATGCCATAATAATAGCTGCAACCATGGAAGAAATAAAGAACGGTAGGGAGGAGCATATTTATATATGCTCCGACAGCCAATCAGCCCTAAAGGCATTAAGGGCGCCCAAGATCAACAACACCCTGGTGGAGGAATGTGCGGATGCACTAGAATCCTTGGGAGAGGGCAAACAAGTGACACTTATGTGGGTACCGGGACATATTGGGGTGCCGGGTAACGAGATGGCCGACGAGCTCGCCAGGATCGGGGCAAGCACCCAGTATGTAGGGCCGGAACCACTCCTAGGAACAACCAAGAGGCAATTGCAAAGTCGACTCAATTAATGGGCCAACGATGCCATGACGACCGCTTGAAGAGGAGGAACAGGATGCAGACAGACCAAGGACTTCGTAAAGGGCCCGGATGTAGCCAGACAAAAATGGCTTCTGGGGACATCGCGAAGGGACGCTGGTCTGCTGACAGGTATCATAACAGGTCACAATCGACTAAGGAAGCACATGACTCGGATCGCGGTGGAGAATGAATCGACTTGCCGGACCTGCGGGCGGGCAGAAGAGACATCTCGACACGTTATAGCGAACTGCGAGACATACCAGAGGACGAGATATCGGGTATTCGGTTATACTGGACTTTGCAAAAAGAACAATGAAACCAAATGAGCAGACTGCCAGACTAGTGGTGCAGGCGGTGGATTAGGGGCAGGCTCGGGGTAGGGCAGAAAGGGCCCAGGGAGGCCTACTTGCCAGGCTAAGGGCTTTTTCAAATATCTTTGCATAAATAGGCGTAATAGAAATTGGTCTATAATTACTAGGTATAATAATGTCATCTTTCTTGTGAAGCGGCAGAAGCTTAGCCAATTTAAGCAAGTATGGGAAGTTACCAACTAAAATACATTGATTAATTAATTTAGTCAAAGGAATAATAATAATATCCTTGACAGCGTTTATAATTTTCTTATTTAAGCCATAGGGATCTAAGCATTTACTATTCTTTAAATTATTAATAATGTTACGCACTTCAATTATTGTGACTTCTCCAAAACTAAACTTTAAATTTTGGTTAATAGTAAATTGGTTTAGATATTGATTAAAGCATACAAAACAATATAAAATTAAATTGTCTTTTTACGAGATTAAAATATACACATAGACACAAAATAAGTAAATTCAACAATGACAATTTTACATAAATAATTAAAATAGGAATTTAAGTAGTTTGAGACAATGATGTGTTTGAAATTAACTCTGTGTTTGGGACTTCCATTGTCTATATTTTATTTATACACGACGTTTCGATCAGTACAATCTCTGATCGTCTTCAGGTGCAAACTACAATCAATTCCAAAGGCTACGTACTTATATACTGTGAGAAATCACTCAACCTTGAAGTTTAAGAAGTTGGCTCCGCCCAAGGAGAGGCTTCCAAATATTTGGGATTTCAACACTTGGTTTACTGAAAATACCCTGATTCTGCCCAATAAAGGCCGCTTCAAGGAATTTTCGTTTCTTCCAGTGTGACTCCTTGTGCAAAAGTTTTGCTTCTGCCCACTTCATTCGGTGTTGTTTTGACCATGCATGTTCGGCGATTCCTGATTTCGTTGTTTCACCTTTTTGGGTATTCGTCTGATGTTTCTTAAGCCTAACAGATAGTGGTCTTTTAGTTTTGCCTATGTATGATTCACCACATTCACAAGGAACTTGGTAAATGCATTCCTTATTTTGTTTGTTCTCCGGTTTTGTTTTACTAAGAAGGCTTCAAATTGTATTAAAGGTTTTTCGCTATTCTTCGGATTTTCTCTGATACTCCTTTAACGTATGAAATTGTAAGGAATGCATTTGCCTGGTTTTGGTCTTGTAATCTCTGTCCTGTTTGTTGAAATTTAGAAATAGTATCTGTTATAAGTTTAAGGTTGTAACCATTCTGCTGCAGATCCTTCTTAATGTTTCTTATTTCGATTTCCAAGAGAATTGTTACAAATTTGAACGGCTCGGTTCTACAAAGTTTTGATTATGCCTCGTTTGGTTGTAGCAGAATGATTTGAAACAATGGAGTTGGAGCAAAATTGTCAAAGAGTCACACTGGAATAAACGAAATTCCTTGAAGCTACCTTTATTGGGCAGAATCAGGGTATTTTCAGTAAACCAAGTGTTGAAATCCCAAATGTTTGGAAGTCCCTCCTTGGGCGGAGCCAACTTCTTAAACTTCAAGGTTGAGTGATTTCTCACAGTATATAAGTACGTAGCCTTAGGAATTGATTGTAGTTTGCACCTGAAGAACTTCAAGGTTGAGTGATTTCTCAAAGTTCAGAGATTGTACTGATCGAAACGTCGTGTATAAATAAAAATATAGACAATGGAAGTCCGAAACACAGAGGAATTTAAGTATTTGCAGAATAACAAAAAATATATCATAAAAATTTCACTTGTTAAGAAATTCGTCCAGCACGAGAAGATTTTTATGACGAGTGTTGTAATTATAGTGCTTTCTTTCATTGGAAAAATAATTTAGATTTTTTTTAACGTAGGTATACACACATTTTCAAACTATAAAGGCCGATAATAGTAAGAATTCCAAGTGTCTTAAATGAGCTTTTGCAGCTTTTACGATATTTTAATTCAACAGTGGTTCTTTCTGCATATTTCTGTAGAAGTTAACCCCCAGTTGAGAATAGCATATTTTATTTGGGAATTAATGTTGGCGTAGTATAAGCTCTGGGCTCGACTCTGGGGGGGTTTCATCATATAATAAAAATCAACTACCTACCTATGGCAAATTTTTAAAAATTAGATAGGTGCCTATTGCTTGAGCTCTTGAACTAAAGGGAGGAGCGAGGAGCGGTTTAATAGGTGTTGAGTTAATGTATACGAAACAAAAATCTTATTGCAGATTTTTTTCAAAATTAACCCTTGAATGCACCGCAGGCAAAAATTTTGAACAAAATTACACTAGTTTCAAATGTTGTTGACCAAAAAATCGCTTAAAATTAAACAAAATTGTAACAATATTTAATATTGGTAAAGTAAAGTAAAAAAATTTAAATTTTGATTACTTAAGTTTTTTTGTAAAATATTTTTGAAAAAGTAAATTGTGTCAGATGCCAAGATGGTGTGAGTTGTGGTAGTATATATCGATTTGTTGCCAAATCATAAATACGCCGCAGATAAAAATTTTAAGAAAAAATATGCTAAGAATGCCGTTTATTACACGTTTTGAATGCTGGTTATAAAAATCCCTGAGAATTAAACTAAAATTGTCACACCAAACAAACTTTCCCTCACCGGCGATCCGAAGGCATTTGGTTGGGGGGGGGGAGGGATAAAGGCCATTTTTCCAATTAATATTAAAAGCGATTCCCAAGTTACCTGAAACTTTGAGATTTTTTTTATTGTTGTTTGAAAAAATTAACCTTCATATTTCCCAACTGTAAGCCAGTAAATGCAACATTGGGGGGAGGCTCCCTTTTCAGTCCCCTCCCCCAAGGGATCACTGGTGCTCTCCCAGAAGCCCTAGATCATGATTAATTGATTGTAGATTAGGATGGACCTCCTGGGGAGGGGTTTAACTCCCAAAACTCCCCCCTGGCTACGCCACTGCTACAATACATCGACATAAAATTAAGTTCATAATAACATGTAGATCATAATTTAGATTATATTCCAAAGAACTCTTAACAGTTTGGTATGCTTCACAGGCAAAATCTCCCTATCAGAGTGACCAAAAACAGCAAGATTATTATGAAGATTAAAATTGGACTGTCTCGTAAAAATTGTAACAACTGTTTTTTGTAGATTTAACGTCAATAGTTCTGGACAGACAGAATTAATAGCTCTATCATAAACCCCCTCTATATACCTACCAAGCCCAACATGTTCTCAGCAATTATAATCCCGTTTGTATCATCAGCAAAAGATACGACATAAACACACTCAATTTTATTTAAATAATCTATTAAGTCTCTGACAAAAATATTGAAAAATAGAGGTCCCAGTACAGAGCCTTGTGGAACCTCCCTTTTAATTTCCCGCTCGTTACTTTGAACTTTATTAAATTCAGTTTTTTGAAATCTTGAATTGTTTCCTACCTCAAAAATTACATTTAGGACGATGATGTTTTTCTAGGAGAAGCACTGTTTTTCTTGCTTCCATGGACCGAAATTAAGACCATAATGGTTTTTTTTCTTTAGACGATTCTTTTGAAAGATTTCGTTTTGCCACCGAAAGAACCGTTTTTCAGTAAAAGTTTTTTGGACAGCTAAAAAAAATGTTTTGACCCCGACGTGATTTGAACACGCAACCTTCTGATCTGGAGTCAGACGCGCTACCGTTGCGCCACGGAGTCTCTTGGTATCATTACGAATCGGTCACAAACACTTTCGATTTATTCGCCAGTTGTCTTAAAAATAATGATAAATTATCTCTGTACAGCCAGCTACAAAAATATCTTACTCTAGCATAGCCAGGGAAAATAAAACAAATAGGGAATGGATATCACAGAATAAGTGGCAAATTTTGAACGAGCGGATGGAGCAATCTGAGAGGCACAATGGTTAGGTAAATTTATATTCCCTGGGTAAATTTGATCTCTGGTACGACTTGGCGTATAACCCTACTTTTTTATTTACTTTTTCTTTTGTGTTGTTTACTTTTTAAAGATGAAATTTCTTTTCTTTTTTTGAGCCTTTTCTCTAGAATATCTAATAAGTTACTTGTAGAGTTGTCCTGCTTCGCGGATTGTATAAATACTCCACAAAAAGTAAGTATTTTCTACAAAAAACAGACGAGGTATCAATATTGTCTTTATCCGGCTGCTGCCGGAGACTGGGTGTGCCAGGACTGTGGAAGGGTGTGCGGCTCGAGAATTGGCTTACATAGCCATCAAAAAACGCACAACAGATAGCGACGATACAGAATAGAGGAAAATCATACTCGGTATCGAGTGATTGCCTATGATGATGATGATTGTCTTTATTTTTGATTCTAAAAAAATGTATGAAAATTATGGCCGTGAAAACAACAATAAAATACGCCATTTTGAAAAGCAGTTGTGAACCCCTTGTGTCAAAGCATAGAAAAAGTGACGTTTCCCCAACCGTTACACCTCTTTAGCTATGAGACTGTCAATCGGCATCGGTTGGAATATCCATTGAAATCCAAGATGGCGGACAAAATCAAACTTTAAAGAGGCTCGTTTATTTATATGCTCTGTAAACTTTTAAATTTTTTTTTTAATTTGTACAAAAGTTCTACTTTCGCTACGATCAACGAGGTACAAATCATCAAAATCGGTTTGGTGGTTCTCCAAAAATTAATTTTTGTTTTCATCACTGTTTTCCAGATTATACGATTGCCTTCTCAAATTGATTGAACCGATTTCAATACATACAAACATAAAAAGCATCATGGCGAAGATCAAAAACTCTTAGAAGATCACTATCGAAATTTGTAGCCATTTTGAAACCCAAGATGGCCATTAAAATCTGCCACCATTTAAAAAAGCCCCTCTTTTTTTTGTTGCGGGTAAAGAGAAATCGATTCTTAGCACGATGTTTTTTATTTTATCAAAATGAGTTCAGTAATAATGAGTTTATGAGGAAACAATGGTTAAAACAAAAATTAATTTTTTGAGAACCACTAAACCGATTTTAATGATTCGTACCTATGCGCGTTGGAGAAAGGGCATTTTTAGGTTCTTGAAATCTAAGAATAAACGAGCTCCATTAAAGAGATAAGTTTAATTGTGTCCGCTGTGGGTTTCAAAATGGCGACAAATTTCGATAGTGATCTTTTAAGAGTTTTTGATCTTGAGTATTAATTTGAGAGGGCAATCGTATAATCTGGAAAACAGTGATGGAAACAAAAATTAATTTTTGGAGAACTACCAAACTGATTTTGATGATTTATACCTCGTTGTGGGTGGCGAAAGCAGAGCTCTTATACAAGTTTAAAAAAATATTTAAAAGTTTACAGAACATATAAATAAACGACCCTCTTTAAAGGGACAAGTTTGATTTTGTCCGTCATCTTGGATTTGAAGATGGCGACAAATTTCAATAGCAGTAGTTAAAGAACAATCGATTTTCGCTATGAGGCTTTTTATTTCATCAAAATCGGTTTAGTAATAATGAATATATGAGAAATTGTATGCAGACAGAATTGAGACGGCAATCGCATAATCCGTAAAATACTGATTGAATTTTTTTTACTTTTTTTGGGAACCACTGACCGATTTTCATGACTGGCATCTCGTTCTGCGTAGCAGAAACAGAGCTTTTTTACGAATTCATAAAAAAATTCAAAAATCTTCCGTAATATAAGAATAAACGTGGCTCTTTGAAGGGTAAAGTTTGTTTCTTTCCGCCATCTTAGATTTTAAGATGGCGGACAAAAAATATTTTTACTCAAAGTCTTGCTCAATTCCCTGCAAAGAGCAGTTTGTTGCATTAAATTCAGTGGTATGGTTCGAAAGTTATAACGGAAAATATTTTGTCGGGTTTTTTATGGCGCACCCGGTATACCGCACCTATGGTTTATCAGAATGAGTAAAGTTAAAACGGCTAATGCCCGGTTGTTCAATGTCCGTTCAAAACCAGTTTAGTGTTTGAACCTGGTTTAAGGAAAATGTTGGTTCAGATCTTAAACGGAATTTTTCCGTGCTCTTGAGACTGGTTCACTTAAACGCTAATTTTTGAGACAGTTTTTATTAGTTTAGAAAGGAGAAGGCTAAATAATTTTTTTTTTAATAGTTTTAAAGAGAATAAAAAAAAGGTATAATTTAGCTGAAATTTTAGCATCCAAAAAAAATGTGTTATTTGATGTGTTTGACATTTGTGCCGGTCCAAACTGCCAGTTGAGGTGAATTTTTAATTTTTTTAAACTAGCAACTAACAGGCCCGTATTTTTCAATTCCGGGGAAGGGAGTGCTCCCGGGAATTCGAAACGCGCTGATTGGCCGAATTCTCATTTTTTTGTGACATTTCTGTCAGTTTTGGCACTAATGGCATTAGTTGTGAGCCATTTTGCTCTCCTGTCTTATACGGGGAGAACAAACTGACGTCAAAACCGCTCACGAACAAAGTTATTAGCGCCAAAATAGACAGAAAAGTGACATAGAACTGAGATTTCGACCAATCAGAGTCTGTATTCTTGAAAGTGTGGGAAGGGAATGCTCCCGCGGGACTATCCTTTTCCTCTTCACACCTTTATCCGTTGGCATATATCCATCTCATTTTTTTTTAAACCACGACCACTTCCCTAGCAAGTTCTCCTTCCGGAAGTTCAAGAATAAAAGGCCAGGTGTGTTTCTGAATCCCGGGAGCATTCCGTTCCCCGAAATTGAAGAATAGGTGCCCTGATGATGAAGAATTTGTGGAGATTATTATAATGATTCAGAGAAATATTCGAAGGCGAGGCCAGATTATTTTTTATGCAGGATAGTGATAGTGGTGCGTTACGAAATAGACAGGCGTGGATTAAGGGAGGGGGGGGGCTAAGGGGGCTATAGCCCCGGGCCCCGTCATTGAAAGGGACAGGACATGTGAAAAGTTAATGCTACAAAAGCGTGTACCGTATTCAATACTTTTTTCTTTATTTCTCAAATCGTGCTTTTGACCCCAACAGAGATGGTGCTTTTAAAACTCAGGCATTGCGTTACATGAAATATGTTAATCATTGGTAATTTTATAGGCGTACACCAAAGTGCAGCCAGCCATTCAACCAGAATTGAAGAAGAGACTGCAAAACGTAAAAAAAATCAACCGCTTTTACACAAACTACAAAAAAAAATAAAATATTAAGGATTATGTTGTATTCTACCCAACATATTATGGTTGACCAGCTCATTATTGCTTTTAATAAAGTAGGTCGATAGTTCAGTTCAATTTTGATTGAACAACCAGAGACTAAATCTGAACCAGGTTCATCCTTGAACCAAGTTCACTTGAACCCGCAGTTAAATCGAACAGTTCGAACTTCCGTTGTCTTTATTTTTACTTTTTCATAACGTTTTGAATGGCTTATGTATCTGCATCAGGTGATTGTACGCACGAACGTACCACTGAAAGAATCAATCCAAATTATTGAACAGAAGCTACTCAAGGACAACCACCTCTTTGATAGAACCTATCTACCAATCAATACCATTGTGGATTTGTTGAAATGCTGTCTATTTCCAGGAAAAGGACAGATGTTTTCGTCAGGAAGATGGTCTACCCATGGGATCTCCACTTTCGCCGGTTGTGGCCAACATCTTTATGGAATCCTGGCAGAGAACCAAACTTTGGCTAAGGACAACAATACACTAGAACAATCCTTCAATCATGTCAATGGGATAACAAACTGCATCGCATGAAATCTGGACGAAGAAGAAAATTATCGGCTCCCTTTTCGCGATGTTGTAGTCACCAAAAAGAATTCAACCATAATCAATTCCGTATATCGCAAACCAACTCATACTGCACAATATTTAAAATTCAAATCAAACTACTCCAAACTGGGAATTGCAAAATCTCTTATAGATCGAGCAACATACATCTGCAATACAAAAGGCAAAAATTCGATTCGATCTGCGAAGGAACGGTTTCTCCTAGGCTTTTTAGTTAAGCAGGTGTTGCTCCAACTCATATAACTATGAGAAAATAGACACTTAAAGTTAATTTGCAGTTTTATCAGCAATCGTATTCTTATCTCTATTGAGTCGACCAATCAAGCAGGTGCACTTTTAAAATCATGGCGAATGCGTGACAGCTCCAGTTGATTAAATGCACGAAAACCTCGTTAGCTGCGATAAGGGAGTCGTAACGGTACGACCGTCCCTGCATACGAAACTATTAATCTAATTAATATAACGGCCCTCCCCTTGCTTTTCCCGAGAAAAATGCGTACCAATAATAACTCTCCCAATCAAGTTGGCCTAGAAAAATCCCATCCCAGACGAGGAGTGTAATGGGCAGGCGCGTCGATTGCGTCATAAGTGAAAGCAACTGACAACCATCTGACAGGAAAAATGTAGGTTTATGTTTAATATTTTTGTTTACTTTTGGAAAATCTATTAAAAGAGTGGACACTACCGTAAAAAAAATTGAAAACGTGTTGTCTAGTGTTTCCCGCGTAATAATAACGCACGCAATCACAGAAAATACCGTCACAAAATTTTCAAACACAAAAACTCTACAATAACATAAACAAAATGACAAAACCATACCTCGTCATAAATGTAAACTTTTCGACAATCCCCAGTTTTCTCAGGAAGTGGGTTCGGCACTTAGGGCCATGTCCTCGTGTAACGAGTTTACCTTGTTGATTGAAACCCTCGAGTAAGGTTAAACTTGCGGTTGGAGATGTTTTATCCATAATATAATATAATAAATAAATTCAATTAAATAAATAAAATGAAATGATGTCGTTGTCACTGTCACTCAAATTAATACCTTATCATTCAATTATCGTAAGGTCACTACGACACCAGGCATGGATTTGTTAGTGCATGCGCAGTAGATTTTTGGTTTATGGTCTGGTGGCCCAAACAGTTTCAAAGCCAACCGCGATTTTGAATTTTCTTCTTTGTTTTTCAAAGTTATTTTCGTTACACATTTTGCGGCACTTGGGCCGTTATAGTATCTCATCAGAGACGTTTAACTAACATAGACCCATCAAGTCATTCATAAATTGCTTTGGAACGCGATCAGTCCTTAGATTTAGGGAAAACCATTTTATGTTCCACTGACAACGCTGCACCAGACATGCTCCTCCTCACACATGCTTCAACCACCTTACGTTTAGCAGCGGCCAGAAGCGGCTCGTTATTTATAAATGTAAAAAGGTTTGGTCGTTATTTTCAGACTTGTCAAATTTTTTTGGAAATACAATCTTTAATTTTTTTATACTTAATAATTGATACCAAGGGTATCGAGAGGTATTATATTTGTCATTGTGAAAATATTTATGTAAAGATGTAACACAGAAAAATATTAATTTTTTAAATGTTCTCCAGATAGTTATCTGCCTAAGTAGTGTGGAAAGTGATACTTTTACGCACGGGAGGAGTTCGGGCGGGAAGGACACTTCCGCAAGGGTTAGGTACAATTTTTTTTTACGAGTGTTTATGACGACTTTCTTGATCAAAAAGTAGTTTATAGAACACACATTTCAAACTCAAAATTTAAAACAAATTGCGTGCGTTAAACGGCGTGTGGCAAGTTGAACTTTCCACATTAAAATTGATATGTAACAGTAGACTTTTTCACACGCATTTGCGAAGTAGTTTCTTTACCTATTTAATGTCAAGTGACCTGCAAAAAATTAGCATAGGTAAAAGTATTTTTTTAGCATGGCGTGAATTTTAAGTCTAATTAGTTTTTAGATGCATTTATGAACTAGATTAAATTAAAAATGGAAACAAAATTATTTTTTGGTTTTAATTTTAAAAATATCAAATATATAAAACCTTAGGCAGAATCTTTTTATGCAAGTAGGAAATTATTGTACTAAAAACGTGTCAAAAGTGCCTTTTTCGCCTATAACAGCCATCGTATGCAGAAAAGTATCCGCACTGTTTAGGCAAATTACTAAAAAACCAATGTGGAAAAAGTAAGCAAATTCGACTAAAAATAGTGGTATTTCGAAAAAGGATGATATTTATATTATAGGTACTATATGATGGTTTTTCTTTGTATAAAAAAAATGGAATTTATACACTCTACTATAATTTTTATTTAATACGTACAAAAGTATCTTTACATTTTTAATAAATAAAAACAAATCTTATGTGGAGTATCTACCCATGTAAATAATATAAATAAAACGTTGTAACAAACATACATTCTTTATCCTGTGTCTGACATAATAATGTTTTAAAAATTTATATTTATACCGGGAACGCTTGTACTGCTTTTAAAGAAATCTCGGCAGAAAAAATAAGCTGATTACAGATAGTATCAAAACTGCGAATGTAGTTATAAATAAATATCATACGCACCTCTTACATTTTTTTGCTACTCATATAGTATATTTAAAAATGTCGCTGCTGGGGTTGGTTCATTATACCAAATAGTGTAATTAATTTTAAGTGCTTACCATCTTGTTTTTATCACAAATTCGCAAAAATATCCCAAAAAAACTTATTTATTTCCTATATTTATTAATAACATTTTGTATTTAATGCAACACTAGTTGCACGCCTATGGCAGCCTATGACAAGATGGCGTCGAAAAACAAACCTGTGAAATGTTTGGTTTTCACCTGCAATCTCCAGTTTTCGTCACACTAAGCACGTTGTCACATCACTTTTGCCACAAACACTTAAAAATCTATTGAAAAAATATTAAAAAACTCTTGATTAATCTGTAAAATATACCAAAACCTCGATTATGCTAAAGCTGCAACGCCGTAGAGAAATTATGAATGGAGCACACGTTTATATGGCTGCGCCACAAATGCGAGGTTGTCACATTGTTGTAGGTTTTATTCCCGATATATATTGGGAAATAAAAAGAATTATTCTTTCGGCCAAAATATCAGGTATTTTATATGATATTTCGATCGAAAAAATGAGGTATATTTCAAGTACCATAACATGTACCTCCACATTATAAATTTTTTATTGATTTAAAATTGTGAAGATTCAAGGAAATTTAAATGCAATTATATAATATACCTAAATTTCTTTATATATTTGAATAATAATAATAAGGTGTTTCTCCATGTTTAAAAAAAAAACAAATTGGAGAATTTGAATAATTGCATGTAAATGATAAAGTTATAAAAATAATATGTTTTTAAAAACATTACGTGTAGAGATACAACTTTCAGCGCAATCTGGCATTGTCGCCAAATTGTGTACCTTGTGTCTGATCGCAACTGTAGTAAATATAATGTCTCTATTTAAGTTATACCTTTATGTATCTCATAGTTATATGCCTATACCTGTCCTTTTTTGATCTTGTCAAAGAAAAATGACAGATAGAGGTCTAAATTAGACTTAGGACGGGTTTAGATTAAGATTAGACTAAAGATTGAATTTTTTACAAAATTGAAGAATAAAATTCATCGCTTTTACCTAGTATACCTACCTATTATAGTTGTGTGTGCTTTTATTTAACCTCACTCCTCCAGGAACAATACCAATATGGCATGGGGGACTACTAAAATCATGAAATTTTGACTTAATTTTAACAAAAATAAGTTACTAAGTTTAAAAAAGTTGTTTGTCGGTCTGTTGTCTGTCTGTATACACTATAACCCAAGAACGCCTAAATCGATTTTAACGAGTACAAAAATCGTCTATCGGCTGACCATGAACTGATTAACTTTTGGGTAGGGTGGTGGAGGGTTGAAGGTTGAACAAAAGCAAATAGCGCTATACGGTTTTCAGATTTAAGTTTCCATGAATATGGACTACAAATTTTGTTATAAAGTCCAAATTCGTGGGAGCTTTAGTTTCCGATTTATTTGAAAAAACGTGAAAATATATTTTAAAAAATCATAACTTTAGAAGTAAAGCAGCTATTGATATGCGGTTTTCACATTTTGGTTTTCGTAAATAATACCCAAAAGTTTGTAAGGTTGAAATCTTTCAAAGCTATAGTTTTCGAGATATTTTCATTTCCTTTCAACATAAAATAATAATTGATTATATGGTGGACTATACGTGCTTTCAAGCACCAATTTTTTATTCCGAAAATATATTTGCAGGCGTCTATACAAGTCAATTATATGATAAACTATATACTTGAACGTAAAACATAGGTAGACACTTATAAAAAATTATATAAATATTACTATTAGGAAATTGTTGTCTCTATACACTGTAATATTTTCCTATCAAGCCTGATTATTTACTAGCGCTCGACCTTCCATAAATAAAATCATTTGACATCTTTCATTGAGCGAAATGTCAAATAAAAAGTATGTTTCAAGTCTGGTCACACCCTATGTTTTGACCAAATTTAATCCAAATCGGTTCAGCCGTTTTTGCGTGATTGAGGGTCAAACACACACGCCCCCAAATTTTCGCATTTATAACACCAGTAGGATACTGTATAAAAAACACTACCTTAAATACGTCCTACATGACGTGTTAACGTCAAAATACTGCCTGGCTTTTCAATAGTTTCATTGTTTTAAAATAATTTTTTTCTATAGTAGTTCGTAAATTGACACAATAAAAAAAAATGTGTTTTTATTCACCCGCGCTAAATCCATTTTTAAAAACGTTTTTGTTTCAATAATTCTCCATTATTATTAATTGCCTGACTTTGATGCCTTTCGTATTATTTGCACTTTATAATTGGGTACAAAATGCATGAGTTTATTATACTACATACAGACCGCTTCAAGCTACTGCGAACATAGGGGGAATCAAGTCCAATTTACTCTCCGTGCCGTACGACCGAGGTGGATTCGAAGCACGCTGCAGTGTTATCTTTTGGAAATTCATTTTGTTTTTATTATTTTGTTTTATTTCTGCCTTACTCGAGAAACAGATGGGTAAGTTCTTAATTGAAATAATACATATTTAAAACCAAAAATGGATGTCTACGAAGTTGCCGAAAAAGTACAGATGGTCAAATGGTCAAATCGTCATAACCCAACACACGTTCGATATTGGTCGAGGGAAAATTTGCATTTGTATTTTGACGTAAGAACACAGTATCCCCAAAAACTAAATGTTTGGGGGAGGGGGTATTATAGTGGAACACGTAATTGGGCCATTTTTTATTAACGGCAATTGCAATTTGAATGGTCCTAGATACTTGGATCTACTGCAGTAGCACATTATTCCAACTGCTAGGCAGTTGTTAGGTGTAAGATTTGGTGAAACATGGTTTCAACAAGATGGTTGTTCCGCTCACAATGTTGGCCTTGTTAGGGAATATCTTGATAATGTATTTCCTAATCGGGTTATAAGTACACGGGGAACTATTTTATGGCCAGCTCGATCTCCCGATTTTGCTCCTAATGACTTCTATCTGTTTTTGAAGAAGCTTTTCAAATTATCACCCCTAACATGCTTGGAAACGTTAGAAGGGGTTTTTATAGTAGGCTCGGATATTATCTAGCCGAGCAAGGAGGACTTTTCGAACATTTGCTTTAATTTTTTTTTGACTGGGAGAATCTTTTTGGTTTTTAGAATGTATTATTTTATTTTGAGAACTTGCTTTTATTTTGTTTCTCCTTATTATTTTCATTGTAACACGTCGTCACTGATAAATCTGAGCAGTTGACAATAAAACGCTCTTATTTATCAGTGACAAAAAATAAGAAAATTACGTTATAAAAATTTGCGTATTTACTGACCAAATTCCGGTTTCATTGACTACGCTCCACACTGCACCGTGGTTAGAGGCGTACTAAATACCAAAGGAAAGTCATGCAAGTGGTGATCGCAAGCCTAAGTATTGGTTGCTTCACTGATAGGCGTGCGGTGTCTCTGCATGTACGTACACTGGCAAATTAGACTTCTTCCGCCCTATGTTCGCAGTAGCTTGAAGCGGTCTGTACATAGCAAACAATTGTTCATTTTGTGCAGAAAGCATGAAATTTGGCACACTTATTCTTTAGACAATTCTCTAAAATTTTGGTCGAGGAAATCGATGATGTAGGAGCCAAGATGCGGCGATTTTTTCGAAATGGATGTCTATTTTTTTTTTAAATTGTAAGTTTGCCAACAAAACAAGATTATACTTGAATCCATATAATTCGATAGAGAGGAATTGAAACAAAATGATTACATTGACGTATGAGGTTTATCCTCTTTGAAAAGTGACATTTTATTTTTAAAAAATGCATTTTGAGAAGTTTTTTTTGATTATTTTTCATAATTTAGTAAGCCGCGACAGGTCTTTTGTTGTAAATTTATAATTTAGAAAGAACATCAAAATAACTTTTCTAATCAATTTTTTGCTTACAGGGTGACTCGTTTAGTTATACCAGGCCAGTCAAAGTAAGATTTTTTTTAAAAAGTACATTATCATCCGTATCTTTTTTAGTTTTTCAGGAAAATATGGTCAAGGTTAACTGATATTCTAAAAAATTTTTGGATAGGTGGTGCTGCGGACGACGTGGCACCCAAATTTCCGATTTTAAATTTGATAAAAGTTCATAAAACATTCAACACAAACACAACAACACAAAAAAACATACATATTTAATAACATAATCGATTATGTATAGCTGAAGTATGTAGATTTTTATAAAAATAATTTTAGTTTGATATGGTCATTGGTCGCCTCATTTTTTTTGAGTATGAAAAAAACGGGTTTTTCGTTTTCTTCAATTCTTCCTAGCGACCAAAAATTTGGCTGGATATACACATTGATAACTTCGGATGGATTAGAAGGCCCCAACAAAGTTTTTACTCTATAGGTCAGTAAAGTTGACCTGACATGTGTTTAGTCGCCCTGAATAGTACTATAATGTACCCTATTGTTCATCTTTTGTGCAAAGCACCAAATTTGGTACGCTTACATTTTTAACAATTTTTTAGGATCGTGGTCAAGAAAATTTATGATCGGATGTGCAGAAACCAATTTGACGGCGAATTCTTTAAAATGACGTTCTTAAATCGAAAGAAACTCATCAAAAAAAATATACATGAATCTATAGAACTTAATGAATAATTAAATTGACGTGCAACCTTCGATGACCTTGAAAAATGTCATTTTACCTAAAAAAAAATACTTTCCAGAGCCTTCTTTTTAAATGTTTTATAATTCTGAAAACGGCGACAGGTCTTGTTTTATAATTTTAACCTGACATCAACACATCTCTCCCAAGTAACTTTTTGCTCACAAGGTGACTGGTTTAGTAAGATTTTTAAAAAAAGCCAATTATCACCTGTTTTTTCTTAGGTTTTAAAGTAAAATTTTCAAATTTGGTCTGAATTGTTAATGCTACCTTATCAACTAAAATTTTTTTGGATAGGTGGCGCTGCGAACGACGTGCTATAAAAACATCCGATATTAAATCTGATAAAATATTTTTTAATTAAATTTAGTAAAATTTTTTTAGCAAAACATCCAGAGCATCTATTGAATAGCTTTCTTACTAAGACACATGCATTTAGGTACCCTAGACGTGAATTGTCGAACCCTGTATATTTCCTATCAAAATCATTTGTAAATGTGTCATCATCACAAAAAAATTAACGTTCTACGAAAAATAGCCACAGTTAAAGTAGCCTATCAACGAATCCGAGAGGGCGATTTATTTTTAAAACCCTTATTTGCAACCCTCGGAAGCTTCATTAATGGCAATAAAAGTGGCTGACTCGAAGACCCTTGCCATTCAACCCTTTTGCCAGTCGAATGCAAACTTCTTTTTCGGTTAAATTTTCTGTTTTTTATCGACAATTCAGGAAAGCGGTCCTAAGAATAGGAAGGATCGAAGACAGAATGTTATCTTCTTTTTTCTTGACGCACACGCTCAATCAAAAAGACATAAAAAACTTGTTTTGTTTTTAGAAGAGATATGATTATTTTCTTGTTGATTAATTTTGTGTTTGGCAACCAGGCAATTATATCGCAAACAATTACTACGTTTTTACGTGGACCTAAATACGTTTTCAATACGATTCACTTTTTCGTTTTTCATGAAACAATTTGAACGCGTTTTGAACACGATTTGACCTTTTGCCATTTACCTCTTGTATTTCGGGTTATTTTTTTACCAATTTTACTTCTTTGTTTGCTTTTTGAGAGCCAGTAAGTTGACAGCATAATAATATAATTAAAATAAAGGTACCCAAGCAGCATTTGGACGCTATCTTATGTTGCGCATACGTTGCCCGTGAGAAACGCGACGTCGGCTAGCTTCGACTGCCGGACGATCATCATTCGCACCTGGGTAATACAGATTCGGGTCGCCTTGACGTCATTGATCCTGACTAGCTTTACCAAATGCCAACGTTACTTTACGTTTAATTTTCCTCACCTAAAATTAGTTACTAAACAAAGTTTTAACTACGTTTGGTTTTGTTTCGACTACCCAAAATATATAAAGTTTTTGTAAAAGAATAAAAATGGATGCGTTTTTTTAAAGGCCGTTTATTGATAAATGTTATTAAGATACTTCGAAAAAAACCGGGCGATTTGAAAATTTGAAAGATCTAAGAAAATAAAATATTAAAAAACATTGGTTAGAAATATATTTTTTAAATAATGTTCTTAGTTTTGTTCTCAAAATGATCTGACATTCCCCCAAAACCTTATTTTATTAATTATACTATATGGCACTCTAATATTTTAGACCAAATCTAAAAAGCAAAAAATTACTTAATCTGAAATAACATTATACCAAGTCGGACCAGGTCTCCAAGTTAAGTCGTCAAGCATGACTTAAGAGTTACGAAACCCGTCGGTTCGCAAACGTATTACGACGTATTAAGGGCTAATTTTACAACCAAAAGTAAAACTCCAGATTAAACCATAGTTTAAACTTCAATTTAATCTTTGGATTAATCCATCGGTAAACAAGTTGCTCAATTTTACAAGTAGGAGTTAAACCACGGCCATGAAGAAAGACTACATTTTCTTTACATACATAGGGTTGAATATTTTAACCAAAATGTCACCAACTAGAGCCAAACTTGATAAAAATCAGTCAAGTAGTTTTTGAGATATCAGCGTTGGTTACAGGCAGACATACAGCCAGACATACAGCCAGACGACACAAAAAAAATGTTCAAATTTGTCAAAAAGATATACAGTATATATATACGTGTGTGTGTGAGCTCGATGTGAGAATAAAACTTGCTGGTCTGTGGGATGTTCCAACTCTTGTCGAATTTCCTTGTGCCCAATTTCGCATATCTCTTTAGATAATTCAATATCGTCGGACTCCTCCAAAGGATTTGTTCTTCATCCAGTTGATCAAAAATAAATTTTAAGTCATTGATCATAGCGATTTCACTAAATATTTACAGTCTTTTTACCAAAAACAAATTTTTAATAACTTTTTTGAGGTTAGAATCTTTCGGGAACTATTAAACTGAAGTTTAACAAACACCCAGACCGCCGGTGACGGTTAAACCGAAGTTTGTTGGTAAACTGCATCTATAAAACGTAAAAAAGTCGACATCTGTGGTTTAAACTGAGGTTTGACGTTTAACTATGAGTTGTAAAACTGCGCATAAAACCGTATATCCGCCATGCATGATGTACCAATTAAATGTTGCCATCGGCCTGCGTAAGTATTAGAATCGCACGTCTTGCACGGAGTATGTAATGTTAACCTAATCTAGGTATTAGAATCTGAAGTCGTGTTTAGTAGGTCAATCACACCCTGTGTCGCCCTAATCTCACAGTTTTGGCGGTTTTATTTATTCTTGTTTATGGTCGTGCCTCGTTATCTCGACATGAGTGATTACTTCAAAATTATTTATATAAAAAAAATAAAAGAGATGGGCCCTATTCACCACATGTGGCATTTTCAAGAGCACACGCAACTAGCAATAAGCAGATCCTGGATTCAGAAACTCCAAGAAAAAAAATGAAAACTTGTTGGGTTAAAAATTTCAAAAAAGTTAAATTAGAACCAGAGAAATTAACATGTTGTTTAAGTTAGATCCAGCGCCCGAAAATGGACGTGTTCGTTTTTTGACGTCGATTGACGTAGGCCAGTTCTAACGAGCTGCAGGTTTTAAATTTCAACGACAGGCAGACTTCACTATCCGGCAAGTTTAAATTCCCTACGTACTAAAGACGTCGGCTTTGCAGTAAAATCGTACGTCGCTTTGGTCGATGTCGGCATAATGTTTGGTTCTGTAACGGATAACTAAGAACGTTGCTTTTACCTCAAAAACAACGTTGGGCACAAACTTCCTTAACGCTACCCGAAATTGACGTCATAGTAAGACGCATTTGGTTGGAAGTAACATTTTTGCTGATGTGGTATATATATATATATATACCTACTTTTTGCAGGAATATTGGAAGTGCTAACAGCTTATTATTGGTGTCATCAGTTACTTTGATACGATACCGGTTTTCATGCAATTGCATCGCGATACGATTCCAAAAAAAGCAGTATTGCACTTGCACAAAGCGAATAGGGAAAACGGACGACATATGTCGGTACCACTCCTACAATAACAATGTATCTCTCAAAACGTATCGCCGGAATTAGGCGTTCTCTTTCTCTTTATATAAATTCAAAAAAATATTTGTAGTCATCCTAACTCGCACTTTGTCCTATATCTTTGCCTCAAAGAGCAGGAGAAAAAAAGATACAATATGTCTGAGCCAGTATGCGATGTGAAAATGATTACATATATGTAGTATATAAGCTCGTGTTCCCCAAATGATTAAAGCATAGTAGGATGAAGCCTTGTTGCCAACTTGAGGTTACTTTCTTGTTGGTTCTGAAATTTCATGAAAATCTTGGTGCTTTTTTACCACTACAAGCAGCTATGTTTAAAAATATCATGAAAACAATGTTTATTTATTTAAAAACTATAATTACAAAACAAAAGATAAAAAATAAACTCATAAAAAATAAAAAGCCTATATTTTTTCCAATACTCCCAACGATCCCTAAACAAGAACTGGCAAGTCGCAATACCTTGCTATCTTCTGCGCACTACCTGGGGGTTTGCATTCATTATATATGTTTTGCAGCGTTGCATACTGACCGTGTCTAAATATTTCTGATTTCGAAACGTTTTGTGTGGTTTTGTGTTTTTTTTTAAACTTGTGAAGTTAAAAACTATAGGATGGTGTGGGAGTGCATCGTGTGTAAACGATTGGAACATCCAAATCAAGGGATTTCGTTTCAAAGGTAAATGTCAAGGTCAGCTGTAGTTTGGTTGTGATAATTACCGGTCAGTGTCGTCCTTTACCTATTTTCAATTATTGGTATTATTGTTTTTGGTAATTATGCAGTATACGATTTTCTACCATTTTTGATTTGTTGTGAAAAATTCTTTATAGAGGCACCTACTAGGGTCCCTAGGACCCCAAATCCGCCGGCGCCGGTTTTTTTCTAAGAGAAAAAAGGGTGTAATGTATTTTTTTGATTGTTTTGTGTTGGGATGGGTTAGGTTGAGTTGGGCTATGTTGGATTGGGTTATTTTAGTGAAAAAAAAAATAAAAAAAACAACCGGCGCTGGCGGATTTGGGGTCCTAGGGACCCTCTAACAGGTGCCCCCATAAAGAATATTTTGTTATTTTAGTCCTAAATTTAAAAAAGCAGGTACCTGACCACAGACATAAGGGTTTCAAGTTCTGTGTACCTCACCTATGTAAAATAACAATGGGTAAAACGAAATTGTTAAGTATAGTAAAATATTTTAATTCTCAAAGCTTTAATTGAATATTAGTTTATTTTCACATATTTTATATGACATATTTTAAACTTATAATTATGCAAGTGATTTAGTATATTTTTTTTTTGGTATTGCACCAGCAAATTTTACAAGAATTATTAAAATTGTCACCTACCTTAATCGCTTTTACTCACCATTAGCAGTTAAAAAAATATTTAACAACATAACACAATTAAATTGGTGGCGGGTTTCTGAAAGGTTGACAAGAAACGGGGTGGGTTTTTATAACTTCATCCAAAAGACGTGTTTCTTCGTCGTTTCGTATTGTATTTCAGTTTTTAATAATATTAAATATAAGATTTCACTTTCCAGACTTTTATTGTCAACTTAATGTCATTTTTTCGTTAATCAAAACATAACACCAAAAACGCAACAAAATACAGGGTCAAAGTTATAACAACGTGTGTGAAGTAAGTGTCAGTAAATTGCAAAAGCATGGTTACCTATGCAAAAAAAACTCGTT
Organism: Oxystoma pomonae; assembly: GCA_963921995.1. Classification (NCBI taxonomy): domain Eukaryota; kingdom Metazoa; phylum Arthropoda; class Insecta; order Coleoptera; family Brentidae; genus Oxystoma; species Oxystoma pomonae. The sequence continues at coordinate 155,694,142 of OY998163.1, forward strand.
TTTTTTTAAATCACTCGCTGCGCTCGTTAATTTAAATCAACGCTCGTAAAAAAACGCTCTTTTAACCGCTAGTTGTGAAAACTACAAATTACTGCTTTTGTGCAATTAACCCATTTTTTTACATATTTACTAATTTTTCGCCGCTATTGGCAGAGTATGTAAAACAAATGGATGTATCTAGGACATACGTCTACAAACATACAAATGTTTTACCGCAGTGTTGCCGAGCAACGTTCTGAAAATCATTCTGTCCTTTTTTGGCACACAGGCTAGCTTGGGGGCAAAACAAATAAGAATTTATGAATGGGATTTAGGATCTATGGTTTTTAGGTCTGTGGTCGGTACTGACAAAGAATAGATGACGCAGACCATACGTTAATTTACTGTCCAAGATTTGAGTACTACCGCGAAACAACAAGACACGATCTACAGATACAAAATTTGACCATAGAGAACCTGTTCAAAGAAATGGATAGAATCATAATTTGAAATCTTCAATATCATGGAATATGGAAGCCCACGGTTTATCAGAATGTGCAAAATCAAACCCGTTAAATAAAAGAAAGTTCCATATAAAATCATTCACTATAGGAACAGCAATTCGTTAAACCAATTTTTTATCCGAACCTTATTTCTTCAAACCCATTCAATAAAAATTTCGAAATTTATAAGACCCGTTTTTAATCAAACCATTATTCATCAAACTTATTCAAAATCAAACCCGGAAGTCGTAAAACCCGTAATTTATCAGAAATTTTTGGCTAAATTAGTTGCGCCTTCGCCAATACCACATGAACCGGAGGCGTACACGCAGGTGGCGCAGCGGCGCGGCATTTTGATGCATTTGTCACTGTTACGCGCCCATACTTACAGGTTGCGTTTAATAGTTTGTGTATAGATGTCACTTACATTCATGTGTTATTGGCGAATGCGCAATCAATTTAGCAAAAATTTTCTGATAACTTACGGGTTATACCAATTCCGGGTTTGATATTGAATGAGTTTGATGAAATAAGGTTCGGATAAAAAATTGGTTTGACGAATTGCAGTTTCTATGGTGAATCGTTCTTACGATAAATTTTTGTATTAAATACGGTCTGATAAAGTCCTGGTTTGATAAACCTTAGGCATTCCTTTATACAAGGGAGTGGATATGATTTTTACTTGGGGGGGGGACAGATACCACAGAACAGACAGAAAAGATGCAAAATAGGTATTTTTCGTATTTTTCATGCGTGAGATTAATGGGTATGGATACCGGTTTTAGGGGGGACATTACCCCCTTGTCCCCCCTTATCTTGCCTTTATATGACCTTTTATTTGGAAATATAGAATATTTTGTAACCAACTAGATTTTGCAAATGTAATATTTGATGAAATTCCATCTTTTAATATACTATACATATATTTTTATTGAATTTGTCAGTTGAAATCTCAGGTAAGGCAGGAGTAATTTACAAGGAAAATAATGCTTACTAGATTCGCACCGAGGGGTGGTTAAGGTTACCCCCCCCCCCGAGAAGCCTAGTTATTGTCACATTTTGACTTTAAATTAAGTTTTTTTAATCATTTTTTCTCAACTTCTCCCTCCCCAATTCCTGGGTGCGCCACTGTGTAAATTATGACATTTTTTATTGCTCATGTTTTCATTTTTGCACAGCTTTAATTATTACTGAGTTTTAATTTAAAAAAAAGGTGAAATATTGTTTTTCTATTCGATTTCTAGATGCTGTTGAAAAAAATGCCTCAACTTAAAACTACTTTTTTGAAGACAGATAAAGACAGTATCTAGGTAAATAAAAATGCTATAATTCTATTACCTTGTGATAAGAATGCACAATAAAGATAATTTCTGATACATGGAGTTGGAGAGAAATGAAAAACGGTAAAAATAATTTACATTAATAATAATTATTAATATCAAACTTTATTCAGGAATTAGGTACGTATATTACAGTGGTGGCTCGTGACTTTACAAATAGGTGACGCAGGATCACTGAACTCCCCGCCATCTTTACTTTCGATTTGTATTGTGAATGTGTACGTTTAATAAGGGGAACGGACAGCTTTTCAGAGTTTAAGAAGTTTTTTTTGTCATCTTCATTTCACCCCGAAAACGATTTTTCCAGTAAAACACGAACTCCATTATACACAAGAAACATTATCAAAAAAAAAAAATAAAAACGAATACCGCAACTGAAGAGAAACAATAGCAATAGCCCAGCACTCGACGCTAAATATTACAGTCACAAAATCATAATAGAGCAGTGTTGCCAACGGGAAAACAGTAAAAGATCCGCGCACAACAGACAAAAAGTCACAAACGTTTTTGCGAGCAACGAAATGGTCACGTGGTCACCTAATTAAATTAAACCTGACGATCACGTGGAACTCATTTCGTCTACTACAAAAAGTCCGATAAAAGTCCGGTTTCATTTAAAAAGTCCGTGAAAAGTCCGATGGAAGAAAAAGTCCACAAAAAGTCCAATTGATAAAAAAAAATTCGGATATAGGACAAAAGTCTGCCGATTGGCAACACTGTAATAGAGCCAGCTTAAAAGTTTGCACTACATGCAAACACCCCAAACCACTATGGGGTTATTCTTGAATCGAGAGAAAATAGAAATCCGTTGGCTAACCGTTCCAAAATGGGCGTGGTTCCTCCAAAATGAAAAATGGACTATTCTTGAAAAATCTCCCTCAAAAAATAAGGAAAATTTCTAATCCCCAGATAAATTTTTATTCTATTGGTCATTAGTGAGAGAAATGGGAAAAAATAGGCGGAATTGTGATATTTTGAGTAAACATAAACTGTTGTCTGTTGATTTTTGCGTTTTTTAAGTTTCTTTAAAATTTTTGGAATCTAAAAACTTGTTTTCTGGCAAAAACTAGTGTTTTCTTTAATCTTTCTTCAATGTTTTGTTAGGTTTTTGAGTTTTTGGACTTAAAATTCAAAAAACATGGATGATTATAATCGACTTGTTTATTGGCATTATTTCATCTAATAAAAAAAATTTTACTTACTAAAATCAGTCCAAAAACTTGAAACTAGAAGAGATTTTTTACTAAAAACAAGGTACCTAACATATAAAATCATTCCAAGAACATTAAACATTTTGCAAAACCTAATAAAAAAATCTTACTTACTAAAATCAGTCCAAAACCTATAACTAGAACAGTTTTTTTTACTAAAAACAAGGCAACCTATATGTATAAAGATACCTAACACTGTAAAATGTTCTACAACATCAAGGTAAATATGGGTAACAATATTTTCAAATAAACCTACTTATAATAAGTAAATCTATTATGCACAGAAAAGATCACAAATCTTTATGGCTTATTTTTAATAAATATAAGGTGTTCTAAAAAAACCGACTTTGGATTTCTTATAACTTCCGCATTAATTATCCGAAATTCGAAATTTAACGTTTTTTTGAAGGAGAAAACAATTTTATGCATTTATTGTCAAAATTGACATTTCTTTAAACTCCAAAATGGCGGACGGTTTTGAAAAATAGGCAATTTTAAGCCCCCCCCCCCTGGAAAATTTGTATGTGCTCCACTGTAATAAAACTGAGATGTGCGGTAAATAGCCTTATTGTTTCAACGTACATATACACGAGCACTTTGCTTAAATCGGTTAAGAAATAAGAAAGTTAGGTGTATCGTGCAGAGGTGAGCGGAGGGGTTTAGTCTGTAGCAGTGTTACCAATTGTAACATAATTGTGCGATTTAAGCACATTAAAAATAATAGCACATTTTCGCACATTTTCTCGGATCAAAGAAAAAGCCAATTTAAAAAAAAACAGATGAACATTTTTATCGTTGCAATTATCCATGACTAGTAGTACATGAGCTGCCATCTGTGTAATTTTATCCAAAATTTAATTTTACACGTAAAGCTTTTTATTAATGATAATGAGAAGCATTAATTTTATGCATTTATTGTCAAAATTGACGTTTCTTTAAACTCCAAAATGGCGGACGGTTTTGAAAAATAGGCAATTTTCAGGCCCCCCCTGGAAAATTTGTATGTGCTCCACTGTAATAAAACTGAGATGTGCGGTAAATAGCCTTATTGTTTTAACGTACATATACACGAGCACTTTGCTTAAATCGGTTAAGAAATAAGAAAGTTCTACAGTTTTACATTTGATGCTCTTTGTGTGATAAGACTTTCCATGGAGGAGTTCGCATCTTGAATTTTAAAGAGATGTCATTTTGACAATAACAACATAAAAATTAGACTTTTACCTTGTCAGAAAGTTTTAAATTTTTGACACATAAAAAATTTCCAGGGGGGGGGGGTAAAAATTACCCATTTTCCAAAACTTCAAAAACAAAAATTTAATTAAAAGTTTACCAAACAAAAGACTTTTGAATGCATATGAAAGTATGGAAATCATTAAATCCAGAAATAGTTTAAATAATGATAGAGGATCCATCCCGTTTAGTACACTTTATTCTTTAGTTGAGGGGAGATAGGATTATAAATCGTGATCAATCACAAATTATTAGTCTTATCTCCGCCCAGTTAAAGATTGTATATAAGATAGAGCGTAGGTTAATTTAGTTTATTGTTTATCGTCTCCTGATGATGCTAACGTTGTTAGCAAAACGCGCGTCGAGTGCAAAAAAGTGTAGTTTTGGTTTGTGGAGAACAATCATAGCTTTGTTTCGATCCTTAAAAGACACGAATATAATTTAATCGATTATAATTTTCCCGAACCTTAAAATAACAGAATTGCAAAAGTATCGAAAAATACCCAACCCACAAATTAATAGAAAATAATATGTCCGATCCTTCCTAATCGCTATTGGGCATGCGTCAAATTTAAATCTCTAGAGCGCCGTAGGCCTTGGATTGCGGCGTTGAAAAGTTTCTTTATTTGGAAGATGACACCGGGATTTTTTTTTGTTAAACGATTTTATTTAACTTCACAGTTTCTGGCTGTCTAACTGTCTATCAAATCTAGTGATTTATTTTCGTAATGTAGGTCCGATAACAATACAATATTATGAAGAAATTTGGGGGTAGGGGATAGTTAAAGAATGTAAAGGGAATAAATTAATACAATATCACAACTTACTTAGAGTCTTTCCTGACGTAAGCCTGGCAACGTAGCAATTGAATCCGTGGCTATGGGTTCAAATCATTTTCGGCCAAATTGGGGTTCTTGAATTTTGTGGTTCGCCATTATTATGTTACTATCAAATTATTTTCGTTAAAAATATTATATATTTTCTAGCGATTTGATTTTCTTTAATTTTCGAGACAATTTTCTCTTAAATTCTGACAAATTATGTTTTTGCCAAATCTGGTTTCGGGTTTTTTATAGGGACCCCTAAGTGTGCTTATTGATTTTAGGAGCTCGGACATACGATACTTTAAAGAGGTTTGATCTAATACTTTGGAGTTGCACAGATGAAATGACCTCCATGACGCAGATTTGGATTTCCTCATTAAGCAAAAGAAAAATGCCTAATTTGAGGGCGGAATAAGAAGCTTTGAAAGGGCTTTTAAGACGAATAAAAAAAGGGGAGAATAGTTAATTCTTGTTGAAAAAAGAGAGATTAGAGAAAAACGGGGGAAATTATCAGAAATCTTAAGATCTAGAAAAGGGACGATTTACTATTTATAATTTATTTATAATGGGGTTCGTGCACAAAAATTTTATTTTTGTTTCAGTAGGGACTTATTGGCTTTTTTTTATCTTAGGCACTATTATGGCATTGGCCGGGCAGTATTTTTAAACTGTTTTTGTATTTTGTGCAAATTTATTAAATTTTAGTTTTAAATTGTGAACATGTTTTCGACCAAGTATGCCATCATTAGACTTCAACAATCATTACTCCTGTCATTTGACTTTTACAAACCCTTTGAAATTTGGACGCACACATTTAGAAAATATACTATCATATCAACTTCTTTTTTTAAAGTATCAAGTTCTTAAACTCTTTAAAATTAGCGAAGAACGTCACCATGCCTTAAAAGATTTTAACACCTCTAAAAATAAATAATTTAATAAGTATTTAACTCAATTATTTTAAGGTTGACCATGGCCGTCCATAAATGAAAAAATACATTTTTAAAATTCTTGAACGTTGCTTCGTAGTCTGGAGATGTACCGACTCCTGAGAGTTGTTGAGACTCGAAGATTTCAACGGAGAGTGTTGTTGGCGGCAGCTTGCTTCGCCTTTATAAGGTAGCTCCTCAGCACTTCCAGGGGTCTGATTTTCGAATCCATACGAAAATATCAGCATACGTGTACTGATTAATCGACAATTTTTATTTCAGTCTCTTTCTATACCGTGTGAAATGAGAGGCGAAAGATAAGCCGGTATGTGTGGAACGCGTTCGAATTCGACTGGTTTAACGCAACTTTGTTGACATCCATTGGACAAAGGTTTTCATTAATCATAACTTTATCATTGGTACAAGGGAAAAATAGCGTATGTAGCATTTAAGTTTTATTTCCGTTGCAAAGGTGGATATAAAGCCTTAAGAAAAAGAATGGAGAAAACGCGTAACCGACGATATTATTAATCCGTTTATTTAGCAAAAAAAGCTAGTTCAGTTTACAAAAAAAATAAATTACATACAATAAAGTCCAAAAATAGTCAACCTAGTTATAAAATAATAGAAATATGAGTATAATATCAACAATGAAAGTTAATAAAATAAAATAAAATACACACATCTAACAAAACACCAGTCAAAAATTTAAAATTATGCTAAAAAGAAACAAAACATTCAAAAACAGTGAAATACTATACAAGATAAAATGACACAACACAAGAAAAAATAAAAAAGTAACAAAACCAACAAACATTAAAAAGCAAATAAGTTAAGGAATGGTTTAAATTGAATCATTTATTAAAAATATCACATTATTTAATAAGCATATTCGTAGTTGTTTTTTAAAACATTGAAGTGTGGAACAAGTTTTTATATCAGCCGGTAGTCTATTGAACACAGAGTTCGTTGCTAATTTTTTGTTTCTGCGTGCAACATAGAAATTATTTTTTTATCTGGTGGCATAACCATGAACTTCATGATCGACCGTAATTTTGTTTCCGAGGTACGATGGAGCCTGACCCTTTTTAATTTTAAAAATAAAAAGCAAAACATTAAACGTCAAAAACTCAACAATAGGCAACCATTGCAGCTGCCTTAACATGGCCACAATGGGGGTATATTTATTACGAGATAAAATTATCCGCATTGCTCTATTTTGCATTTTTTTTTATAAAATTTTGGTTATACGTTAATTTGTCACTGTAAATTAAACAAAACTAAAAAGCTACCGAAAAGTTAAGAATACCATTTAAAACAGCTTAAAAAGTTACACTGAGTAAGCTGAAAAACAGAAAATGACAAATTTTATGATACGTTACTTTTACATCTTGGGCAGTGTTGAGCAGGGCCGGTCCGACGGAGCAGCAGAGTAGGTGACTGCCTAATTATCAATAATTGAAGTGTAAGTGCAGTCAGCAAAATCTACCGTTGCTACTCACTCCAAGCAACAAAATAAGTCGCGACGTGGTAGCCGTCTCTACGACCTATCTCTAATAGAGTTGTGGCGTCATATCACGGCGACGGTTTTACTACTAGTATACCTCGAGTATTCACCGTTTCTGGGAATGGAATCTGTTTAAATTATTTTATAAAAGTTTTTTCAATGGAAAACCGTGGACTACCAAAAATCTGTTTAAAACGACAATTAAGCTTGTTTAATGTAAATCCAACTGGAAAGTACAACTGAGCCCTTTATTTATACGAGTGGTTCCAGAAATTTGAGTTGGGTGACTTGCGGTCACTGAACCCGTCAGTATTAAATAAACGAAGGTCAAAAATTTTAGTTCGCTTCCGTGACAAATGCTTACAATCTGGCTTAGAATTTGCAAATAGAGCAAACTATACTCTTTTTACAATAACTTTACCAACAATTGCATAACCCCAAAATATTTGAATTTTAACTGTGCTTTTTATATGGTGAGGGTAGTTACCCAAATTAGGTTAAGTTCTTTGTATAATTGTAAAATTGTTTTTAATGGGATATCATACCAAATCCACCAAAATGAACTCTGCTCTGTTTTCAATATGCAGGAACCGGAATCACTGCATCACATTCTTTTTGTTTGTCCGTTATACAGGCACATTAGGCCAATAAATTGGCAAGACCCAAATAATTTAGTTTTAAGTTTAGATAATCTTACACCTGCTGATAATATATATTTTTCATTGGGTAACAAACGTTAACGGACATTTCTAAGGAATGATTAGTTATTTTTTATAAAGGGTTCCTAAGATTTTCCTTAGGGATAGGATTTCAATAAATCAAACAGAAATGGCATAGAAAGTTCTGCGCGCACAAAAGAAACAGGTATATTGAGCGATGGTGCCAGTTTGTTATTATCTCCGGACTGCTTTTATGAGAAAAAATTGTCGCCACTCTTTCATTGTGAGCATAAATCATAGTTGCAATAATAACCGTTGACAAGATGTCTGCAAATTCCGCTAGATGGCGGCCACACCATGAGATGATCGAGGAATCTAATCTAATTAAAAATTAGATGTTATCAGGTCCAAACCACAGCTTTTTCTTGCTTAAAGGAGGCGGCAGGGTCCATTATTTACGATACTGAGCGATAAACTCGTGAGGTTGTTAACATTAGAAAGAAATATATTCGTTAATTAAATTTCTTTCCATTCTGTTCTACTAGTGACATCTATCCGGAAACGGCCAAACCATGCACTAGCAGCCAAAGAAATCAATAAACGGCGCTGTTTTTCCTGCAGAGCTTTTTGCTTGCGATATTATTGATTTTAAATAAAGCTGGCCCTACACTATATTTGATATTTTCGAGGTGTTTTATGACTTGATCTCGAAACATGTAGCGAACCAATTCTTGAAAACTAGCGGAAAGGTAAAAGCGAAAAATAAGGGGCTGCCAATATTTGTAACACCCAAAAAGGGGTGAAAAGATTTATTTTGCTCTGTTTCTTTACAAAAAACGTTTTTTTTTACGAAAAACTTGAGCTCTGCCACTTTTTTTATTTTTTTCTTCAACTTTCTCGAAATTTTCGTCATACCGTAGAAAAAAATTATTTCCCTCCTAAAACGGGGGATCTTGGTTTCGAGTGAGAAGATAAAGGGCGCCGCAGCCAAAAATTTTTCAATTAAATTAGACGAACGCAAAAATGTTAGAAAAACAAAGCACGAAATAAAAATGTCGCCGCTTACAATTTTTTTTCAAAAATTACGTAATTTCGGGAACGCAAAGAAATAGGTCTAAAGAGTATAATTTTTAAGAAAAAAATATCAATTTTCTCGCCCTTCTCTACTGGGACTACAGGTGCCGTGCACAAATTACGTAATGGTCATAGGGGGGAGGGGGGTTACAAAACGTTACGTAGAGGAGAGGGGGGTTTTCGACAGCGTTTGCATTTGTGTGAAACTAAGAAAATTTGGAATGAAAATAAGTGAAAAGTTTTTTTTTGGGGGGGGGGGTAGTGGTCTTGAAATCGTTACGTAATATTAGGGGAGTGGCGTGCCAAACCGTTAGAAAACATTACATAGGGAGGGGGTGAAAAATTGGTAAAATCACCGTTACGTAATTTGTGCACGGCCCCACATCTGACTGTTCCTCCTTTTTGATTTCGAATCAAAGTGCAAAACCCGGGTTGGACGTTCGAAGGCGTCAACCCGTCCTATTCGCTTGATAAAGTTTTTACGGAAATATCTCAGTCGATTTCTCCGGCCGTGTATGAACGCTTTAGGTTAGGCATTTGCATGTATCTCAGTCCCTAGCCTGTAAACAGTGCGTAAGGACAATGGTTACAAAATGAAAAGCCGAAAAATATATTTTTTTTTACGATATCTTTCATCAGTTTGGTATTAAAGTCGAGCAAAAACAATTTTTATTCCAGTCTTAAAGGTATGCAAATGGAAAACATTAGAAAACAACAACCCGGAATGGATTTACTACGTGTAAGATGTAGTGACAACATCGCCCCATGCCCATCCTTTTCTGCCTAATGTGCTTTTCCGTTTGTCTGCGTCTTATACACGGCTGCTTGGCCCCCTAAGGATTTGCTTAGGAACCCTGTACATATACATTGTTTTTCTTGTTGAAATCATATTTTTGTCGTTTTTTTCTACTTAGACCTAAGAAAATTTGTCTTTGGCAGAACTTGAAGGTTATAAGGATGTATTTCTTTTATAAACCAATAAACGAATTGAATTGAATTGAATTGGGAATGGAATATAGAACTACATCGCGACGGTAATGATTAGTCGTCGCGGGTAGTGAATTGGAACGTTATCCCGACGTCCTGCTTACCACATAAAGTAGTATTTCTAACTTTATATGGTTTTTATAGGTTTTCTCCTTCCCACATTATTAATTGTTGAACTTTTTCTAAACTATTCAATTCAATTCAATTCAAAACATACTTTATTGTCCAAGAATTACATTTAACATGTTTGTTCTTATCGAAAGAGCTTAAATAAAGTGTTTATCGTCTCTTGATGATGCTAACGTTGTTAGCGAAACGTGCGTCGAGTGCAAAAAAGCGTAGTTTTGGTTTGTGGAAAACAATGATAACTTTGTTAAAGAAATTATTTCCCTTTTTTTACCCTTACTTATAAAATAACTTTCGTTAAAGTCAAATTTAGTTTTACATAACCTACTTCTTGTAGGATGGTCAAAAATACATACTTATATCAGTATAATCTAAAACATATACATTACACTTAAATTATAATTAAAATATTAAGAGTTAAAATTAATAATTAACAAATTTAAAAAGTTTTAACAGAATTCCACGGAATGATAGTGGAAAAGAAACAATTTTTTTTTGTACTGACCATGCTTAAATAAATTAATAGTATTTCTCTTTTTTTTAAATTAAATATTAAAGATACAATAACTTTTAAAATCAAATTTTGTTTTACATAAATCTTTTTACTGTAGGATAGTCAAAAGTACATATATATATAAGTATAATCTAGAACGTATACATTACAGTTTAAAAAAAGACGTACATAAATGTTAAAAGTTAAAATAAAATTTAAAAAAAACTGTGAAAAGAAATTCCACGGAATGAAACTGGTATAAGAAGAAATTTAGAAATATAAGTTGAAGCGTAGTTATATATCTAGATAAAATAAAATTTACTTTAAGGTAGTATTACACAAACATGTATTACTTTATCAGATCCAACTTACAATTAGGTTTCGCATTTATTTTGTTTACAATTTAATATCAGAAGACATGGTTTAAAAACAATTCTGTGCGGAGTAAAGTGCCTCTGGCAGTAAAATATTTTTACAATGATTATGAAATATCTTTATTTCTCCAATATATCAGGACACACACCATAAAATATGTGACGACATATATATATACAAATTATTAAACACTTCAGTTTTGACCTAGTTTCATCTAAAATATTGAAGAAGCCAAAAAATTAATATCATGTTTGAGAAAAAGAATACAAGCCATAACGGGAGAGAAACAACTAGCTTTCTAAAACAACGAATCAGTATTGCCATTCAATTCGGAATTGCGGCATATGTCCTTGGAACAATTCCTTCTGAAGAGGGTTTGACTGAAGTTTTTTCACTAAATTAAATTTTTATAGGCTTTTGTATAATTTTGCGATTTTACTTCTGAGCTTTATTTATAAGTTATTAAATTTGTAAATTTAGTATTTTATAAATAAATTTAATGTTTAGTTAAAAAAAAGATATAATTGTTGCCGCCATACTGTTTTCTTTTCCTGAATTGCGCCGCTATGCCATTTTTAGGAATAGATTAATTTTGTATTTATTTAAAAGGTGTTTTTATTTATGAAAAGTAAGTATGAAAAAACTTAAATGCAAGTTTCGTTTACATTTCTGTCACTGTCGAAATGTCAGTTTCAAGATATTAACTGCGTTCAAATCACAAACAGCGAGTTCGGATCTCTTACCTTTGCTTGTACCTTGGCTTGCACCAACCTCTACTGATGAAAGCTACAGCTTTGAAATGAGTGGGCTTTCAATGTTTTAATTTCAGTTTGTAAATAAATTAATATAGTTGTTTTGGGTTTTTTGTTTGGTATATTTTTCGTGCATAATCAGTTCACAATTCACTTATGTTTGTTTTGCCTCGTAGTGCCCTCATAAATATATATTTTGTGCTTAAAACGGCTTCAAAATATGGCGTTTTTCTGGACAAAATTGGAGGTGTTCTATTGGTTAATGAACAACTTGGGATATTAAATAAGATAAATTAATCCTTGTAGAAACGGTTACTTAGGGAAATTATAAACGAACTATTACCAATTGCCACAAAACAATTCGTTCTGGGGGCTATAAATTTAAATCACCTCCCAGAGGTGGTCTAAAGAATCACCAACTTTATAACCTCAAGCACAGATAATGAAGCTATTATGTGCGAAGTTTTTGGCGTATTCACAATTTGCCATTTTGAAACCTGTCAAAAAAAATTAGTTCTAAGGAATTTTCTCCTAAAGTTTGGTATATTTTGAAAAAAAAGCAGTTTTTCAGTGGTATTTTGCAATAACAATAAAAAATAATCATTAACTTTATGTCTTTTCTGTATGGGTAGTGTTTTTTGAAAATTGGTTTTAAAATTTAGTACCCCCCACAGGTGTAAATATTTAGACGTGTGGGGAGTACTATTTTAGATCTTAGTAAATCTCACTGATAGTGTTTTGATTTGTTCAGTGCTGTTATATAACCAGAATGACTAGTTTTTTGCCTTTCAAAAGTTCTTTTTTATTATTAGCCTCAAAGTTGGGGGAATTTTGTCAATACCAAACTGATTTAGGCTCACAAATGTCGGGTGCATATAGCGGTCATTTTCTTTATAGGCTATTATCATTCCACCTATTTTTACTTCCGTACCCGACGGTAAATCACTTCGGAACGTAATATCGAGAAATTTCATTAGGAAATCTAACCATTTTTAGTCCACCATATCAATATGGTATAGGGGCCTATTAAAATCGTGAAATTTTGCCTTTTTTAAATTTTATCAAAAATCAGTTACTAAGGTTCTAAAACACCTTAATCGATTTTAACGAAATTTGGTACAAAATCCTCTATCGGCTGACCATGAACTGATTAAATTTTGGGTAGGTTGGTTGGCGGTTGAAGGGGGGAAAAGGGGGATAAAATATTTTAAAAAATTTTAACTTTGGAACAAAAACAATAGCAAAATACGGTTTTCAGATTCAAGTTTCCATGTATATCCAAATTTTGTTATAAAGTCCAAATTCGTGGGAGCTTTAGTTTTGCGAGTTAGTTGAAAAAACGTAAAAATATATTTTAAAAAATCATAACTTTAGAAGTAAACCAGCTATTGACATGCGATTTTCAGATTTTGGTTTTCGTAGACAATCCTCAAAAAATGTGTTATAAGGTTCAAATCTTTCAAAGCTACATTTTTCGAGATATTTTCATTTCCTTTCAATATAAAATAATTTATTTTATGGTGGAATATCCGTGCTTTCTAGCACCAATTTTTAATTCTGTGATAAAGAAACCAGAAAAGTCGTTATTCTTATTTCGCGTTAATGAAGCCCGCCGTTATAATTGTTTGATTAAACGCCCCTCTTCTCCCTTGCAGTCGCACAAATAACAATAACCACAAGAAATTATGCTTTCCAAAGGTCTCTAATAAGATTTCTACACTTTATATAATTAATTAAATTCTCATTTGTCGCCTGTTATCAAATTAAATTCAAACTGCTTTTCAGAGTTTTCTGCAGAAACTATTTACGTGAACGCACGTTCTAACATTCTCCTTTGACGTCGAGAAGTTTTCCAAGAATTTAGCGAGAAGACACAGTGGCAAAAGTGGGAAATATTTAAAATTGTTTTCAGAGCACAAGAACTGGAGAGGTGCGTAGAGGAGCCATATAACTATGAGATACTATAAATGGATAAAGTGTGCACCAATAATAACTTTAAAAAACAAAGAAAATAATTTGATACCTCAGTTGTACTGCTTTTGCTATAAATAATAATATATAATCCAGAAAGAGGTTCTCAAACAATTTTACCGACTTTCAGTCTGTTTAATTAATTAATATGCATGTTTTTATAGTATTTTTTCGAGATCTACAACTTTCCTATTGAAAGTTTTTTTTTTTAATTACTTTTTGTTTGTCAAAATACGTTAAAACTGATTTTTTGTAACTTTGGCGCCCTCAATTTTTTTTTGGAACTACAGAAAATTGAGCACTTGGACAAAAGTGTTGCAAAAGATGTAGCAATTATTTTTACTAAAAACAATTACGTAACACTTTGCACGGCGCTTTTCATCGAGAGCACTGTGGGTAGGATGAAGTTCACAATCGTTGTTAATACTTACTGTTTCTTGCTTTGCCAAAGGGCGCCACTAAATTTTTATTGTTTAAGTGAGGGATTGATTACATAATTAGTTTAATTAACCAACTAATTAATCAGTCACCAAAAAAAATGTGGAAGTTTATAGTCAAGAAAATCTAGACAAACTTAATTGATATTTTATGTATTGATGTTAATAATTCATGGATTTCAAATGATCACCATTTGCAACTCAATAATTTATTCTATTTTCTCCCTGGAAAATTAATAATAACAAAACACTGTGCCTATGTACATACCGGTATAAACATCATAATGTAGAGCACTCAAAATATTATGGAAAATTAAGTAGTTATTTCATTTACAAAATATAGTAATATAAATAATAATAATAATAATAATAATAATAATAATAATAATAATAATAATAATAATAATAATAATAATAATAATAATAATAATAATAATAATAATAATAATAATAATAATAATAATAATAATAATAATAATAATAATAATAATAATAATAATAATAATAATAATAATAATAATAATAATAATAATAATAATAATAATAATAACTGCTTTTATTGCCACAAAAAGGGTACAAAATATAAAATAAAATAAAATAAAGAATCCTACTTACATTAGCTAGAATGCTATTTACATTAGCTAGAAATAATTTAATAATATAGCGCAGATTGGTTTTAATTCAACGAAAAAAACTTAATTCTTAAGGGCAAAACCTGGGGAGAAATTCTAGAATCTTTCGGGGTTTATATTTTAATAACAAAAAGTTTCCTCACCTTAAAAATAAAGGTCTATTGGAGCAAGTACAGGCTAGCAGATCCGGTGAGAAATTTGCCAGAATACACAGCAGATTGGCGAAGTGATTTGACCAAGATTGGTGGGGAAATTGGACCCTAAGAAAGAAATTTTTGTTTAGCCAATTTTCTCAAAAAAAAGGAATTTTAATTTTTTTCCAAAGGCACAAAAAAAAAGGACAAAACTTACCCCTAATAGAACACCGGCGGCAAATTACCAAAACGGCACCAGTCAACAGCAATAGAAACATCGGCAGCAACAAAATCCATATCGCCAAAAATAGATCTTCAAGGACGAAAAAACATCCGTTAAGAATTAGAAAAAAAATCACCCTTACGCACCTGTAACTTACTTGAAATTCTGGAATTTCTGGCAATGGTCTCACGCCGATGGTACAGATCCAAGGGTCGATTTCTTCGACCGTGTATGAACGCTTTAGGTTAGGTATTTGCATGTATCTCAGTCCCCAGCCTGTAAACAGTGCGTAAGGACAATGGTTACAAAATGAAAAGCCGAAAAATATTTTTTTACGATATCTTTCATCAGTTTGGTATTAAAGTCGAGCAAAAACAATTTTTATTCCAGTCCTAAAGGCATGAAAATGGAAAACATTAGAAAACAACAAACTGGAATGGATTTACTACGTGTAAGATGTAGTAACAACATCGCCCCATGCCCATCCTTTTCTGCCTAATGTGCTTTTCCGTTTGTCTGCGTCTTATACACGCCTGCTTGGCCCCCTAAGGATTTGCTTAGGAACCCTGTATTGGAAAATCAATTTAACCGTGGCGACCTGATTTTTTTGCAAAACTTTACGTCATTGCATTTGTTTTCCATGGCAACGCGGAGAGTTTATTTATTTTTGTCCACAGTGGGACACCAGAGGTTTTTTTGCACCGGGTCAAAAATTTGGGGATAGTTTACTTATTTTGATTTCGCATTCCGCGCCGCTAAAGCACATAAGTTTTTTTTACTTTCGCTTCCATGTAACTCATGATTCGTTGCTGTAGCCCGAACTTGCTTTATCATTACCGCCGCTGTACGGTACCACCGCGCAAATAAACCTTTAGGTCCATGTGACTGCGTGTTTATTTTTCAGACAAAAACAATAAGTTTTTCTATTTGTGACTTGGTTTTTGCTAATGTAGTACATTATTTGCCTCTTGGTGCGCTTAAAAGAAAGCAAATTCTTAAGGTAAGACCTCGGGTTGACTATACATTTTTTGAATAAGTATTGTTGTCTTTATAAGGGTTTTTCCCTTGGTTTTTCCTTGAAAGGTAATTATGCACTATACGGTTTTCTGCCATTTTTTATTTTTTATGAAACATTCTTTATGGGGGCACCTACTAGGGTCCCAAATCCGGCTGCGCCCGATTTTTTTTTTAAAAGAGAAAAAAGGGTGCCTGGAGGGGGGTTGTAATGTTTTTTTCATTGTTTTGGGTTGGGTTGGACTGTGTTGGATTGGGTTGTTTTGGTGAAAAAAATTTTAAAAAAAAAACAAAAAAAAATCCAACGGGCGCAGGCGGATTTGGGGTCCTAGGGACCCTAGTAGGTGCCCCCATAAAGAATTTTTCATCAAAAATGGCAGAAAATTGTATACTGCATAATTACCCCTTGAAATAACCACAAGTGACTAGGCAACGTTGTTAGTTTAAGGAAATTTCTTCCTTTTAGATTCTTTTAAGGTGTATTCAGCATGCATATATGCTGCTGTCCTCAGTTACTACATTTATATGCACCTAAAAGCGCTTTTATATAAGGATGGTTTTAAATAAAATTGCTTTCTTCGAGGGTTATGTCCTTCATTAAATGTCAGTTTAAAGAAAAAACAAATAAAACAACATAATTAATTAATTAACAACAGATTTTTTGAAAGACTAGGGTTTAGTATTTTCTTTAGGTTAGAAGAAATGCACTAAAGTGTTTATAACGACCATAAAATAGGCCAACACTGTTCTTAACTAAAACAACCAGTTAACTCATTTGCATTTTAGTATCCTTTGGCCTATGATTAATGCCATATTGACACCAAACTGACAGAAAATCTATGTTTTACTTGTCAATTTGGTTATAAAAATGGCAGCCACAGTAGGCTAAAGGGCACTGAGGCAGTAGGATTTAACTGACCTTTTAGTTGAGAATGGTGTTGAATGGGCTTTTGAGTGATAAACCGCTTCCAAATAAAATCGATTTAGTACTTAAATCGGTTTTAGTGGTGTTTATATGACAACATTTTCAAACCATCCTTATATAAAAGCGCTTTAAGAGGCCTATATAAACAAAGTAAGTGTTCCGTAATCCACAAGCGGTATGCAGTAAGAGCAGCATGCATTTGTTATTGTTTATTTTCCTTGCATCTTACCTCATACCACTTGCCTTACAGAACTCTAAATATGCCTTATATTTTATGTAGGTACCTATATATAATAAATATGTTTTTCCTTTTTGAAGGGTGGACTACTCAGTTCACTAACACTAACATATGTGGAATTAGGTACCATACAAATTAATAGTCCCACAGCCCATAACTTAAACTGTTAAGACCTTGCCGGACTTTGCATAATATTTATTCTTTATGTCCACTCAGATGACATTTTAAACATATATATTCTTAAATTTGTAACTTTTTTAACAAGAAATGGACAAACATTTTGTCAAAAAAATATATTTTGTCATTAAGCCCCTCTTGATAGCATCGAAAAGTTAAATTAAGCTCCTCACAGCTGATTTTTCAAGGATTGCTTTATAAGTATTTAAAACACATGGTCACATTATCTAATTTAAACATTTCCGAGAAATTCTGTTGAAAGGACCTTAACTTAAGGGCTCAGTTAAGGGTTAAATTTGGAGGGGTCTCTAAAAATACCCCTTAGAACATTTTGAAGAACACATACAAAGTCTCAACGGTGAGGTAGTCATATGATGTCTATAATGAAAATATTAGGTAAAGAATAAAAACATTATACAAAAAAATAGTGAGGCACATTTTGCTCACTTTGGCTCATTTACTTATTTCTAAGTTTTCTCTACAGTAAAGCTAGAGAAAGTTCAGTTTTAATACCTACCTCTATGCACTTTTTAAGAGTTGAAAATAAAATTAGGACCTGAATATTTTTGTAAATTTAAGGTGTCCAAGATAAAGGACCGTGGGGTGAGGTAGGCGAAATTCCTCTCACGTTTCTTCAAGAATAAGCATACTGGCCTGAGGAAACTGTCTAGGAGGGAGGGTTCCTGAAAATACTAATAAGAAGGCTGCTCCACCTGGCAAAAAAACACCTATGTGAACAGTAGAAAAGAATATGCAATGAGGAATACAATAAGCCTTGCAATAAGCAAACTAGCTGCAGTGTCAGGGATTTCCTTGCCATGCCTTATTGTAGGCAAGAAATCTATCAAGATGGAATGACACTGCTTTTCTTGTCTTCAAGGTATATATATAAAATTCAAAATTAAAATTCTTATTGTAACAATTTTAATCAGTCAGAGTATGTATGGAACTGAAAAACCGAGAAAAGTTGAGAAATTTATTCTTTGAAAAGGTCAGGAAATTTGACAAAAAATATACAAAAACAAAATCTGGAAGCCCATCTCGAAAAAATTGATTTAAAAACAAATTAGAATTATGAAATTTGTCAAAATAAAATTTTGCAGCTGTTTTCTTTTATACAAAATTCTTGAAAAAATTATGATAAGTTTTTTACAAATGGTTAGGAAAAACTGGGAGACATCAGAGAATCCAATTAAAGGTTTTCTGTACAAACTCTGTTATTGACCTTATGTACTGATGCCTTTCTCATTTAAATCCCTTACCCAAAATTATTACTTGTGCAAACTCAAAAATAAATAATTCAAATAAAATCCAAAAAATTAATATTTAATATGCTTGCACACACAGAAATTCTACTTATTTATTTTTGTTGGCATATAGGTAGGTACCAAATGTAATGTTACATCTCTTGCTATCTTTTATGTAAACTTGTGTTTTCTGTTAGTGAATCATTTATTGTGTAAAAATTTGAAATATGTAGCTTCTCAAAGAGATACCTACAAGTCCAAAAATCTCTATAATTTCCTAATGAAAGATCCTTTAACTAAAAAATGCATAAGATAAGGTTGCGGCAAAGATAGGGTTGCAGAAATACTTTCTCTTTTTTGGAGTTCTGTTTTGGTTGTAAGTGAACATTTATTAAAGCACTCCTTACTAGTACTAAAAAAAGCGTTGTAGCTAAATTAGACAAATGTTTACCTCTAATTTTTTTTATTTTCAGATTTTGGAATTTAGGCAAGAAAACTACCAGAATGAAAAATACAATTTTTATACATTTTAGTTATTCACAGAACAATAACAACTATATGGGTAGAATACTATAGCATTTTTGTGTCGTAGAAATATTTTTAGCAATTTTAATTAACTATATATAATAAAATTTTAAAAAATATGCTGAAAAATTACATTTTTACATATACACCTCATTCCAAATTCTCCAGACCCATTTCAATATGGCGGCTGATAATTAAACACAGAAGCTAAATGGAACTGTCATTGTCAGTGTTAAAAAACTGGTCTGCAGCAATTTGGAATGGAGTGTAATAAATATTTCAATGTAAAACATAATTAAATGTATTTGGTGGGCATTTCTGTTTTACGTCTCAGGACCGCGTGCCTACCGATGGTCACAAAACAGTGGAGGATTTGTGTCCACCAGTGGGCATCTGGTCCTTGGAAGTAAAACTAAATGCACACATGGCTCAAGTTGTTGAGGTGATTATGGCCACAACATTATAAACACCTATAGATATGCAATTAAATAAATTAATTTAAAAACTTATCTCAAAAATACTTATTAATAATCATTTAAATTAAATCTAACTTAAAAAAGAAAAGAATAACATGTTATTTTTTCCTTCTTTGGAACCGCCAATTAGTAGCTGTAGTTTCAAATATCAGGCTTCACGTGGTTAGGTTCTGAAATTTAAAAAAAAACAAAAGTATAAGTGTATGAACTGAAAAAATATTTTCTTTATAGAAAACAACAAAATTGAAGAAAGAGCTTGATAACAGATATTTTTTTACTGATTTTGGGGAACTTGAATCCAGATATTCAAGGTGGTGACCATTTTTTAAAAATAATTAATTAAAAAAATAAAACAAAATATAGGCATCTGATACATCAATTCAGGGGTTTTTAGGTTCCCGTAATCCATTTATGTGATTTAAAAATTCTTAGAAGTATCTAAGGGTTCTAGTAGCAGTTTTAAAAGTAAACATTTTGCATGCATGGTTGACTAATTTCAGTTTTTTTAGTTGATTTTAATTGATACAGGTGTATATTTTATGAATCCGATTAATGCCACTCTGATACCCTTGTAAAACTCAAAATATTTAAGATTAGACACAAACATTTTAGAAGAAACCAGATCAAATACAGACATATGATATATCAAATTGAGGGTTTTGGGATCCACTGATATCATTCTTTGGATAAAAAAAAATTCTGGAGATAATAGAAGGATTTTAGGACAAAATTTTGGGACCCAGCCCAAACTTATATTACCTCTTAACATATATACAACTTTAGAAGACTTAAAAATATCCAAATTGATATATTTCCCTAAAACTACCTCTAAATCCTCGTCTGAATCCCTATTGTAATAATTGGAACACCAAAATTAATTTTGGAAGACCCAAAAAACCCCTAAATCAATATATCACATACCTTTTACACCAATAATTTTTTTAACCCCTAAATCAATATATCACATACCTTTTACACCAATAATTTTTTTATGTTGCCCATTCAGGCTCCTTACATTACCCCTAAAAACTGTTTAATTTAGTTAACCCCAGAATTTCCAAAGTGATGTCTTTCTATCAATAGTATGTTGTTTTTACCACTTTACCCCTAAAACTCACCCTTAGGCCCCTTAAATTACTCCTAAAATTATTTTTTTTACACCAAAAATGAATTCAGTTGATCCAAAAATTTCTTAATTGAGGTCACAAGTTTTTTTGTCATTTACGATTCTTTATACCCCTAGGAACCTTAATTATATTATTCCCAAAAAATTTTTATTCTAAAAAATGGAATCAGTGTTTCCAAAAACCCTGAGGTTAATGTATTATACGTGTGTACTTGATCTACTTTCTCATCAAAATTTTGTGCTTTTAAGTCGCCGTCATCGCCATCTGGAACATTTGGGGTGTCAAAAAAAGTATATATTCCGACAAAAATGGATTTATATATAGTCCATTTTTGATGTGTTTATTTAAAAAAATGTTTACTGTTAAATCTGTTCTTAGAATCCTTATGGTGCCTATATTATTTTTTATTTTTTGGAGTTCTCCCAAAGGAGCCAGAGTTTCATCACTTGGATTTGTTAGCTTAGCTACCAAAATCCGTCAAAAAACCTTTATTATCAAGCGCTCCCTTCAAACATGGAAAAAAGCCCATTGGCATCTTGACTTATGCTTGAAATAATTTAAATTCATGTTCAACGAAAACATAACAGAGGTATTTTTGAGTATTTGGTGAACACTTGAAAAACATTATACAATTTTAGTAGTCTAGAAATTACTTTTTAATATATTTTTTTCCATAAACAGGCTTTTTGGGGGTGACTTGAGGGATATGAGTTTTTCCAGGAGAAATTATATAAAAAAGTGGCTCGAATGACATCTTATTTAGAAGATTGTTTAAATTGCTTTACAAACATGCAATTAAGTTTAAATTTGTCAAGGAGTGACAAATAAACAATTTCTTGCACAAAAGTCAGGAAAAAACGTTGGTTTTAAAGTTACATTTTTCATAATAAAAAAGGGAATAAACATTTCATGATTTTTTTCTGATTGTTTTCTCAAACATACCTTTTATTTTTTAAATTTTGGTGGTCAAACTGATCTGCTGAAAAGGTTCAAACCTTTTCTTCATTCCATACCAAATTTAAAAGCAAATATCTTAAACACCAGTCATCCTAGCTTTTTAAAATTTTGACATAATTAATAGTAGACTTTTAAAAGACCTTTCCCTTTTTAAATTCCAGAGATAAAAATTACCCTATGAAATTTCCAACAGAGCCAAAAAGTATCTATCCCCCTTCAAAATTGTTCTCTGTTTTGTTCTTTGTGTATAGTTTTTCTGTTTTTCCTAATGGAATTGAAATAGATGAGGGGAGGCTCAAAATATGTCCAGAAATAGGTCCAGAAAATTTGCAATAAACAATAAGAGTTAATTAATTTTTGATATTGGATCTAGACTATAATAAATTTTGTTTATTTAAGGAAGTTTTACCAAATATAATTGAAATCAGAAGCAAAAACTTACTTTGAGTTTATAGATTATTATTCTTTGTTTGGTGCTGACTCTATAGAACCATCTTGTTTTGCTATATATTTTAGTTGGCAAAATATCCACTGCTCTGTATGTTTGGGTACAAATTGTAGACTTTTTAATTTATAGATTATTATTCTTCTCTGGGTGGTGGCACTTTAGAATCTTCTTCTTTTTCATTTTAGGTAGTTGCTTAAATATCCACTGCTCCATATGTTTTGTTATTAAATACAGCTCCTAAAAGAATAATAAAAATAACAAGAAATATTCCATCTCTAAATTTTGTTTCTATATTTTGCACTTTAGGCGAGGACAATCAATATTTCTTAAAAATTTTCTTTAGAGTGGCACATGTTTATAAACAGTTTAAAAGATTTTTTGCATAATATTTTTTTAGTTACAGAAGCAGAGGTTTGGTTTTGTTATCTAAGTTATAAGTTAGAGACAAAAGTATCAAGCCAAAGTAAATCAAGTTTTGTAATCTGCTGTTTTATTTTCCTGTGTTATATGAGTTTCAAAATATAAGCAGGTTCACAGTGCATGATTCAACTTTCATAGAAGTGTTCACTAACCACCAGTTATGACATACACACATAGTATTTGATCCTGTGTATTTAATTTATTTGAAAGATGAATGAGCAACTATTTATATTTTAAAGAATTGTTCCTGATTAATGTTCTCCAATTTTCAAGTCACTAACCTATTTTATTCAAAAAACAAGAGAGACTAAGGGCCGGTTTCTCAAAAGCGAGTTTGTGTTAACTCAAGCAACATAACCTAGTAAAAATCTTTAAAAATCAGGTTAAAATTAACTCCAGGGTAACAAGGTGAGGGTAAGTTACCTTACCTCAGGGTTAACCTAAAAAAAATATTGGCTTAAAAACAGCAAGAAAACTGGGATTTATAGCTCGCGAGTTACTTTAAGTTTCTGATAATCCGCTATTGAGAAACTGGCCCTAAAAATAACTTTTTATCAGTAAAATTTTCCACAGTATTATTTCATGCTGCTCACTTAATATATTAAGGCTAAACGGTATTAGTGTAGTAAACAGTTTTCTTTAGATACCTATTTAGCACTTACCTGAGCCCCTAGGAAGTTCAAATTTACCAGTGATGAAACTTTTTTAATTTTTTTTAACTAAAGCGGGAACTAAACCACCTAAATCCTGAACTCAAACCAACCGAGCACTTTTTAGCAATTCCAACGCTCATAAATTTTAACTCTTTAAGGACCCTAGTCAGTGCCTACATACAAGATTTTTTTCATAAAAAACACCAAGTAAAATACTAAAATAACAAAAAACCATTTACTGCAGAATTACTTGCTAAAAAACGCTACCCAACTACATATTAAAGTAACTGGGTGTAGTGTTTAAGGTTGCATTTACAAGTGCATTTATAATTGAATTTGAAACACTCCTGCTAGCTGTTACCACTGATTTAAGGACAACAGGTTAACTTAAAAAGCATGCAGATTTAAAAATCGGCTGCTCACGCTAAACGAAATAATCATATTCTATTTTAAAAAGGAGCATCAACGACTAGCAAGAGTCTCTTCAACCTCTAAATGGAGCTTTACTGACCTGTTTTGTTAATACTCAAGTATCCGTGTGTTTTTGAAATTGCTGTTGGGATCTAAAATATATCCTTAGGCCTCTAAGATTTCACTAGTAAACTTGCACATAACACATTGTTAATACTCAAGTATCCGTGTGTTTTTGAAACTGCTGTTGGGATCTAAAATATATCCTTAGGCCTCTAAGATTTCACTAGTAAACTTGCACATAACTTATGCCGCAATAATTTAAATTAAAAAAAAAATTGAATCAAAATAAAAACCAAATTTTGTGAAGTTATGGGAATGTTTCTAGGCGAATTCCTAGTAATTCCAGCGAGCCAGTAAAGTTCTCTTGGTTCTTTGATAAACTCGGGGTAATGCTCGCGCAGCGCTAGGCCATTTTCGGCGGGCGACCGCACACGCGGAGTGGTTTCATATTCGTTTTTGAAAAAATATTTTTGAAAGATAAACATAACCTCGAATGGTTTTCTGTCAGAAAACGTAAAAATACCCTTCTGCCTACTGTGGGCCTTGTTGACAAAACACCTGCAGTTGCCATGGTATCGGGGGCTTTAGGATAGTTGGGGGCTTTAGGTTAGGGGGCGCTTTGCTTATTTTGATTTCCCAATAATACCTGTTCATACCTCAGTATCAATTATTTTTCACAATGACAAACATAATACCTCTCCATAGCTCGGTATCAATTTTTAAGTATAAAAAAATTAAAGATTGTATTTCCAAAAATATTTGACAAGTCTGAAAATAAGGACGCTTCTG
Organism: Oxystoma pomonae; assembly: GCA_963921995.1. Taxonomy (NCBI): domain Eukaryota; kingdom Metazoa; phylum Arthropoda; class Insecta; order Coleoptera; family Brentidae; genus Oxystoma; species Oxystoma pomonae. The sequence goes on from OY998163.1 coordinate 155,719,001, forward strand.
GCCGCTGCTAAACGTAAGGTGGTTGGAGCATGTGTGAGGAGGAGCATGTCTGGTGCAGCGTTGCCAGTGGAACATAAAATGGTTTTCCCTAAATCTAACGACTGATCGCGCTTCAAAGCAATTTATGAATGACTTGATGGGTCTATTTTAGTTAAACGTCTTTGGCTAAAATACACTTTAGTAGGACACGTTTTTTGGTAAATTTGAAGCCTGTAAAGGACAGTCAAAACTTTATTATAGAAATCGGAAGTTCGGAAAGAAAGCTTTAAAATGTGGACAATATTATGGCATACAAATGTGAAAAACATAGTAAAAAATTGCTTCATCAAGAACGTTACCCTTTATATTATGCTAGAACAATTTAAGCCTTAAATTACAATTATGGCTTGACCATTAAGCCCGTGAAACAAATTTCCGTCATAGTGTTTTTAAGTACCTATGTTTTCCATCTTCTGAGGCATGAGAAGATTGTTTCTGACGAAGCATTACTTACTAGCAAAGATCCAAGAATGTTTTTATCAACGGAAAAATATCGCCACACTTGTTCATTGCCTCGAAAACGTTATCTGGTATGTTTTGATTTAAGCTTTTGCCTACTTCTGACCAATATTGTTTCCAAATACTGACTTCTTCAATAAAAGTTTAAGAATTTGTGTTTTGGATTAATGAAACCACTTCAGTTAATTTTGCCTTGATTTTGGATTCACGTTGTATCAAACTTGGTATGAATATGTTCCAATCAGCATCTTTGTCTACTTTTTTCTAGAGCAAAGGGAGGGGGGCGATCGCCCCCCCCCTCCCTGGGACCGCCACTGCATTTTATCCGTGCGGGATTCCTTCACTCTAATTTTTTTACAGAGAAAATTTTACTGTACTACAATATATTTTCGCTTTTCAAACAACACGTAAAACGTAAAAAGTTAAATTGTAAGTCATTTTACTTTTACACATTTTTATTTGGCGGCAAGAAGCTTTTACAGCGCGTTTGATCACTTAAAATTTTCGTCACGAACAAGGATTTTTCTCATAGAAATCCGAAGGGGGTAGAACAAGTTTCGGCGAGGGCGCATCCACATTTTAGCAAACACCACGAGTGCCTCCATTTTTATGGTAGCTTCCCCTGATATTCTCATTCGCCCGCCAAACCAAAACCAACCAACCTTTTTCTGTGTCTCGGTTGCTGACTTCGCTTGTGTTCAGCGGCGTGCGGTCCATGGAAGCAAGGGAAGCAGAGAGAAAAACATCATCTTCTTAAATGAAATTTTTGACATAGAACAAAATTACTTTAGATAATGTGACCAACCGTCTCGGTTTGGCCGGGACAGTCCCGATTTTTAACCATTTGTCCCGGGGAAAAAATCCGTCCCGGATAGTCCCGGTTTTTCAGCAAAAGTTCCGGTTCGCCCCGGTTTTGATACCACTGTATTTTATAACTTTAAAATCACTGCAATAAAAAAATGCGGATGTTCTCTGCCGTCTATACAGACCGCTTCAAGCTACTGCGAACATAGGGCGGAAGAAGTCTAATTTGCCAGTGTACGTACATGCAGAGACACCGCACGCCTATCAGTGAAGCAACCAATACTCAGGCTTGCGATCACCACTTGCATGACTTTCCTTTGGTATTTAGTACGCCTCTAACCACGGTGCTGTGTGGAGTGTAGTCAATGAAACCGGAATTTGGTCAATAAATATGCAAATTTTTATAACGTAATTTTCTTATTTTTTGTCACTGATAAATAAGAGCGTTTTATTGTCAACTGCTCAGATTTATCAGTGACGACGTGTTACAATGAAAATAATAAGGAGAAACAAAATAAAAGCAAGTTCTCAAAATAAAATAATACATTCTAAAAACCAAAAAGATTCTCCCAGTCAAAAAAAAATTAAAGCAAATGTTCGAAAAGTCCTCCTTGCTCGGCTAGACAATATCCGAGCCTACTATAAAAACCCCTTCCAACGTTTCCAAGCATGTTAGGGGTGATAATTTGAAAAGCTTCTTCAAAAACAGATAGAAGTCATTAGGAGCAAGATCGGGAGATCGAGCTGGCCATAAAATAGTTCCCCGTGTACTTATAACCCGATTAGGAAATACATTATCAAGATATTCCCTAACAAGGCCAACATTGTGAGCGGAACAACCATCTTGTTGAAACCATGTTTCACCAAATCTTACACTTAACAACTGCCTAGCAGTTGGAATAATGTGCTGCTGCAGTAGATCCAAGTATCTAGGACCATTCAAATTGCAATTGCCGTTAATAAAAAATGGCCCAATTACGTGTTCCCCTATAATACCCCTCCCCCAAACATTTAGTTTTTGGGGATACTGTGTTCTTACGTCAAAATACAAATGCAAATTTTCCCTCGACCAATATCGAACGTGTGTTGGGTTATGACGATTTGACCATTTGACCATCTGCACTTTTTCGGCAACTTCGTAGACATCCATTTTTGGTTTTAAAAATGTATTATTTCAATTAAGAACTTACCCATCTGTTTCTCGAGCAAGGCAGAAATAAAACAAAATAATAAAAACAAAATGAATTTCCAAAAGATAATTGAAGCGGTCTGTATATTTGAATTGAAACATTACTTAAATTATTTTTCTTTAATAAGTATTTTGGAAAATACATCTTAATATTATTAGGGGTGCATATAAGAAAAAATACATGATATACAATACATTAAATGGACCGAGTGTCCCGGTTTTGCCCCTTTAGGAGTTGGTCACCTTACTTTAGATTGTATTAAAAATGCTAAAAATTAGTTTAAATATCACGCTCATAACAAATGCGACCTTGATTCGAACCGAGTCACAGTGGAAAGTCTTCCCACGTGTCGTGAGCGCGCAGCTCTTCACGAGTCGAGAAAAAGCCAATGTTATCGATTTTTTGACAAATGAAATTAAAATTAATCATAAAAAAACTATAATTAAAAGACTTCTTGCAATCCTTTTTCTTCGGGTAAGGTCCCCAGCACAGAGGCCGCATTCCCCCTTTGAATGCCGATAATGATCCGCTAGGTGACGAAACTTCTAGCATTTCTTGTTTCAATTATTTTTTTTGCTATTTCAGAAATTAATTTTTTAGCTTCATCACTCCATCGACCTAGGGTTTCCACTGTTAAAGTGTAAAACAAAAATCCTCTGTCTTCTAGCTCCTTACATTTTGTCCTTTTTTGTATTTCTCCTATCTTAGCCGCCTCACCCGATTTATGAGAAGTTTTACAAAGATAGGAGCTGCAAAGCGTGTCCCGACAAATGGCATCCCAAACTAAAGTTTTTCCCCCCTTCCAAGGAATCAAAGTGATCCCGTCTGCCCGTTTTCCGTCACTCCTACAAATACCGGACGGTTCTAGTTCTGCTGGAAACTATGACGAGTCCATGGACCTGCACTTTTTTTGCAGCTAAAGCTATGAAGGTCAAATTTACTCACTATTTCGCCACAAGTGCAGGTGCGGGACTCGCAAACAGGAAGTCCCAGAACAGAAATACGAAAAGACGAGTCATCCAATAAATTTCCTAACGAAGAGGAGGGCAAAGCATTAAGCCACGTGTTGCTCTCGGGCTCATTAAGTCAGAATTTAGCTATAGCCTAGATTGTTTTTTTGATTTTTTTCCAATTGAGAGTGCTTTTCGTAAAAATCCCATGTATTACAATAAATACGAACGAAAAATCTCGTAGAGCTTCAGGAGGATATGGCGAGGATAAAACTTATGTACATCTTATACCAAAGAAGATTTATTTATCTCTTTATGCTGGGTTTATAGAGCAAGTCAAATAAAACAAGAAAGAAGAATTAGCCCTGCGATTGGTCAAGCGTGATCAAGTGATCACAAAAATGGTTTTTTATTGGGCGTTCTTGTTATTTTATTTTGCTGTATAAACCCAGCATTAGTCCTTGAAAAACGTCGGTAATCTTTATTAAAAAAAAACATCAACAAATTTGAAAACGAAATAATAATAACGAAAAACAGCTGATTAAATGATGTTAATGACATTCATCGAGAAGGCTTACCGGCCCCAAGAATCGTAGATGAATTTACAAACTCGATTGTTTTCATCGGTGAGCTCATCGGTGAATTCACAAACTCGTTTAATGGGCTGATTCATGAATTTCGTAGGAAAGGTCGCACGGGAACGTTCACATCCTTCATTTCGACGAATAAGAACGCTTAGGGGCTCGATTCTGGACGAACGATCATACCCTGAGAAGTGACTACTTCTATTAAAATCCAAAATTCCGTATTCTGGGACCGGCCGATCGCACAAAAGTCATTCGAACGACGCACGGTGGTCGATTTTCTGGAAAACGCGGACATAAATGAAAAAATTAAAAAATTCAAAAAGTATCTAAATTTGCCTCTATATGGTTGTCAAGATACTAGGCGAATAGGTGGCCAAAGAATAAACTATGCTTTTTACGAGTTTGCCATTACGCATCAGTATTCAACATCAAATTTCAAATAGAAGACCCAGATTATGAGTGTATTCAACTGTTAATATCTACATACATAAGGTACGTTATATTAAAATTCTTAGAATTTAAAAACAAAATGCAAAAAATGCAATAATATACTGGGTGTTTCATTTGAAAGTTTCGGTTGGCATTCTTTTTAATATATTTTCTATTTCTTTTTCTAAACTAACATTTTTACTTTAATTTAGCTAATTAATAAATATATATCTTTTTCCTCTTAAAAATGTTTTTTACACGATCATCCTGTTTGTTTATTAAAACTAAATATTTTGTACGATTAAATTCCAATGTGGAAGTTTTTTTTAATGTCCGCGTTTTTACAAAAATCGACCACTGTGCGAGTCCTACTCTAAAAGACTGTCAAGTTTGCCGTAGCATGCGCATTAGCGAGTAAAATATCGATCGGTCGTTCGTCCAATAGCGTGCTCTGAAATAATAAAAGTGACGTTTTTCACACGAGCTTTCCTACAACTCCCAACTACTGGGTCTAGTCGAGAGAACGGCTTTGCTCAAAAATTGTTGTTCGAGGCAGCTCTGCGCATGCCCATAATAGTTTGGTGATTATTCGATCGTCTCGTCACTGCTTTTAAGCGCGTTTATTGGTTGAATTTACTTTTCTTCTCTCAGGCGAACGATCACTTCCTATGACTTCCAGAATCGGTACCCAGAAGCTGCCACGCTTGTATGGTGCACGCACAAAGATGACTGGATTGTCGTTTTTCAAGAGCGCGGGATCACCTGCACAAAGGCAGGTGTATGAAAGTGTAGGAAAGTTCCTTTTTTCATACGGCAAACGGGTGAGGTTCGGATAACTTGTGATAGCTCCAAAGCCTGTTATTGGTCGATATCAGGGAGGCAGTGGCACATCCAGGAATTGACTTCGGGGGGGGGGGTTAAGAAGTAAAAGTGTGACTATAATTAATACAAGGAAACAGCTGCTTACAAGTGCGGATCTTGGCTCAAATGTAGAGGGGAGGGCCCACCATTAAATTCACAATGGATTTGGAGCAAAATTGTCAAATTCATTTTCTTGATGTACTTGTCACACGAGTAGAAAGCGACATCAGAATAACAGTCTATCGTAAACCCACTCACACAGGACAATATTTAAATCAAGGTTCAAATCATTCTGATACAACCAAACGAGGCATAATCAAAACTTTGTATAACAGAGCCGTTCAAATTTGTAACAAATCTCATGACTTGGAAATCGAAATAAGAAACATTAATAAGGATCTGCAGCAGAATGGTTACAGCCTTAAACTTATAACAGATACTATTTCTAAATTTCAACAAACAGGACAGAGATTGACAGGCCAAAACCAGCCAAATGCATTCCTTACAATCCCATACGTTAAAGGAGTATCAGAGAAAATTCGAAGAGTAACGAAAAACTTTAATATTAAAACAGCTTTTAAATCTAGTAATACAATTCAAAACCTTCTTAGTAAAACAAAACCGGAGAACAAAGAAAATAAGAAATGCATTTACCAAGTTCCTTGTAAGTGTGGTGAATCATACATAGGCGAAACTAAAAGACCACTATCTGTTAGGCTTAAGGAACATCAGACGAATACTCAAAAAGGTGAAACCACGAAATCAGGAATCGCCGAACATGCATGGTCAAAACAACACCGAATGAAGTGGGCAGAAACAAAGATTTTGCACAAGGAGTCACACTGGAAGAAACGAAAATTCCTTGAAGCTGCCTTTATTGGGCAGAATCAGGGTATTTTCAGTAAATGAAGTGTTGAAATCCCAAATATTTGGAAGCCCCTCCTTGGGCGGAGCCAACTTCTTAAACTTCAAGGTTGAGTGATTTCTCACAGTATATAAGCACGTAGCCTTAGGAATTGATTGTAGTTTGCACCTGAAGACGATCAGAGATTGTAATGATCGAAACGTCGTGTATAAATAAAATATAGACAATGGAAGTCCGAAACACAGAGTTAATTTCAAGCACATCCTTGTCTCAAACTTTTAAACAAATGTGTAACAATCGATAATTGTAACATATTTTTTTACTCTAGGATTTACTTTAATGTAAGAAACCAATTTAACAAACAGATTAAAATTATTCTATTTAATCAGTGCTGACCCCTCTTAGCAATTAAAAACAAAACTACATTACAATAAAATTCAAAGCACCGTCTATCTAAATATTATCGTACTTCAAAAACGTCTTTTGTTTCACGGAGCGGAGACTCCCCTCGACTACACACGAATGGATTTAAGTTTTTGTGTTATTTTTTGTTGTTTGTTTTTTTGTATGCGATTGAAAGGGAATAAAAATAAGCTTGTTTTTTTATCAAAAAAAAAAAATGTAACACAATTTTCAAGAAAAATCGATAATTTTTGCAGCACTGCACGATAATTTCTTCATTGGATGGTGGCAACGCTCTATATTATGCCGGCAGCAGCAGTATGCCTGCTCGTGTGCATCGAGAGGACATTGAATCTGCTGAATGCATCGAGCATCAAGTCGCGGTCGCGTGCTCCAGGCGGGCATAGAAGCTATCATTGGAGCAGGCTATTTGCACTTTTCAACGGCTATCAGTGTGTACAGGGTGGTCCAAATTCGAGGGGCCTCTATAGCTTTGGGCTTTTGCAGCATAGTCAGCCCAAAACTAATATACATGTTACGGGCTCGATTTTCAAGAGAAGTCGAAAACTAAAAACCGCATTGCGATATGTCAAAGCGTTTCTGAGCTACAGGGTGATTCCCAAAAATGTGCGTTTCTAAAAACCCTCTAAAACTTTTTTATTTGTAAAGATAGAGATTTTCATCAAAAATATTTTTTGAAGATTTTTTAAAGAAAAATCTACCTGTTTCACCGATTTTCTCTTAGAGCCTTTAGTTCCCGAGATATCACAAAAAGTTTTTTTTTTAATGGGATACCCCCAATTTTTCTAAAAAAATCAGTTTTCTAATAAAATTTCCTGTAGAACGATGTGCCATACACCTATTTTTATTAAATAGTTTAAAAGATATTTGCATATTTTGATATTTACCATAGTAGGCGGTGTGCGCGCCCTAAATGTGTAAATAAAATTTTATTGTTTTTTTTTCATACAAAATCAATTTGGCTACGACACGAGGGGACACAGCAACCTCGAACTTTAACTTCTAGTTTACTATAATTACCAACCCTAAAATAATAAACAAAAGAAAATTATTACAAGTTTTTATTTAATATTTTTATTAATTAAACTACGTAACAGCTAAAATCTACATCTAATAATTTTCTTTAATTTTAAAACAAATGCTCAAATTGACGGCCGTTTTCTTGTAAACCTATCCTACATCATCTCTTGACGTTTCTGCATTAAGAAGTTCTACCGCACGAAGCTGCCTGAATGCAGTACGAAGTGCCTTTTCCAATTCCCTTCTAGTAGTTGGGCGATGTCGGCATTTGATTCTCCCCCACAAAAAGAAGTCGCAAGGGGTCAGGTCTGGAGACTTGGGGGTTCAATATATAGGACCTTTATTTCCGATCCAGTTTTCGGCAAACACAATATTTAGCAAATTAGTAATGTCTCGTGCATTGTGAGGAGGTGCACCGTCATGTTGAAAGTATAGTTCATTATTTTGCTGAAGTGGCAAATTGTCGATAAACGGAATCACCTGCTCTTCTAAAATTTGTTGGTATCTTTCGGCATTTAAATTTCCATCAAAAATATATGGCCCAATAATTTGTCCTCTGTAGTATCTTAATATGGGGATTTTGCTGTTTCCAGTAATAGTAGTTACATCTGGTGAATATTCCATCATTAGAAATCGTTGCCTCATCCGTACAAATAACTTTTCTGGCAAAATCGGGGTCTTCTTGGCTTTTATTTAGGTACCACCTGCAAAATACACGTCTTGGAGAAAAATCTCGTTATCGTAATTGGTGCACCCATCAGGGTCGATAGGGCCTAAACTTGTGTTTTTTAGGCACCCGAAGGGCATTGCTGCGTGGAATTCCAGTGTTCCTCTCCATAGCCCTGATGGAAGAATTCGGGTTAATTTCTATTTCTCCTAGAACCGTTAGTTCTTCCAACTCTCTATCGCTGGCTAGGCTTCTATACGTTCTAGGCCGCGGTTTTGTAAAGGATCCGTATTCTTGTAGATGACGTTTTAACTTCAAAAATATTTTTGAGCTAGGTTGCCTTCTTTCCGGATATCTCTTTTGGGCTAATTATACTGCAAAAGCCCAAAGCTATAGAGGCCCCTCGAATTTGGACCCACTGTACACGCGTCGTGCGATATGGAAGACAATACGGACTTGAACATGCAAATATAGTAACCTTCAGCCGACGAGAATAATGCTAAAAAATGCACTCAAAAGTAGAAAATAATTTTTTATCTTTCTTATACCATAATAAAAGGGATGGGCTCAAATTATAAATTTTAACTTTAGGTATCGTATATCGGTCACATCGACGATTCGTCTCAGAAATAGTTGTTCTATAACCTATAAGAACATTTTCAAAGGCTTGGCAAGCACGGCAATCTCACCTATTCTCAGCTTCTTTAGTTGAAAGCATTACATTTATCATTCGAATAGAAGAAGAATTTAGTTCTTCTTTTGTAGTTCTCCCTTTGTCACCGTCTGTCGATTTTCGGTACTTTCAGTGTATCATTTTATCATGTCGTACTTTTCAAAGTAAGTTTTCAAACCTTTGTATATCTTGATGAAGACGCCACTTTTGACACTTGGGCTCGTTTATCATGGCAATTGTTTTTATTTGATCATAGCTGCCTAGATAGATACCCTAAAACTGCATAGGTCAGAGTTTAACAAAGCCTACTATGGTAATTATTAAAAATTGCAGATATCTGTTTAACTACTTAATAAAAGTAGGTGTATGACACATCGTTTAACAGGAAATTTTATTACAAACTATTTTTTTTTTAAATTGGGGTATTCCATTTAAAAAAATGTAACTTTGTGTTATATCTCGTGAACTAAAGACTTTAAGACAAAATCGGTGAAACAGGTAGATTTGTCCTTAAAAAATCTTCAAAATATGTTTTTAATGAAAATCTCTATGTTTAGAAATAAAAAAGTTGTAGAGGGTTTTCAGAAACGCACATTTTTGAGAATCACCCTGTAGCTCAGAAACGCTTTAACATATCGCAATGCGGTTTTTAGTTTTCGACTTCTCTTAAAAATCGAGCCCGTAACATGTATTAGTTTTGGACTATCGGCACATCGACGATTCACCTCAGAAACAGTTGTTCTATAACCTATAAGAACATTTTCAAAGGCTTGGCAAGCACGGCAATCTCACCCGTTCTCAGCTTCTTTAGATGACAGCATTATGTTTATCATTCGAATAGAAGAAGAATTTAGTTCTTCTTTTGTAGTTCTCTCTTTGTCACCGTAAAGTTAAAATTTTTAATTTGTGCCCATCGCTTTTATTATGGTATAAGGAAGATAACCAATTATTTTCGACTTTTGAGTACATTTAATAAGACTTTTTCTTTAAAAGTTTTTTTTATAAAAAATTAATTTTTTAGTTTTTAGATTTGTACCCTAAATCGTCCATTTTAAATCCGCCATATTGAAATTTTCAAATCTGATTAAAAATTCATAATCCCCCTCCTTAAAAACCCATGTATGCCAATTTTAATTGAAATCGAACAAACTAAATCCTCCACTTCTCTCGTTAGAGGGAGGTGGGTACCTGAGAATAGCATATTATTGTATTTTCATCGGAACACAATTTGAACACAATCGGATGTGGATAAGTCAGTTAAAATTGGTTAGCCTAACATGACCGAAAATCGTCCATCTTGAATCCGCCATGTTGAATTTTCAAAATCTGATCGAAAAATCGTATACTTTATCCCCAAAAACCCCCGTATACCAATTTTGGTTGAAATCGGACAAACTTAGGTGTTTTCCCCCCTCCACTCCCCTAGTAGGGGGGAGTGTTGCCTAATAATGACACATTATTATATTGTCACCGGAATTATAAATGCATGCCAAATTTGAAGGCAATCGGATGTGTATAAGTTAGTTAAAATTGGTTTACAAAAGATGACCACAAATCGTCTATCTTGAATTCACCATATTGAATTTTTTAAATCTGATTAGAAATTCATTATCTCCATCCCCAAGTGCCCAACACACCAAATTTCAACGAAATCGGGCGTACTTCAACTGTACCCCCCTCCACCCCTTCGAGTAGGGTGGAGCTGTCAATTTCGTCACAGTATATAAGCATGCCAAATTTGAAGCCGATCGGATGCCGGAAAGTTGGTAAAAATAAGTTGCAAGATTCCACCGGCGCCGTTTTCTTTTTGTCGCGGTTACGGTTAACCTTGGTCCTAAAATTTCCCAGAAGTATAAGCAAACGAAGGAGACCTCGATTGTGTAATATCTTTGAATATTGTTTAAATTTACAGATAATTGTTTATGTTTGTATGTGTATATAATCAAAAGTTTTTAATTTTTATGAATTTACGGATTATATTTAAATTTTCATATCAAAAATGCTATGACGTCATGTATTAGCTGACATGAACAGAAAAAATCCTCCTGTCATGTTCGATGCCTTGAGAATCGGAACCAGCCTATTTTGCCGGTTCAGAATGGTTGCGGTTCTTAAGGTATGGATCTTCATAGGATGTGCTATCTACGTCCATTTGTTCTGTTGCTGTCATCTAGTAGATGACGTCATAGCATTTTTGATGTGAAAATTTAGGTATAATCTGGAAATTCATAAAAATTAAAAACTTTTGATTATATACACATGTAAGAATAAACAATTATCTGTAAATTTAAACAATATTCGATGATATTACACATTCGAGGTCTCCTTCTTTTGCTTATACTTCAGGGAAATTTTAGGACCAAGGTTAACCGTAACCGCTACAAAAAGAAAACAGCTCCGAACAAACGTACATAGATCACGGATGTAGAAACCTTGGATTGTTAATACCATTGTGGAAAAATCACTGCCGCATGTCTTCTGCCATTTTCGCCGCCATGTTGTGGAAATTTGTGTTGGCGATATTGGTTTCCTTAATTTTAAATAGTAGTGTGGGAACACTGACTATCAACAGTTATTTTTTTTGTTGTTTTTTATTACAAAAACAAAAAAGTAAAGAATCAAGCAATAAAAACCATTTAGAAGACATACAAATGCTCGAACGGTCACGCCATGATAATCTTCTCATTAGGTCTGGGGAATGTGCAAGTTAATTACAACATGGAAAGATTACCACCAATTTATAAACTGAAAGGGTACTGCTAACCATTGCTACTGGCGCTCCCGCTGAAGATAAATCTTCTGTTGATCTGAATCTGAAACAGGAACTAAAACGGCCAGGGACAGATATGCGCCAACAGTTTATAAATCCGAGGTTGTTATAGGTCTAGAAGACAAGAAAAATAAATGAATACAGGGAGATACAGAGTTTGATAGTAGCATATATGGAACAGCTGAAAGCCAGTGCGATGGCAAGCGATCACAAAAAAGTGCATCTTTGGTACGTGGAGTTTTACGAAATCAGAACAATACTTCATGAGTTTTAAAAAGAATATTAAAAAATTCTTTTAGAGATAGTACCATATACAATTCAAGAGTTCCTAAACAACCAATTTTAATATTATTTTTTTTATGTATTTTACCAGTATATTTTTTTTATTTTTCTTGTTGTCATTTGCATGTGTTTGTAACTTTCTATATGTAATTTTAAGTAAGTAGTTTTAAGATTTTTATGATATTGTAGTCAGTATTTTTTTTTGAGATGTTTTACCAGTTTACTAGGAATAAAGAAAAATCAATATTTATTTTTTAATCTTTATTAACAAAATCTTAATGTTAACATTGTTTAATATCTAAATGATATTTTGAAGATATTCTTAGGTTAAATTTACCTTAATGTTAATTTTTAACACTACATTTTTTACGCTTATTTATTCAATTGTGACAATGTTTTTTGTTTCTTAACAATTTTTGTAATAAAAGTTTTCTGATTCTGAAGACATCAGCAGAAAAAGTGATTACTAAGATGTCGTTGGGTTTCGGTAAGTTTTCAGCATTTGACATTTTTTTTTGTAGATTCGTCTATGATGATGCACTTTCGTTATGGAAACTGGCTTTCTGTGGGATTTTGCTTGTCTTGATGAAAATCTATCATTGTCCCATAGTAAACAATATTCTCATTTTACTAAAATCAACAAAAATGTCTAAAAATGTTACAAAAGGTTTTGTTTGAAAGCATGTTTTTTTAATACTAAGCGGCAATATAACAATTGAAATTTGCCTTTTGATAAAAAGGCAATTTCTTGGTAATATTTTTAGGTTTGTGATGCCAGTGCGACGCAACCTATATTTTTCTGCTACTTATTCACTACAATTTGGTTCTTAAACATTATTTATATTTTCACAAAAAGTGCCAAAAACTGATTTTAGGGAAAAACCAGAATACCAAAATGTTTAACTTTGACTGCAGTATCTTGAAAACCAGATACCAGATCACTGTGGAGCAATGATAGATTTTTATCAGGACAATGAGACCTACAAGGTCTTCAAATATTATAAAACTTCATGCTCGACTCCATGTGCCAAAGATGTACTTTTTTGTGATCGCTATATGTTGCTTGACTTGCCATGGCTCTGGCTTTCAGCTGATCCATATATGCTATTATCAAAGTCAGTATCTCCCTCTATTAATTTATTTTTTATTACTGTATCATGTTGGTGCATCTGTTCTTAGCTGTTTTAGTTCCTGTGCAGATTCAGATCGTTTACAATTTATAACGTGTGGCTTAACAGTACCCTTTGAGTTTATAAATTAAAGTTTCCATGTTGTGATTTATTTGTTCAAAACCTGCACATACTCCAGACCAAGTAATAGAGATAAATGGCGTGACCGTTGGAGCATTTGTTTATGGCTTGTTTCTTTACTTTTTTGTTTTTGTAAAGGGTTTACCTACGACCAACTCATAATACTAATTTAACGAGCGCCCCAACACGACTGTAATGGACCATTTATGCTCCTAGGATAGTAATGAAGCTTAGACGTAAACCACAATATGGCGTAACAAGCGATGAAACTTTATTTTATAAGAGCACTAATTGACTCAAAAATATGAATTATTTTCCTATATTTTTAAGACAATAAATATTTGTAAAATGTAAATAAATCCAATATAATTTTAGTACCTAACCAAAAATAATTCTCGTTAAATTGACATATTAAGCATTTAAAAAAAAAACTTGTTTTTAAAAAGATATATGAAAAGTCCCTTAGCAACCTTGTTTGTTTTGACGTTTTAGATAAAACGTCATTGAAACTTCAGGTTATGAATTTTGTTGACTTAACAGTGTTCGCGTTTGATATTTTTCATAATTATCTACTCCTCCCTCCTATATCTATGATTTTTTTCGGCATTGCATCGGGGAATAACATGTAGAAAAATGAATAAGCTTCATTTATCTCTTTTATGCAGTAGTTTTCTATTAACTGGCCTGGTCTGCGTGGAATCGACTCGGAAAATACTTTTTATTTTGCATCATGATCGCATTTATAAAATATTATTTCATATAGTCAATTTCCATAACCTAACTAAGGGGTAACAGCTGCTGGCAATACCTGTACAAGTTATGTGGCATTACGCAGCATTACGTGCGCATTACTTGGCAGTAGATGGCATTATACGCACTACGGTGACAGTAAATCGCATTACATGGAATTACATTGGCAGTACATGGCATTATATTGCATTATGTTGGAGTTACATAGCAATACAGTCAGTTCTTCCACATTATGATAAAATGTTCTTTAGCGTTCTGAGTTTTTTGTTTGTATATAAGTGACAATAAAGTCAGGTAAGTAGGAAAATTAAATAATTTTATATTAAAAATATCAATGTTCAATGCTTATTTATGAATTGTACTAAATAGGACTGGCAAACTTTACTCTTGAATCTAGGTACTTGTGGAAATCTTAAAATTTAATGTGAAGATAACATCACAATATATTTTTGACCAGCATTTTTTGATTTTATATTAAGGGTAGTTTGATTAGGTTAAGAGGATATCATAACGAATTAAAACGCGAAAAGAAACTGAGGCGTTGGTATTGATTTAAGAAAAAAATTGTCAAGATATGTTATTGGAAAATAACTGTAGAACGTAGACAAGTCCTTTATTTTATTTTTCGGTAATTTTCTTGGTCCTATGTATGTACCAATATGTTTTATTTTTTTTTAATGTTGGCTTCCCGTATTCTTCACTTAATTTTAGTAAGATTTTACTGAAAACATTTTTCGCAAAAATGTACTGTTTTTCCTCGATATCTTTTCCCTTTTTTTAAATCTTTTCGGGCCATTGTTTGGCAAAAAGTAACCAAAGCAAAGCGGGCAGACAGATTGCGTTCGCTCTTTTTGATTCACTATGATATCCTCTTAAACATATATTCCATTATGTTGGGAATTTGGAACCTTTGGTTGCACTAAAACAAAGTTATGGTTGTTTTCCACAAACCAAAACTACACTTTTTTGCACTCGACGCGCGTTTCGCTAACAACGTTAGCATCATCAGGAGACGTTATATATTCCATTCTTTCATACTGTATTGTAATGTTCCCTCTTACGGAATTAATTTGAGTCCGAGAAATGACCTATTAAATCACTAGTCCGGTAAAATAATATTACCGGACTCAAACTAAATTTCTGAATTTTGATAAGCAAAATGGTATATTTTTGAACAAATCTTTATTATTAATGAAAAACAAATATTTTATACCATAAACTACTAAAAATTACTTACAAATATTCACATTAGTTGTGCAATTGGAATTATTTGAAATTACATGGGTTTGGTGTTGTTGGTGTAGAACTTGAACAAAGCTTTCTCCTCCCTGGATCATTCATCATCATTTGATGTAAGTTTTTGTTTGGTTTATGCTTACAATCAACTGTGTCCCTGTATTTTGAATATCATCGTCATTTAAGTTGTAGAGCTCCATTCCATAATATATTGAAAGTCAGTCAAATTTGAAAATTAAAAAAACAGGACAGGGAATTTGTGTTTGTATTCTGTTAAAGTCAGGGAAATATAGCGCCTAGTTAAGTCAGGGAATTCAGAATCTGTTACAATATTTTTAACAATTATGGTATGGGATAGGGCAATATAGCCTCTGGAGAAAAAATAAGTTTTTTCATAGTGCTAAATTTAATTAAAAAAAATTTACTTGGAGGAACTTATCCATAAATTATATCTCACCAGTAGATTGGGGAATCAAAATAATGAAATAAAAAGTGACGAACTCGATAACGAGGAAGACATATACGACTTGTGAGAAGAAATCCTGAAAGAAATTTCATCGAAAATATCCAATGATTGCAAAATTTAGCAAAAGAACTTCTCACTATCTAAGATCTAAAATAGTACCCCCCACAGGTCTAAATATTTACATCTGTGGGGGGTACTAAATTTTAAAACCAATTTTCAAAAAACACTTACCCATACAGAAAAGACACAAAGTTATTGATTATTTTGTATTGTTATTGCAAAATACCACTGAAAAACTGCTTTTTTTTCTCAAAATACACCATATTTTAAAAGAAAATGCCCTAAAACTATTTGTTTTTGACAGGTTTCAAAATGGCAAATGGTGAACAGATTATGAGGCTAAAAGTGAAATTGAACAGTTTCAGGTCGATAATAATATTGAAGAAATATAGGAAAATAAAACCAAAAATATACTTGAAACATATACATACAACTGGCATATTGGAAGACTTACAAAAATAAGCAGGACAGGCTATACAATTAAATTTAATAAAGAAGATTTGGATAATTCTTATTGATATTCAAACCGTTGAAAAATAATTATATTTTACGGTCCAATTAAAATAATTGAATCACAACCTTTTCAACTATGACGACAAGACAAATTAAATATAAATAAAATTTATACAAATTTAAAAAATCCCTGTCTTAGTTTTTCAAAAATAAATTTGTAAAAATAAATGATTTTGTTTAGTATAATTTTCAGTTTTTCTTAGATCTTAATGTTTTGTTAATGTCACCTTTGTAGTTGTTTCTTCGGGCTTCTTATCACAGGAAATTAAGTTTTTGTACTTTACTTACTTAGTTTTGCACTACTTTCCCACACACATTTTAGTTAAGAAAGTGTCACTTTCCCGCACGCCTTGCAGAAATGGATTTACCCTGTGTTTTTTTTTTATTTAAAATAAAATTTAAATAACTAAGTATTTTATGGTGGTAGAAAAAAAATCTTCATCCTAATTCTTGCGAAAAGTAACTCACCCAATCATGAAATCGTATAAATTCTGCGGTCTATCGGCCAACACTTGAACTGCGGGTGTCTCCCAAAGGAAATTATAAGTATTTCTCTATTTTTTTTGTAAATCGGGTTTGTTCTAAACCGCAATTATTTTGAGGCTTGTGGGATAGATGACAGCATCAGACCTTTTATTTTTTAATAATAATAATTGAGAATTTTAGCATTTAAAAATGATCACCCCTGTAAAATTTTAGCTAATTCTGATGTTTAGATTTCCCTGTGCATTCTGGCAAAAGATTAAAAAATTAAAGATCAAAGCGTTGCCAGTTGTACTTTTTGTACTTAAAATCTGGGGAGACATTATAGCCTTAATACAACACACAAAGTCATGCCATTATTTTTTTAACGTCTCGCCTGGACCACGCAAAAACCATTGTTGGACTTAAAATCTTTTCTGATTAGATTTTTATCTTTTCCTTCATATATTTTTGCCCGATAGGCGATATATATGATTTTGCCAATATCCGGATAAAAATATGGTGGATTGAGAAATACGAAATTAAATTCTTCTTTTGTGTGGACATTTTTTGTCTCCTGCAATTTTTTTTAGATCGATAACGAAGCGTTTGTAAATTGTTATTTTTACCTGAAAGATATTCCCCTGAGATCCTGCAAGTGATTTTTAAAAGTCCTTGTATATCAAAAGAGCTTTCTCAAATTTTCTTTTTGGCAGGTTTTTGTTTATGAAAAACAAGGTCCCCCGCTCGTACTTTTGCGAAATAACAAAAGAACGTGTTTTCCTTTTGACGCGAGGTGTGTAGGTGTAGTGTGAAACAACACTTGACATTTTTTATCAAAAGAAAAAAAAAGGAAATTTTGTATGAAAAGTATTCCATATACTTTGGGAACTTTTAACTTAAATGCCTGCAAAAGCATAGCAATCTGCAATATTGATTTTTTTTCTATTAAAGTAAGAAATTATACAATCACTTACCTCTATCACTCAGATAAGCTCAAGACCTTTACGGTGGGATTTACCAAAAAGGTTTGGTCTATTTTAGAACGGTCCGCAGTTTAACTAAAATTTTTTGTTTTAAGAATTTTAAACCAACCCTCCTTGAGTGTTGGACATAGTTTGATTTATAAGAAGAATTTTAATAAATTTTTTTATTGAAACACAATCTTTTATTGGATTTAAAAGGAAATTTTCAATTTAGAAGAAAACAAAATTAAAAAATTTAAACCCACGCGGGGTTTAAATAGTAAACACTCTGTAGAATAAATTAACATTGGGGCTATATGTCACTCTAATTAAAACTTACCCTTGTGAATTAATTTTTCCAATTAATACTTGATGTCACACAACGATTTAGATGGGTAATAATAGACACTTAAAGTAAATATTTCAACGCATCGGTATCGGTATACGTAACGCGTTCGAAACAAAGTCAAAATACACTACATGTTTCGAACGATGCCTGCTTCTTTGACGAGTGTGATGACAGAATCTCGTTGCGTACGGAAGGATTTACGTATCGTTACGGACCCACGAACATACGCAACGATTTCAATCAGCAGTTCTGTCATCGCAACCTTCAAGAAAGCGGGAATCGTTCGAAACATCGCATAAAAAAGTCAAAAATGTAGTGTATTTTGCATTGCGTTGAAATATGTACTTTAAGTGTCTAATAAAATAAGGAGTTAAACTTAAATGCAAGTTTTCTTTACATTTCGGTCACTGTCGAAATATCAGTTTAAAAATATTAGCGCTGCGTTCAATCACAAACAGCGAGTTCGGATCTTTTACCTCTGCTTGCACCTTGGCTTGCGCCAACCTCTACTGATGAAAGCTACAGCTTTGAAATGAGTGCGCTTTGAGTAAGGAAAGATTTTTGACTGAGCTTTTAGATAACCTCAATGTTTTAGTTTCAGTTTGTAAATAAATTAATATAGTTGTTTTGGGTTTGTTTTAAATATATATTTCGTGCATAATCAGTGATCTTCACTTGTTTGTTTTGCCTCGTAGAGCCCTCATAAATATATTTTTTGTGCCGAAAACGGTTTCAAACTATTGCGTTTTTTCTGGACAAAATAGGAGGTGTTTTATTGGGTAATAAACAACTTGGGATAATAAATAAGGTAAATTAATCCTTGTAAAAACAGTTACTTACGGAAATTATGAAAGAACTTATTACCAGAATCCTTTCTAGGGTTTATAAATTTAAACCACCCCCCTGAGGTGGTCTAAAAAATCACCAACTTTATAACCTTAAACACAAATAATGAAGCTATTATGTGCCAAATTTTTGGCGTATTCACCATTTGCCATTTTGAAACCTGTAAAAAAAATATGTCTCTTATTTAATCTTTTTTAATAGAATCCTTTGTGAAGATTTTTCCAAATATCGTTTTTTTTTGTTAACGGTTCTGTACAATGGCAATGGCGGTACACAAAAGAAATAAATCTGGAAAAGGGCGAAAGAAAAATTCCAAGACTGCTTTTTTTGTGTTGAAAAGGAATCGACTTCGCGCTAAACATAACAGCAAAAATTTCTGCTCCTGTTCAAGCCTCCTTGTTCACAGGACGGACATGTTTTTTGTTATAATTAGGTATTGGTATATACTGCAAAACTGCTTAGTGTCAAGTGTGCAGGGTAAGTCGTTTGGGAGATAAAATGGACATTCCAGCGGCGTGCGCTAAAATTTTAATTTTGAAAAACTTATCCCTGTTGTAATGTAATTCGATTCTTCGATCAATTTTTGCAAATTCGTCAATGACGTCATCACAAAAAAAGTGGATGCTCGGACAAGCTTTGGAGAACTTTATTTTCAATAGACAGAAGCGATATTTGCGTAAGGCTTTCCTGACCTCCTGAATTTCTCACGAAATTTTTTATTTTATCATTATTCTCGTCAGCTGTGCTAGTGCTTTAAACTAAGAATTTTGGAAAACAAAAGATCAAAAGATCTTGGGTGGAAATAAAGAAAATTCAGACTTGGATGAGTATTCCACAAGGAACACACAAAAGATCAAAGCGAAAAAATAAATGAATAAACGATGTTTCGCCCTGGGTAACCAGCGTGGGCTCATCAGTAGTTTCACTGGTCACCCTCCACTATACATCATTAAATCTTTTGATTTTTTGTTTTTTAGTTTCTTTTCGGTTGAAGTAACTGATTTGGAGGTTTTTTAACTTCTTCTTTATTTTAATTGCCTTAGGAGCATAATCCTACTGGAAATATTAACACGCCAGGACGAATTCGTATTAGGTAACTTGGATAAGTAAGTACCAGTGCGGAACGATGCCTATTTGTGAGTGGTTCAAGGTTGGAAATCTAAGTGTATGATGGTGTTTAATGATGTATAGTGGAGGGTGACCAGTGAAACTACTGATGAGCCCACGCTGGTTACCCAGGGCGAAACATCATTTATTCATTTCTCTTTTCGCTTTGATCTTTTGTGTGTTCCTTGTGGAATACTCATCCAAGTCTGAATTTTCTTTATTTCCACCCAAGATCTTTTGATCTTTTGTTCTTTAGTTTCTTTTCGGTTGAAATAACTGATTTGGAGGTTTTTTAACTTCTTCTTTATTTTAAGAATTTTGGGTTTTCGGAGAAATGCTCGTTTCTCCCCGATTCGGAAAGGATTGCTCTATAAAATAGACACTTTGTTTAATCTGCATTTTTTTCCACTTTCCCAAAATTTTCATTT
Organism: Oxystoma pomonae; assembly: GCA_963921995.1. Taxonomy (NCBI): domain Eukaryota; kingdom Metazoa; phylum Arthropoda; class Insecta; order Coleoptera; family Brentidae; genus Oxystoma; species Oxystoma pomonae. Next base: position 155,739,452 of record OY998163.1, read on the forward strand.
TTATTAGCATTACGTTTTACGAAAAATCGCTTTGTTTACTCTACACCCACTATTTTTAAAGGGCCATCACTGAGCCTATCACGTGACTAGAGGCTGACTTTGATAATTTGTTAGACAGTTCTATTATCTACTCGACCGCGATTCGATCCTCGATGCATTCAGCAGGTTCAATGATTAAACATTATAAAAGTGTACGAACGGAAGGACGCCATAGATAGAAATAATGTTGTAAAATGTTATCAGATGTAAAAAAAGACTATACTTTGAACAAAAGATCGATCAGTGTAAGAAAGATCCCAAAAATATTTGAGCCACTCTAAAGCAAGTATAACCAGTTAATAAAAACTCTAAAAAATCAGTGAAATAGATTTTGATGGAGAAATAGAGACTAAGGAGTCTCTGTTACATGATAAACTCAATAAATTCTATATTGATAGCATCGGTAATATTTTCTCTAGTATTGATAGTCTCGCAAATTCTGAAGTTCATACGTCGTCTAACAACACTTCAACAATGAATCAGTTTTTTTTCAAAAATGTTTATTTTGCTATTGAGGATCCATTGTTGAATTTAATAAATACTTCTTTGGAGCAGGGTGTTTTCCCGCAGAAATTTCCAACTATAGTCCCAGTTGAGAAAAAGCTAATAATATCGAAGCAAAGAACTTCCGGCCAATTAATACTCTGCCAGTACTTGAAAAGATCCTCGAAAAGATGGTTTATGGATAATTTGTAGAAGTTATTGAGCACTGTAACATAATAACTGAACTCCAGTCAGGCTTTCAAAAAGGCTATAGCTGTGAGACAGCAATACAATTTGGATAACTGGAAAACCGCATATGACAATGATAAATGCACCATAACAGTTTTTCTAGACTTACAGCGGGCGTTTGAGACCATAGATCAAGAGAAGTTGTTGCAGAAACTAGAGAGAATGGGTGTCACAGGGAAGGTTTTAGAATGGTTTAGGAGTTATTTGTATGACAGAATGCAAAGAGTAAATGGAAAACTATCTGAATGTTTTAAGAATGAACGGCCTACCTCAGGGAAGTGTTGTTGTTGTTTGTGTTGTACATTAATGATATTGTCGAAACTGTCTGTCTGAAATCAATATATACACTTACTAGCTGATGATACCCTAGTTTATGGCTCTTCAGATAACATTGAGTTTGTTATGGAGTGTATTATTACAACCCTTTGAAAAATTGATACTTATTGCAAGAAGAACCTCTTGAGTATTAATAAAAGTAAAACCAAGTATATGATTATTGCAAAAGAAAGT